>CM017445.1:1609120-2105022 GCA_007726485.1 Eragrostis curvula
ACAGGGAGAAAAACTTTTGTACTTACAGTTATCAGAGACAGACTCCATTTCCTACTCAACAACCATGCAGTTTAGGAACATGGAAAAAGGATGCTTGCTCGATCTCACAGCAATAGAGACAAAAGGATGCATGAATACACACAAGCAAGCAGCACAACTGGATAGGAGGGATGAAAGAAATATGTTGTGATGATCAAATTCAACAGGAACTCATACGTGACAATCATGCATAAGTTTATCCTCACCACGAAAAAATCATGCAGAAAACCAAAAGTGGCAGTCAGAGTTATCAACCCATCCTCAAGGTGGCCCGCTACAGATGAAACCGCGAAAGCAGAATCGGTCTGCCTATAGATGGACTTCCGTTGTCGCTATCCACAATGAGGAAACAATTAGGCCACAATTGTCTGAACCAAAGATCCTTTTGAAAATTAAACTCCTCAAGTGCCTTCATCTTGTAAACATACTCATACTGATTGGAGCAGCATGTTGTAGCAATAGTCTCATTACTCTGCTACACCATTTTTGTCACCTGGAAGGGTGCATCTAATAACAGTCCATATCATCAATTACCATAAAGTACCTGGCCCAATTATAGGATTAACAAAAAGGACAACCGATCAAACTCTAGAGTGTACCCTGACCCTTTCATTTATGCCTGAAGTTGGGATGCAAAAACTGGTTCATATACTAAATCTTGGCACCTAAGCAACATGAAACAGCCAGCACTTCAATAAACGCTTATTCAGCAAAGTTTATATCGTCAAAACGAACTACAATTCGAAATTGAACAAGAAGCTAAGAGCAGCCACAGTGTATGCTTCAAAACGGTGCCTGAAGGAACCATTCCTTTCAGGCACCGAACGCTCACACTGCAGCCACTGGTGCTTCAATTGAAAAAAACGGCATCGATGCAACTACATGCACCGGCCTCCTGATTGGGCCCACGTGGGGATATGGCCGTGGGGAGGGCTCATTCTTTTTTCTTTGATTGGGCCCACGTTTTGGTCCAGGCAGCAGTGCTCACACTACGACACAACAGAAAAATGAAGCACCTCTGCGACACAGTTGTGACATGATGGTTGAGGCCTCAACTAAACTGGCTGGTCTAACCAAATCAACATGCTAGTACTGTGGAACATAATACTGACAAGCTAAACAAAGCGGAGTTCCAGTACAAAATTAATTTAGAGCAAACTCAACAAAATATTAGCATACCTCTTGCCTGTAAGGAATTTGTGAAGTGCTCTGAGGAGTTCATCCACATCCCAAATTTCCAAATTTAGAATGGTCCACCACGCTTTCTTTCACTAATCAAGTGTTTCTTAACACATCCAGCTGTTTCTCGGTCCTCAGCTCTGAAAGATCATTCAGCACACCACCCACAGCTTCGTCCCATCCCCTTGACTCCAAAGCATTCACCTTCGCCAGTCGGCACAACACCGACTCCAGCAATGCTGAATCTCCTTCCCTCTCAATCCCCTGAACAAACTTTTGTGCACCATTATTGCTTGGTGCAAACCCCTTGAAAACCATCTCATTCAAAACCTGGTCTGCCTCATGAAACTCGCCAGCAGCACACATTGCATCAAAGAGGATTCTGTATGTCACCACATCTGGACGGCACCCCCGCCTTGGCATATCCTCAACAACCTCGCTTGCATCCCGCCACCGCCCCAACTTGCATAATCCCGCAAGCAATGTATTATAGCTCAGCACATCCACCTTGCACCCACACTTCTTCATGTCCTCAAGGACTGCAAATGCGGCACTTGGATCCTTCTCATCCTCGCAAAAACCTGCTACCATCGCATTGTACACCACCGTATCAGCCACAATCCCCCTCCCTTTCATTTCCTCCAACAAGCCAACTACCTCACCTTTCCGTCGCACCCGGAACAATGCCCGTACAAGTGTTGCATACACTGCAGAATCCAACACAAGATCTGCATTCCCTGCTATTTCCTCCTTGAGCCTCACCGCTGCATCCACATCCCCTCTCTCACAGAGCCCCTTCATGAGACTCGTGTAGACGTGAGCATTTGGCATAAGGTTGAACCATTGAGCCATCGTATCCTTCACCTCAAACGCTTCTTCCAACTTGCCGGCTTCGCATAATGCAGCGACTATGGTTCCCAAGGTGACAACAGTGGGGGCGATACGGCGATGCAGCATTTCGTCGAACAGGTGGCGGGCGTGCTCGAGTGAGCCGGACGCAGCGGCAGCGCGCATGAGGATGTTGTACGTGCACGCATCGGGAGCGATCCCTGTGTCGCGGCAGACAGAGAGGAGCTCGATGAGGGGCCTGCGGCAGGCGACGAGCGAGTGGAGGAGGACGTTGAGGGCGCGGACAGTGCGTGGCGCGGGGAAGGCCGGGTGCGCGAAGGCGCGGCGCGCGGCGCCGGGGAGGCGCGCGCGGCCGTAGGCGGAGATGACGTTGCAGAGGAGCTTCTCGCGGGGGCGTTGGCGGGGGTCGGCTGAGGGGAGGCGGGAGAGGATGGACTCCATGTCCGGGAAGAGGCGCGCGGCGGCGAGCTTGAAGATGATGATGTCGTAGCAGCGGCGTGAGTAGCGGAACGGGGCAGACGGCGCGGCGTCCGTCGGCGGGCTGAGGAAGAGGCGGAGCGCGGCGGCGGGGTCCGGCTCGCGGTGGAGGGCGGCGGCGAGGTGGTACGACGAGAACTTCTTGGCGGGCATGGTTGCTTTCTGCATTTTGCCGCGTTCGGCCGTTGGAGACGAACTGGGGCGACGGCGAATACTGGTTTTGATCATGCAGAGAAGTTGGGCCGTTTATACGTCCGAGGGCAAATCTGGCCCATGTTGATTGAATAAGCCCATTTTACTTTGAACCAGAGCTGAATTCAACAGACTCGGACTAAAATCGCTAAGATCCTAATTAAACATCGGGCCCGTGTTGATTGAAAGGTTCACAGTCACTTTATTAAACAGGAAAGTGAGCATTCTGAAACAAACTAAAAGAAAAATGAGTGATAAATATGATGTATATATCGCAATGCATTCCATGTGTTCAGTTTTACGTTAATTTCTTCAAAGATATTCCTAATGTTGCACTGTTTCAATCTGAGTTCTGAAGAACTACTGTTCTGACCTCTGAGGATTGCTGGTTGATTCTGGAGAAGTTTCTTACGATTCGCAAGTTTTTCTTTTCAATGAAAACAATGTCAAGAGCTCTTCCATGCATGCGTGACAAGATCTTATCATTGTACTACACTGGGTTTCAGCCACAAGATCAGAACAGCCTGATAAAGGATTCACTGTTTTGCAAGGGGTAACTATGGGTTATGGGTACTAAAATGGGAGGAATCAGAATCCTGCAATTTCAGGATGTTGTCTATACTCTCCATAGATCGCTTTCACAAATCGAAGCTTTAATTTTTAAGGGAAAAAATCAGAATGAATTGCTATGTAAAGATCGGAGTGGCTGCACCACTTCTTCTCTTCTTCCTGATCAACTTGATTTGTGACTGCGAGGCAAAATTCAGACTATCAAACTTTCTTATTTGGATCTGGCATTCCGGCAACTTCATCTTCACTGAAATATAGTTCATGGTTAAATACATCTTTAGTTTTTTGCAAAAATACAAACCACACAGGCATTTGGCAAGGAGTTAGTTCAACATGGCAACATGAGCACACAGATGCAGCTCACAGTTTCACCGCTGGCTATGTACTGAACAACTGCAAACAGAAGAAGCCGTGGAAGAGGCCACTCACCTCACTTGCTCTCGCTTGGGCTCAATCACAGCTCACTTTTGTGCATTGCTTGCCTAGCCATTCCCAAGCTCAACACGACGATGAAAAGAAAACTGTAAGGATTGGCCCGGCCAAGATTTTCAGAGGTTGCATAAATTCAGAATGGTGAACAGAAGAATCCGCCATGGCTGCCGCGGAAGCTTCTTCTTCACCAATGCGGCGTCGGTAACCATCCCTGATGGTGACGAGCAAGGAAGATGAACTTCCACAAACGCCTTTCGGCTTGCGCCATCGCTGGTCCTCATCGCCGGGAAGTCCAAATCACCCTGCTTGCTTGCTTCCCCTGAGCCGGCGAACGAGGCACCAAGATCCACACATCCCTGGCCTCGGACGCCCGATCCTAACGAGGAAGAAGCTCCTGGAACGCGCGTATCCGGGGCCGGAAAATCCACGTTGGATAGCGGAGGAGGACCGGCGGCGGCGTCGGCGCGGATTTGCCGGATGCGGCTGGCATCCCGTCGGCCTGGAGATTTTGCCGAACGCCACCCCGAACATTTATGTACGCTGGTTTGGATCGCGACTATTAATCGCGATCCAAATTAAGGGGGTATCTGCAAATAACTGGATCGCGATTAATACTCGCGATTCAAATTTATACAAAAAGCCCCCTGCTTTTGGGGGCGGCCGGGTCTTCTTCCTCTCGCGCGGCGGCTCCTCCCGCCTGTCCGCCGCCGCATCCTGACCGCCGGGATGGTGAGTCCATATACCGCAACGAACCATCTTACTCACGCAGAATTGACCTGAGGACGGTTCGCCTTGTACAATCAGATCCAGCAGCTGTGCTCTGGAGCCGGGCATGGCAGCTTGATCCGAGCCTGCGCCCCCGCGATCACAACCGCGGATTTGAGCCTCAGCAGATGGAGCAGTTGCCTAAGTTCCACACAGGGTCTCCCCGATCCAAATCTCAACTGAAAAATTTCTCCCCAACACCTCCTCCTCCGAGTTTCCTCTCCAAGAACCAAATCCGGCCCCTCCCCTCCTTCTCCGGCTTACTGCCGGCGTTGGTTTGGGCGAGGGACCCTCCCTGTACAGTACTTGCTAGGTTTCTTTGTGTTTAGTACTTACTGCAGTAGTTGTTTGGAGCAGTGCCCATCGCCGTTGGCGATTTGTTCCTCTGGCACTTGCTAGTTGCGTTCCTTTTCCTCCCGTAGTGGTGTTGCCGTTATGGCTGTCTTCCCCACCGGATTCCTCTCCGATGGGTGTAATCCTCATCTCCTCTTCATCTCTGTTTCTCTGGTTTTGGTACAATGGAGATGTTGTGTTTGTTGCAGGAGTGGCACTGAGAACATCGATGGGTGCTCAAGTTCCTTTGAAAGGGTTGATCGCCCTCTGCTGATCCCCATTCTTGTCATTGGAGCTTCAAATCAGTCAAGCCCGGTGATGCATCCTCCAGATCTACGGCTTCGACTTTATCTTCCTCGTAGGGTGCGGCTTTTGGGGCGACCTCTGGTTGGACCGCTGGAGTGTCAACCAATCTGCATCAAGAGGCCTCTTCCCATCCCATCTGCGGCGGTCTGCTGGCTTCTTGCCCCCACCGATAGGTCCCGGAAGGGATGGAGGCGTCCTCGGCTGTTTCTCCGATGCTGCTGCCTCGATGGACCTGCATTCTCCGGCTTGGGAAGATTCTGTGGCGGCGACGACGATGGTTTCCTCACCGTTGTCGGCGTGGAATTCTTCCATAAGGGCTCGAATGTAATTTGTATTTTCTTTTATGCCCTTTTCCTCTTGCAGAAGGACCTTAATGCTATTACTAAATCTTATAAGGACCTCTCTGTAATTGTACCGATGCTTCCAGAGTAATGGAGTTATGTTTGCCCTGCGGGGCGTTCTGCCTTCAAAAAAAAAAAAAAAAAAAAAAAAGTTCCACACAGCAGTTGAATAGCAGCAGTGTAGGCTGGCAGAGAGATGAATTTGGGGAGGTATCAGAGGAGGAGAAAACTTGAAGACGACGAACAGTGAGCAGAGGACGAAGAATTCAGTTTCATTTGACCGGCTAATGCCACACACACCACCAATCTCGCCTAATCTGCTCCCATTTTACCGATTAATGTCACCCCGAGAGCTTGCGAACTACAATTGAGCGGGCAACACGCACACATTCAGAAGCTGTGCAGATGCTTCCCCTGACATGGAGCATCCGACTAATCTGGGAAACTGACGGCTGCAAAACTAAAGGACGAAGAATTCAGTTTGCTCTGCAGATTGCTGTCCTGTCATGACGTGCGTCTGGTTAATTTCTTCGGAGATATTTCTAACGTTGCACTGTTACAATCTGAATTCTGAAGGACCATTGTTCTGAGCTATGAGGAGTATTTGCTTGTTGATTCTGGACAAGTTTCTTAGAGCAACTCCAGCAGTCTCCCAATAAGTTGCCTCCCAATATCTCATTTGGGGAGGCTTTCAATAGAATTTTCAGGATATTAGGAGGTGCAGTTCCAACAGTCTTCCAATAACTCCCTCCCAATAACCTGACATGTGGGGTCTTTTTTTTTTCCCCTCTTTCTCTCTTTCCTTTCACTTGCAAATGGACCCCACCTTATCCTCTCATTCTTCTTTCTTCTCTTCTTCTTCTCTTCCCGTCTCACCGCACCGCGCCCACCACGCCGGTGTTGTCCGCCTCCAACGCCGGCGGCACCCATCCAAGCTGCAGGTGCCACGAGCACTGCCCCGCCTTCCAACGTCCCCCTTCCCGCCGCGCGTTGATGCCGTTGAGGAGTTTCCGCCGCGCATCGACGGCTTGGCGAGCGTCCCTGACCGCCGAGGAGCGCGCCAAGCACACGCACATGGCGTGCGCTGAGCTCGAGCTGTGCAAGGTGGAGACCGTGCTCGTCAAGGTGCAGCAGGAGGACGGACTGGCCACCTCATCGTCGCACGTCCATGGAGGGGGGCTCGCCGTCGTGTGGCCTGATTCGCCGTTGATTTGGGCGGCGGCGAGGGTGGCGCGCCAAGATCCACTTGATTGGGGCTACCTCAAGCCCCAATCGCTTCACCGGCGGCTGCACCGGAGCTCGCCGTGGCCATGTCCGGCACGGGCGACGATGACGGCGACGTGGCGGGGGGCTCCGACGAGGCTGCGGCGTCACGGCGCTCGAGCGGGAACGGAGGGACACAAGCGGGAAAGGGGAAGAAGTGCGCGCGCTCGGCTGGAAGCAGTGGGGCCCACGTGAAAATGGAATTGGGAGGGGAGGAGAGCCTCCCACTATTTGAGAAGGAAAGGGCTGATTTGGGGAGGGTGAGAATAAGTGGGCAACTTATTGGGAGACTGCTGAGCAGTTTTTCTCTCTCCAAACTCCCAATAACACAGTTTTTTAGCTATTGGGAGGGGGATTAGGAGACTCCTGGAGTTGCTCTTACGTTCGCAAGTTTTCAATGAAACAATGTCAGGAGCTCTTCCATGAACGCATCTAACATGATCTTATCATTGTACTACATTGGGTTTCAGCAACAAGATCAGAGCAGCCTGATCAAGGATTCACTGCTTTGCAAGGGGTAACTATGGGTACTAAAATGGGAGGAAGAAAAGTAGGGATTAATTAGGTAATATATTGTCCAGTGTCCAGTCGTCACATGATATGTTTTAGCCTTCTGGAATGCAGTATGTTTTATGTACTTGCAGCGCTGTGTTTCTTCAATGGATTACACATACGCAGGCCTTCTCGACCAAATCATGCCAACAAAATGATGGCTTTACAGGGGAAGGATGCTAGCTTAAGCATCTCTATGAGCTTACATCTTGACACTGTTGCATGAACCCATCAAAACATGTCGTGAAGAAAGCAGTAGCATGTACTGCAAATAATTAGCAGCTAAGGACAAACAGATGAGTCTGACGATGATATATAGCAGTAATGGTGAGCCTATCTTCTTACATGAATAAACTGGCAAAAAGAACTTAATTACTTTGTGACTTTGTGTGGCGCTTCTTGCGAATGTCAACTTTGTCAAGTAGCATTTTTCATCTTTATAAAGGATTTGCAGTACTATTAGTTGAATTCTTATGTTATTTCCAACTGTATGTGTATCTAGAAACACATTTCCAATTGACATACAGTAACAAGCTTGCAAAAGTGAAAACCCATGTCATGTTCAGTCACAATCTAAGAGGGTCCAATTCGAGATCACACCCATTCGGCCATTCCGCTCCTTCCATACAGTATGCTTTCAGCTTTCTCAAGCGCCAACTAGTGAAGCCAGTGGGCCCTCTAAAGCTCAAAAATCACCAGGGCCAGACAATCTCATTTTGCAATCAACACGTGCACGCCACAAGGAGACATCATGGTATAACCGTGTGATTTTCCGTTTTTCTACATCAAAATTGATATTATTTCTCAAAACTAATGATCAGTTAAAAAATTATGTTTTATGCCATGGAAGATAGCAAATCAGGCCTATCACAACATGAAATCCGTTTGTTTCCATGGGATCCCCCCCTTTTGTTTTGGTGAACTTCTGTTGATGGTGATGATATGAGACCACATTTTCGTCATCTTAAAAAGGGCTTGTTTTTAGTTTTGATTTTGTTGCCTGGCAAAGTACCTCTCCCTGTTAACTTCCGCACAAGAAGATTGATAAATCAAACAAATAGAATATCGATAAATTATCAGGTGCATCATGTATCAATGTGTTTATGATTTTAAAATTTGAATTGATTTGGACGGTTCCCATCCCCAAGAAATAAATATTCAAAGGATACAAAAGTATTCCCAGAATACACAAAAATATAGTATGTGAATATTGTTCATTTCACGAGACAATGTGAATGTCGTGCTTCAAAAGTTACAAGTTAATAAAGCATAACAAAAGGTGGTGCAGTGCCAATTTCTTGTGCATAGGGATTTGATGAAGACAAGCTCATAGGTAACAATTTTAATTACATATAAACCACGCGGAGCGGGAGCTCCTATTATATCCCCGGCTAACCTTTAGTTTTTCTTTTCCCGTGGATAACATACATGTTAGTGCCACGAATATGATTAACATTTAGATGGAGTTTCACATCTGAAAAATGTTTGCAACGCGATTGTTGTTGTTATATGTGTGTGTCTTCCTACCGAGGTTCCACTAGCATAAAGTTCCATGAGATCTGCGAATTGGCAGCAAAAGGGAATGTTCACATTCTG
The DNA here is from genome assembly GCA_007726485.1 of Eragrostis curvula. NCBI lineage: Eukaryota > Viridiplantae > Streptophyta > Magnoliopsida > Poales > Poaceae > Eragrostis > Eragrostis curvula. Next base: position 1,618,015 of record CM017445.1, read on the forward strand.
GGACTTGACAATAGAACATTTATATAAAGGGTAGGAAAAGTTATTGAATGCTTGGATCTCGATCACCACAGGAACCCTTTTTCTTGGTCACATGTAAATTACATCTGTTCTGAAGAAGCACCTAGCAAGTATTATGGTGGACAACTGTGAAATGGATCATCCGTATACCTCCAAAAGCACTTTGCATTACTTTGAAGGTGTTCATTGCATGGGGTCTAAAATTTAGAGGGAAGAATCTTATTATTTAAAAGTATTAAATAAAGTTTAATTACAAAACTAACTGCAGAACCCCCGGTCTAAATCGCGAAACGAATCTAACGAGGGTAGGTAAGCCGTGATTAGACGCAGGTCACTGTAGCATTACTGTAGCATCACTGTAACAAAATATAGATTAATTAGGCTCGTTAGATTCGTCTCGTAAAGATGTACTTATCTGTAAAAAGGTTTTGTCATTAAATTTTATTTAGTACTTTTAAATAATAAAATTCTCTTTGATGTGACGGGTCTAAATACTAAATGCTAAAGCAACGAACACCCCTCTTGTTTCTTTTCCCCTGCTAAAACATGGAGTACGTTCATTCTGAAAAGGGTGGCTACGGCAACAGTGTCCGCTGCACGGGTTCACTGAACTTTTATCGCAAAGAGCAGCACATGATATCGAGGGGGTGTTCGTTGTTTTAGCATTTAGTATTTAGACCTGTCACATCAAAGAGAATCTTATTATTTAAGAGTATTAAATAAAATTTAATGACAAAACTTTTTTACAGATAAGTACATCTTTACGAGACGAATCTAACGAGCCTAATTAATCTATATTTTGTTATAGTGATGCTACAGTAATGCTACAGTAACCTGCGTCTAATCACGACTTACCTACCCTCGTTAGATTCGTCTCGCGATTTAGACCAGGGGTTCTGCAGTTAGTTTTGTAATTAAACTTTATTTAATACTTTTAAATGACAAGATTCTTCCCTCTAAATTTTAGACCCTATGCAACGAACATCCTCCAATTTAGTCTATGCGGCTACTTATGGCCTCAAGTCTAAGTCGACGGTGATTCCCTCGTCAGAACATGAACATTGCAACATGGTGGTGACTGCAGAACGGAGATGCCAAACTGTAGACGAACAGGTGATGAACTGTATTAGTTGAGGGCAGACATGTGGTCGAACAGCTTGTTACCAGGTTTACAAAACCGCCAGAAACCGGGCGATTTTCGCGAAAACCGGACTTACCGGTCCGGTCCGGTAAGTCCGGTTCACCGGTTTTTTAATTTCAAATTTGAAATTTTTTGAAAATTTGAAAAAATTTGAAAAAAAAATATGTAAAAAAACTAGAAGGAATTTGGAGAATATTGGTGGAAACCAATCTCAAAGAATCGTTCATTTGGTTGGGCAAAAAAATCGCCGAAGTGTTATGGGCGAGAAAAACGCAAAAAAAAATAAAAACTCACCTTATCCTTCCCTCACCCGCATTATTCTTCCCCCACTGCCTCATCTTGCCTCACCCGCACAGCCCCCAACGCGGACGCACGCCGGCGCGCTCGATCCGCCGGTCGCCGCCGTCGAAACGTCGCCGGCGAGCCGTAACCGCTCGAGTTTCCTGGAAACCGAAGACATAGCGTCGGTTACCGACCGGTTCGGCTAGGTAACCGACCACTGCGGCGGCTCCGAAGCCGCGGGCCGAGGAGGCGCGGCGGCGGCGGCGTCGGTAACCGGTCGAACCGACCGGTTACCGACGAGTAGGCGTCGGTAACCGACGCGACCGGCGCGGTTTCGTCGGCGGCCGCGCGGCCCAGAGGTGAGCTGGTTCCAATTTTTTTTTTTCTGATTTTTCATTTTTCAATGATTGTATCTGTTGTCAATGAAACTCGTACTTTGTGTGAATTGTGGTATGTTGTAGATTGGTGCAATCTTTTATCAATTCTATGTTCTCAATGTGTGGCTAATCATTTTTATAATATGTCACAAAAAATCATGCAAAAAAATCCAACATTTTAAGCCATTTTTTATTGATTTTCAATTCTGCGTACAAAATCGAGCAAACCGACCGGTTACCGACACAAACCGGTCGGTAACCGGTCAAAACCGACCGGTTTCTTCGGTTTCCAATTCGGAAATTCAAATTTGAATTTTCCGTCGATTTTCGGTCGGTTACCACGAAAATCGACCAAACCGGGGTTCTCGGCGTCCGGCGGTTTCCTCGGTTCTAACGATATTGCTAACCTTGGTTACCATGAAGGCATGAACGCGCATTCTTTGAACTTGTGTTTGCTCAGAACAGAACAGGAAGTGTTCGTTTCGTTTAGGACTAAAATTTAGGGCAAAGTTTTTGTTATTTAAAGGTATTAAATAAAATGTAATTACAAAACTTTTTGTAGAAACTTAGGCTACTTTGCGAGACGAATCTAATAAGGGTAATTAAGCTATGATTAGACGATGGTTACTGTAGCATCACTGTAGCAAAACATAGCTTAATTAGGTTCGTTAGATTCGTCTCGTAAATTAGCATCCATCTGTAAAAAAGTTTTATAATTAAAATTTATTTAATACTTTTAAATAACAAAATTCTCTTAACTAAACTTTAGGACTACAGTAAACGAACAGGAACTCCATCTCCCTTTCTCATGCGGGAGGCTTGATGGCATTTTCTCACGCTCGCACGAGCTCCTACGATCTGACAAGGAACGACGACCAGCAGGCAAAGAAAAAAAGGGAGGGAAAACCTTAAAAAATCTGGGAGCATCCGTGCTGCCATTGCACGTGATCTCTGATCGTCTTGCTCTGCACCTGCGCAGTCTGCAACAGTGAGGCGCCAAGAAAGGAAGAGAAAGAGATGCGTCAAAGGGAGGGTCCCGCTCTGGGAATAAACAGTCATGCTAGTCCAAGGCATCTTTCTCGTCGGTACGGCCCTGGCGATTTTCTATGCGCGTGTTCTCGTGCATCCATATCTTTGCAGTCCAAGGATCCTAGGGGCTCAAGCTCTCCTGTCAGATCCCGCCATCAGCCGAGGAGGGCTTGAGGTTCCTGGCTCCAATAGTTCGGACAATAACGCTTTGGTATTAGATGGCCTAAGAGCATTACTACTACCTCCATATCTTTTTTTTTTTAAAATTACACAGTACAACTCAGACACTCACAACGCACGCACACTCACCCCTATGAACGTACATACGCAAACCCTACCCCTATGAGTATCTTCGAAGACTGAGCCGGCAAATTCTCCAGATTCCCGAAGTCACCACTGGCGCCTCGCTGTCGACGGCCACGTCGCCTACCGCTGAAAGCACAAATGCCGTTAAATCCTAGAAAATTCGCTCCCACCGGGAGTCGAACCCAGGACCTCAAAGGTGTTACTCGGATGCCTTAACCGCTAGGCCAAGACTCCTTTCACTACTACCTCCATATCTTAATATAGGTAGTTTTAAAGTTTGATATTTTTCTCTAAATATAGTACGTTTTACATATAAGACAAATTCTGTGATTGGTGGGAGGGTTAGTGGAGGTGTGAGTTGAGTTAAAAATGAAGGGTATGATAGTCTTTTACCATATTGACTATTTTCTTGTTTAAAAGCTAAAAGATCCTATATTTAGGGACGGAGTGAGTACTAAATAAGCAAACCTCACGAACATTCACCAAGGTTTGGAATAGATAAATGTTTCAACCACGAATCACTTGAAATGCCTAGAAAGAGGTTTCACCTGATTCTGATTCAGTTTCTACTCATTTCAACTAGCTATATTCTTTTCTGATTCAGAATCCAGCTAATGAGCCAAATGATTTCACGAAGTCACTCTAATTCACCAGAGAAATGTTTTAGAGAGAAACCGGATTTTAAATGTTTTGAAGAGAACCTAGAACCGTATCAAACGGGGTAAAGTTTTTGGGATGACAAAACTCGCTATACTAGACAAGCAAACCTCACTTGGCCGGGAATAGATCTGGCTCGCCTTGGCAGGACAAGCGAGCAACCCCACTCGGTGGAGTGAGGTAATCAGTCACTCTAGAGGTCCGAATATTTGTCGGTGAATTGTTTCTTGTTACAGCATCAACGGTCGACGAAATAAAGTTAAGCTGGTATTAAACTTTAACTAAGACTAAATGCATGGGTCGCTCGAGCTGATAACTCGCGTGTCTAAATGAGCCTCATTATAACATAAGCTCAACTGCGCTAGTGTTCATTATGTGGGTTCCGAGGCAGATTAATTAAACTACAGAGTCTATCGTCGGACATGTCGGCCTACTTTACAAGTTTTAGAAGTAGGAACATTGGGGGAACTAAATTAACCGAGACACTCCCCGGGAATGGGGCGAACATCAAACTTTTTTGTACTTCGTTTCTTATAAGTAGTATGGTAGACCTAACCAACGTTCAACAAAGCTCCAAAGCCAACAATTGCTATCGACACATTTCCCTTTGTTAGGTGCTGGTCATGTAGCCAAGGAGTGCCCTGTCTTGCTTATCATTCTACTCCGTTGTTAGTATTCTTCTTTTTCTGGGCGATGAGGGGTGAAAAAGATGATAGGTGAGTATAACTTTACAAGCAAAACTTTCTTTTTCATGATTTGACTATACAAAAATCTCAATTGGAAAGAAAGATCAGTACATCAAGTTTTGAATGGTAATATATATTCCCGAGTCATCACTAGGGCTTCAAGTGCCTGAGTATGAAACATCCATTCGGATTACAAGGGACATTGTGAAATTCCCGCATTCGAAATGAATTAAAAAGCCACTTCAGTTGACGTAACATACTGAACGAGAACAAATCCTCTACATTTAACTGTAGCGAGAAACTATGTCATCAGACATGTGGTGGAATTTATCAGCATGTTCGCCTCGCTGCTTTGCAACAACTACAGTTTCCAATTATTTCTCCAGCAGCAGCTACAGTGTTCGCAGTTATTTCTTCAATAGTCGCTACAGTAAAACGGCTGCATCGTAGCGAGGCGAACATGCTGTATAATACAAATTTTTCAATCAAATACTTGTATCATAAGTGAAATTGCTACTGTTTTGATATTCCGTCTATTTGTACATGTGGTGATAATTCTCTCGTTACTTTAAGAGAAATGGTAATGTATAGAGCTGTAGGAAGCAAAACCTAGCAAATTTGCAATTTCTTCCAGCTACAACGGCTGCCTAAATAGTCTCACCTTACTCCTCACTGCTAATAAGCTCCTGCACTGTAGGAACAACTGACCAATTAGAAGCAACGCTATTTCCCAATTAGATCCCTTGATGTTTAAGCATGATGGGCGTGGGTGCTGTGAATAATGGCCCGGTGAGGAAGACACGACCCCTGTTTGCTTGCTTCCACGGCGGGAGCGGCTGACAAGTGGACCCGGACCATTGATTTCAAATCATTTCGAATGAATGTGTTGGCCCAATTTGCTGCTAGCTTGATTATGATCCAGCCGTTTAACTGTTGGGTGTTGCGGGGTAGTACTGTCTGTACTGCTTACTGGTCACTTGACTTTTTGTTGGACAAAGGTTTTTCATTTTAATTTGGAAAAAGGAAAAGAATGAAATGAGAATTAGGATAGGCCTGGGAGCTATATTATTGTTTCCTTTTGAGTTTTCTGCATTCTGAAATGAATGTTGTACTGGACTTATCCTCCTCTGGCCTACAAAAATTGAGGTGAGAGATTTGTTCCATACTAAGAGCATCTCTAGCAGTATTGCTAAAATATATTGCTATACCTAAAAACTGCCAAAAAACTTAAAATCTGTCAAAAAACTGCTCCAGCAGAGTTACTATATGGATTGCTATACCTAAAATTTTTAAGCTATAGCCTAAATTTCTCTCTCCTGGACTCAAATATAGCAATCCAAGCATGGATTGCTATATCTTCCGAAACGTTGGCGCCAATGCTCAACTGCCAGAATCGGAACTTTCCCCGCTCGACGCACTCGCCCGCTGCCGCTAGGTCCGCCGCCTGCTGCCGCAAAATCTTGCCGCACCACCCACAAAAGCTAGTCGTTGCGTTATCCCTTCAGTCCCTAAGGAAACCACCCCACTCCTGCTGCGGGATGCGCCATCCCCATTGCTTCCGCCATGCCATCCCGGTTGAACAGCGACGCGATGGAGCAGGTCGGGACGCAGGCCATGGTCATCGGTGCCGTGCGCGGGCTTCCTCTCCCGCAACCCCTCCGCGCTTCCCTCGCCCGCCTACTTGTGCCGACGGCATCATGCCCCGCTCGTGAAGACCTTCACGTCTGCCGCCTCACCTCGCCGTGGCGTCGGCCAGGATCCTTGATTCGATTCCGGGGGGGGGGGGGTGGGGGGGGGGGGGGGCGAGATTCAGGGCAAAGGGAGGAAGAGAAGTCTACGCCGGAGCTTGAGGTGGAGGCTAGAGATGGGGCGGCAGCGCGATTTGGTACCAAAAGCGAGAATCGACGATACGGTGGTGAGTATTTAGCCATGGCTATAAGTTGTTGTGAAAAAGCCCTCGCGAAAGGTTGTGATTTTCCATATTATTTATGTGTCTTGTGTTTTTACGGAAAATCCTTCAACAGTTACGAGTATTTATAGGAAGGTTTATAGGTCTCTAGTTTTAAAGATGCTACTGGAGAGGAAAACAAAATGAATTGCCAAATCTTTTTTCTCCTATATCTAAACTCAATTTTAGCAATTCGATTTTAGCAACTCTGCTGAAGATGCTCTAACAATCTACATATAAATTCATTTTATCATGAGGTTACCGTCGGTGTCGTGGGATTCATCTCTTAGTTCCAGGAAACATTTCCGTTGGATTCAACAAGTAGCTATACAAAGCTACTTGATCGTAAAATACAGTAAGTAGACACTGATGTCCCACTTGTTGCCTTCCTAGTAGTAGTATTTAATACTTGAACGAATACTTTGGAACCTATAAAAAAATCGCAGCATTTTTTTTTTTTTTTTTGCTACGCATCCATCAAATCAGGAATCCGAATCCAATGTTCTGTCAAAGCGAAAAATGCAGACTGGAGCGAATAATCACGCCGGTGTGCCTCCCTCCTAAGCAAAACCCCGCCATTATTAAACAACACAAAAACCTCCCCCTCTCTGCTGTGTACCTGAGGCCACTTGATTAATCACGACACGGTACGCGCTGCGCCCTTAATTATTCTGCTAATTAATCTAGTATTATATAGCAGTACCATACCTGCATACCACCCTCTCTAGTTATATTACTACTAATTAATCTATCAACTCCATTCCATTCCCTCCTCTCCTCTCTCGTCTTCTCAAGGAGCTGAGAGCTGCATTGCCAGTGACTGAGAGCAAGAGCAGTGACTGCAAGAAAGAGAGTGAGCAATGGAGACGATGATGGCGGCCGTGCCGCCGCAGCCGAAGACGGGGGGCATCGGGCGGAGGCTGGCGAGGCTCCTCCGGCGCAAGCGGTCGCCGTCGGGTGCCGGGATGGCGTACTCCGTCGCCGGCGACGAGTTCGACCAGTCGCTGGACAGCTCCATCAACTCGCTGAGCAAGCTGAAGCTGTCCGGCAACATCGCGGCGGCCTACTCTTTCGACGCGCTGTTCAGGAACGCGGCGACGGAGAAGAAGGCGGCCGCGGTGGTGGTGGAGCAGCAGCCGGCGCCGGCGGTAGTGACGGACGCGGCTAAGCACGCGTTGGTGGCGAGCCTGTTCGCCGGCGCGTCGGCGGTGAAGGCGGCGTACGCGCAGCTGCAGCTGGCGCAGCACCCCTACGACGCGGAGGCGATCCAGGCGGCGGACGCCGGCCTGGTGGCGGAGCTGACCAAGCTGTCGGAGCTCAAGCGGCGGTACGCGCGGGATCCGGCGGCGAGGAGCGGCGCGTCCGCGCTGGCGGCGCAGGCCGACGAGCAGCGCCACCTGCTGCGCACCTACGAGATCACGATGCGGAAGCTGGAGAACGAGCTCCGCGCGCGGGACGCCGAGGCGGAGCACCTCCGCGCCGCGCTCGCCGGCGAGCTCCGCGACCTCGACCGCCCGGGGAAGGCCCTCCTCGCGGCGCTGGACGGGCTCCACCTCTCCGGCCTGAACGCCACCCACTTCCTCACCGCGCTCCGCCACGCCGCCAAGTCCGTCCGCGCCTTCGCCAAGGCAATGCTCGAGTCCATGCGCTCCGCCGGGTGGGACCTCGCGGCGGCGAGCGCCGCCGTGCACCCCAGCGTCAAGCTCCGCCACCACGGCGACGCAAAGTTCGCTCTCGAGTCCTTCGTCGCGCTGAAGATGTTCGCCGGCTTCCAACGCAAAGACTTCGGCTTGAGCTCCCAGCCGAACCGCAGATCCCTCGATCGGCGCCGCTTCTTCGAGGAGTTCGCCGAGCTCAAGTCCTTGCCGTCGGCGGCGTTCCTCGACGCGAGCGCCGGCGGTAGCCAGCGGTGGGGCGCGTTCCGCGAGTTCCTGCGGGAGAGGTACCTGTCGCTGGTGCACGAGCGGATGGAGACAGCATTCTTCGGGCGAGCCGACCAGCGCGCCGCCGTGATGGCCGCGGCCGCCGGCGACGGCGGCGAGGCTGCGTCGTCGTTCCCGCGCACCGCGTGGTTCGGCGAGTTCGCCGAGATGGCGCGCCGCGTGTGGCTGCTGCACTGCCTCTTCTGCGCCTTCGACGGCGCCGCGTCCGTCTTCCAGGCGCGCCCCGGCTCGCGCTTCTCCGAGGTCTACATGGAGAGCGTCGGCGACGACGACCACGACTTCAGCTGCGGCGCAACGACATCCCCGGCCGCGGTCGGGTTCACCGTCGCGCCGGGGTTCAAAGTCGGCCAGACGGTGTTACAATGCCGCGTCTACCTGTCGCGCCCGGACCGCCGGCCGTAACGGCCTCAGCAACCAATCGGGTGTAGCGTGCTCAGACACGGCGGACGCGCACCGGCGTCGGAAGGCGGCGAGGTTCCCGGCCAGCGGCCGGAAACGACGTGGGTTTAAGGGTGGCAGGCGGCGACCGCTTGCGTATGTATGTATAATCAATCGATGTATCAACATCCCCAGATCATTTATGTATCTACCAAACAAGGAATGTACTACGAATGTAGCAGCAATACAAGCATTCCAATTCCGACACAACTCGCATTTGCAATTTCTGTCACGAGACTCACGACGAGACGTATGTTCTTGCCGCATTGGTCCTTAGACCCCATGTCCGCACGGTCCGAATCTGCGTGCATGTTCATGAGGAGGCGATCCAGATCTGGAATGCGCACGCACAAGCACATTCTCTCCCACTTGGCTCCAATCACAGGCAAAAGGCTGAAAAGGGAGGAGATGGAGGAAACGGGCAAATGTGCATTGGCGAGGAAATGGAAAGGGAGCGGAGGAGCACATGAGCTCCATTTGGACGGGATCTGAAGCAAAGCTATGCCGGGGCACCCCGAATCTGTGTTCCTGCCATCCTATCCATGTAACCACACATGCATGAGAGGTGCTTTTCTTCTCGGTTGCGGTGGCGCGTAGTGACGTCCATGTCGTTGTCTCCGGCGTCCCGGCTGCTACAGGCGACGGTGGCCGGCCCGGCGCCCACATGCGCTACAGTGAGAATGGAGCGGCGGCAATGCTCATCTCATCGAGAGATCCAGATACCAGTCAGTCGGCTCGGCTGGTCCCCAAGCTCTAGCTGCTGCACAGTAACGCGGCGCGTGCGAGGTTCAAAGGTCGAGCAGAGCAGGCGTGGTTGGCAAATGGCTGCCCCCCCTGCGGCTGCAGCTGCTTTGTTTTCTCACTGTCAAAGAGACCCAGCGAGCTACTCTTATATTTTAATCTTAGAAACTGTGTCCACTTTGGTCTTCAAATTTTATAGGCATTCATAATACCACGACAATCTATTTCTGATAGATGATGGATTTTTCTATACTTTTTCAAATTTCATTGTTGACGGAGTTATTCTCATCTCACGTCAAAAATTCTTTCTGTGCAACAAAATCGTCCAAACAAGTGGGTGTCCAGAATCGTCATTATTTTCTAGCCTTGGGCCGTGTATCATGTTAGAGCCTATTGGGGGCGTGTCCAGTGGTCTTGCACGACCCGCAACCCGCATTAGGGTTTGTGTTTTCTTTGAATTCTAGTTTTCCTTTGTGAAATAAACATTCTTCATAGTATTTGAGTGACTATTGTGGATCGTAGCCCCTATTCCTATTCTACTCGTCTGTGTTGACTAGTTCATTCGACCAAGTGTGTAAATCATTATCTTATTCTTGCTTCATCCATATCTAACAAAAATCAAGATTGTGTCTTGCGTTCTTTGTTTTTTTTTTTGGGCATAAAATGCTTGTTTTGTGAGGTTCAATCGAGTTGTCATTGGTTGATTACCACAGAGTAGTGGTATAGTAGTTGCAGGGTTTCAATCTTTGGATTGAAAGCCCGAATCGTTTGTCAATTCGTTCACCAATCAAATTTATCATACCTATCAAAAGGTCGAACCCGCTCTCAATTGGGGAGAGAGAGGGGGGGGGGGGGGGGGGGAGCTTCCATGACTTTCTTCTTCCTCCCTCCTCATCCTTCGGTTTTTCTTCTCCTGCCTTCATTTTCCAACCTTTCCTTATAAAAAAGACCGTGTTTCGGTGTGTGTGTTGGGGGGGGGGGGGGGGGGGGGGGGGATTCGGATGCCCCCCACATTGGGTCACTTTACTATAGATGTGAATTCTATCGGTGTCTTACTGTCTTTCTAGGGTGTACGCACGCGGAAGTGGCCACTCATCTAGCATTGGAGGATCACGTCGAGCATGAGATGATTTGAAGAGGTGTTGAACAAGCATCTTTTTATCCGTCTCTGGTTGTGAATGAGAGCCACAAACAGGAAGATTCCTTCGCGCCAACTTGTCAAGATTCAATATACTCAACAAATGATTTAAATATGGACAAAAGCCTTATTAAGTCTACCTTTACCGTCAACAAATGATTTGTTATTTTTCATTAAGATGTAAATGATCATTTAAGTGCGGAATGTCAAGATTGACCTTTGACTAATTTTATGTTAGTGGAAAGTCATACTCATCCGTTAAAACCTACTAGTTATAGGAAGTTTGTTCACATGTTCTATTATCCGTAGAGAATTGAGCCTTTCATACTGTTTTCTAAGTTATTCTCAATAGTTTAATAACCAAGAACAAACCTAGCTATTTAATTAGCTATGTTGGTATTATCAATTCAAATTCAGATAGTGATATTTATCTCTTTGCTCATGTAATTTCCCTGCGATATAGATTGCAGATTGTGTGGTAATAACATAGAGTGTGGTTGGATGAATAATTGACTTGGGTTGTTGTATTTAGACCAGGGTTTATCTATCCAGTCCGGCCCGGTTCTAACGGTTGACTGGTTTTCGGATTCAAATTTCAAATAAATTTAAAAATGTAACTAGCTTTCGACCAAAAACCTAACTGAAACCTTGGTTGAGATGTCGTCTGGCTTCAAACACATTTAACAAATTGCAATGTGGGCTACTTATAGGTTATCGTTCTCATAATCTTACATCGTGAAAATCGGGTCCTATCTGTAAATCTATGTAATATTTTTATTTTAATATGTTAAATTTTGCAAAACTATAAGCCTGCAGGAGAGTGATAATTGATTTAGTTGGTTCATGTCTTTGTCGGAACTACATGAGTCGAAGTGTAAATGCGCGAAGAAGGAAATTACCACAACAAGGATGTCAAAAAATAATCTCAAAAGATATTTGTAAATGTATCTCCATTTTGGATAAAAAGTGGTAGCCGCAAACTAACAACCCTGGTTGTTTGTTTCGATGGTGATCCATCTATTGTTTCACACGGCATCTAAGATTTGCGGCCTGTGCTGGATTGCTGGTGCATGCGTGACGGCGACTATACAAGCAGTCCAAGTGCCTGTGCCGCGTCGTCTGCTTCTGTGCCCAAATCTACGCCAGGCATTGCTTTCGTCCATCGCTTCGTGTTTCCATGTATCAGCTGGTGAGCTTTGATTGTGGCAGTTTAGCTCTCAAAATACGTGGATTAGCACAATAAATTAAATAAAGGCGTCACGAACACAGACAGCTTGCTAATCCATTTCGCCGCCAGCGGGTCGTCAATGTGAACAGTTGAAGCTGGTCGGCCGGACAATATTCTGCGTGATCGTTGCTGCTGGTTTTAATTTGCTACATTTTTTATTCATCATTCTCAATTCCTGAACTTTCTTGCCTGTGGTGAATGAGATCAAGATCGACATCCCGAACTATTGACTAGAGACTATTGAATCTTTTTTTTTAACGGAAATTCATTACAAGTGAACATACAAGATAATTGGACATTCAATGATCTCTTACTTTAGCTTGATCCAATACAGTAGAATTTTAGTATTATACTGTTCAGAGAGCAGGAAGTTTGATGTCACTAGTCGGATTCAGCAAAAGGAGCCGAAGGATTTGAAAACAGCAGGTTCCATGATTCCAGCGCAAGTTGACTCTTTATTCCATCTTTTGGTCCGTCCCTTTTCAGTTCATTCCTTTATCTTTTTCTGGAGGGCCATATTCCAGCTGTTCATGCAGTCCTTTTTGTCGTCCGGTGGAGGCCCGCATCCAAACGACGAAATTTACAATATATACACGAGCGAGGCCCATAGCCTGATGCCGCGGGCCTAAAAAGGGCCATTCTACTGAAACTACTCCAAAAATTCGTGTCTCTCTTATTCTTTTTATTTTTCTGAAAGATAAAATACACATGCGACTGTAATGATGTCAGTCAGAGGAACTTGACGATTGGGGTCATCCATCTAATCCAAAACTCAAGAGCAAAGTGATGTACTAGTAGTACCGCTAGCTCCTAGTACTCGATTAGTGTGGCCGCTGAGCTGAACCAGGTTGACAGGACACTGATGACTTTGTGTGACTCATGTGGGTTAAGTATCGATCGAGAGGATTAGCTGTGAGCAGTAACACTTCGAATTTTGTGCCCGCTGATTATATATAGGGTGTGTTTGGGACAGCTTATTTCACCGGCTTCTGTTTATTTTCGACACTGTTCATCTACTGTAGCTACAGTATAACTACTGTTCATACAGACAAAAAATGGTAAAGCCGGATAAGCAGGTTTTCTGGTGCTTTTCCCGGCTTTTACACTGTAGCTACAGTGCAGAACAGTGTCCGTGTCAGAATAAGCGTGAGCTGAAGTCGGTTTTGCCAAACACGCCCATAGATATGACGTACACAGATTTGGAAAGCTACTATACTGTATAGTACAACTACGTGTATGCATGGCTAGATGAAGAGAAGGAGTTTGGAGCAGTGATTGTTGCAGCGGCACCTCCTCCCTTTCGTGCCCTGTTCTTGACCTGCCAGATGAGGGCCCATGGCTCAGTCGGCACCGTGGGAATCCAAAGTCGATCGAGAGTCGAAGGAAGAAAGCACGCGACGCGCCTTGTTGAATGGATGCATGGCAAGTCGAGTCCACCCACGCGCGGTGAGTCAGCATGGGACGGACATGCGTGTGTATCATCCGGGAATGAATAGGATCCGTCGGGTAGCAGCAGCACGTTTGATTCGTGGTGCCGCCCAGTCCAGTCGCCGTAGATCCCATTCCACCACGCCGCGCCGACCGACAGGCCGCCCGCGTGCGTGTGGGGTGGTGCGGGTGAGGAGAGGATAAGCAAAGCAAGGCGAGCTTCCGCGCAGCTGGACGACGCCTGCCAATCGTTGATTACGAGCCGTATTACAAACGTTGAACACGGTACTAGTACCATCCATCACTGTGCTCCTACTATCACCGCCAAAAGCCCGGGGAAAGATCGATGGCGGTGTCAGCTTTGCCGATCGAAATGCGTGCGCGTCGTCGTTGCTTGTGCTTCCGTCTCGGAATCCAAAATCGGACGCAAAGCATGCATGCATGGGCCCTCGATCGAGGGCAAGCCCACGCGCGATGGTATACTTTGCCAGGTGACATGCATGCACAGGTTGAGGGGAGAAATGAATCTATAGCACTGTTAAAGTGCTGCATCTAAAGAAGGCCATTAGTAAACGATGGGTCTAAAAAAAGATCACTGAGCTACTTTTCTTATTTTTCATGTGTAGCATTATCTTCAATTTCTTTTTTTTTTCGCAGATAAAGGACAGATGATCGGACGGTTTTGCCCCCGAATCGAAATCGAAATCCAATCCCCTGTGTCTTCTCTCCCGAGTGCTCCTCTCCCCAATCCCCGACGAACCCTAACCCTAACCTACATCGGCGGCGCAAAGCGGCAGGGCAGGAGGCCCATGGCGCGGCAGAGCGGACGCTGATTCGTGCGTCGGAGCGGCGGGCCGCGGGCGTCGTCGCGTCGTGCAGGCGTCGCGTGGGAGTGGGCGGGCCGCGTGTGTTGTCACGTCACGCTGCAGCTGCAGCTGGGCATCGCGTCATGCGACAACTCGGCATTGCGTCGCACGGGCATCGCACAACAGGTCCTCTGCGCGCAGCCCGTCGACGCGTCATGAGCGCCAGCAGCTCGGCCAAAGGGCGTGCAAGCGTAGCAAGCAACAGCCAGCAAATGGGCGCGCGAGCGTGCAAGAGGCAGCATCAGCCAGCAGATGGGCGCGCGAGTGTGTAAGAGGCATCAACAGCAGATGGACGAAGAAGAAGACTTAGAGGTAAAACTGTCCATAAAAATATGTTTGAGGGGCAGTGCTAGACATTGCAGCCAAGAGGTGAAATCGATGGCGTTTTTTGGACCCTGCATTTACTAATGGCCTTCTTTGATGCCAGACTTTATAAGTGCTATTGTTTCAATTCTCCCACAGGTTGAGGTGTCGGAGGGTAGGTAAAGTATACTCCAGGACAGGTAGCTACAGGGTAGAAGCAGGGGTTGGCCGCCTTGCTTCAGTAGGCCGAGCAAATCTACCAGCTGGTATTCGGGTGTGCAAGGTGAGCAGGACGACGCTGCCGCCCAACCGTGTCCGCTTGCTTGCAACGTACGGCACAACGGCGACAACAATGTATATGGCTCATGTAGTACTCACAGACGGGACCGGTAGCAGGTGGCATTAGCTATGTCAAAATGCACAATGCCTAGCCATAGTTAAGGTATACTAGTGCGGCGGCCTAGGGCCCATCCTTGACAACTGACCAAGCGAGCAAGTCGTGGACGCGAACTCACAGCTGTCGAGCACGTCGGCCAAAACATCGACAGCAGAGGGATTCTTGGCCCGGACACGGGTTGGCGATACGTCGAAGCCGAGAATGGCCCATGGTCGACGGGAGCCCACCAGCGCGGTCGCGACCTCGCAGCCCATGCTCGGCCACTGATGTACGGCGCCGGACGTGGCGGCCGCGGAGGGTGGCCACGCCTGTTCGGAGGAGACGCGGCCTAACGCGAACGGAGCACGTTGGTCAAAACGCCACAGCGGCGGAAATCTCACCGCCATCAGCACTTTACTATGTGGACCCCAATATAAAGTTAGGAGAAGGATGAGAAGAGATGACAAAGAAATGATTTGCTTATTCTTTATGGATGGCAATAGCCATATGGATGACATTAGCAATCAATGCTATATTTATCATCTTCACAATGTACTTTCTTCGTTCAAAAGTACATGATATTTTAGGCTTGCCTATTTTTTTAAAATTACATGTCATTCTCACTTCCTAATACATCTTTCTCTGTTGCTAATACAACATTATCTTTTTTCACTACACTTTTATCTCTATCTCTCTCCTCATCGTTTTCAATGCACCCACATTTTTCATCTATTCTTAATTGCAGCATATGCGTGGCCTTTTGAGAAACATTTATTATATAATACTCACCTTATGTCCACATTGTGGCTGCTTTGAGGATGGATCGTACTGTTGCGGCTGCTTACCCCACTCGCCCATGCCGGCACGGTCGGGAAGCACGCGGTCCGTGCGTGGGGTACTGGGGCCTCTACGTCTATCGCCAGCCCTGACACCGGCCGGAAACACGGAGGCAAACCTACCTACGCGAGTGTCTGTCTGCAGAGGGGGCATGGATGATCGGTTGACATACATATCGGAAGGTAAGGATAGGGGCCGCCGCGTCGGACGCCCCCTTTGATCTCGATCATGCAGCGCCAAGCGCGCCTTGCTTCCCCGAACCGATGGACACACACCCACCGTTTCTGATGTCATGTGAGAAAAAAAAATTGAAAAGCTTTCAAGCATGGGTACAAGTATTCACCGTTTCTGAATTGCTTCATCCTGTTTTTATTCGCCACACGTGTGCTACTGATAGTAGATTAATTAGTGTGTCTGCAACAAGTTGGTCAGAATACACCGATCCGTGTGTGGGTTAATTAAAGACCACGGGATTAATTAGCGTCAACAGTAACACTTCAAGTGTTAATATTATTATTTTTGGTAGCTTACGCGAGGCACATAACCTTGAAATGCTTACTCGCATATATATGCGTCGACGAAAATTTTCTGCTTTACCTGCATTTCGTTGGACACGACATTGAAGTGAAGTAGTACCTCGCATCACAAACAGCGTTGCTGCCTCTGCTCCCTTTCTCATGTTCTGTTGCTGACAATCTCAAAAAAAAAAAAAGTTCTGTTCCTGACAGTCGTAACGGTCAGAAATCACCACGGCGCCGACACCTTCGGAATCCAAAGTCCAAATTCGTCCCACGCGCGGTCAACATGGGACGTGCATCAGATCAGCCCGGGGCGGGGATGGGGATGTCGGTGGAAAGACGAGAGGGCCACCACTTCGATCAAAACGTGCAGCGCGACGTCCAGCCGCCGCCGACCACCGCAATCCAAATCCCTACCAGCCGACCAGCGATATTGTTGTCTCCTGCCACATGCAGATGGCGACATGGCGTTTTCCTTCCGCGTCACTCACACCTGCTGCGAGCCTCACGCGAGTATGCAGTGCAGAGTTTTTCGTTTTACACTTTTTCTTTTTAGAATGTTTTGGACTTTGATACCTCTCGTGGTGTTGTTGCTCCCCTCGTCTCATGTCGCGAGCTCCCAACGGTCGGAGTCTGGGCCCCCATTGTCTTCGGCTCTGGCGCCTTTGGTTTGGAGAGAGCTCGGGAGGGGAGACCTATCACCCGGCCCCGGAGGAAGCCCTCGATCCATGTGCGAACCCGTGCTCGATCCGATTGATCCGTAGGGATATGCATGGATCCGTTGAGATGTGTCGCCGAGTTGGACGATAGGCTACCTGAGAAAATCTAGATCGCGCGCCTGCAGGCAGGAATACCTACCCAGCCAGGGGTTTCATCTGTTCACGGGTGTTCCTTCCACTTCCCAAGGCACCGGTAAGACGGCGTTGAGTCGCTGCTTGAAAAATAGCTGCGAACACTGTAGCGGATGCTGAAAAAATAACTGCGAACACTATAGCTGCTGAATGACAGCAGGCTTGCCGAACAAGCTGGTAACAATGCGTTCCACCCAACGAAAATTTGTTCCGGTCTCCTTCCGACGAGTTTTTGTGCCTCTTTGGAAGGGATGAATGGAAAATACAGGTATACTATAAGAAAATACAGAAATACGAAAGGAATGAGACGTGAAAATAGAGGAATAAAAAAAACACCACCACCAAATTCGAGTGTTTCGAACACAGGAAAACAAAAAGAAGACTCGCTTTCTCTGTTTCACTTCACGGAAAACAGAACTTAGGTTTTGGGCGATGCAAGCTGATCTATGCCGGTGCTAGCAGTGCAGATCGTGGATCAAGTTTTTTTTTGAGGGACAGATCGTGGATCAAGTTAAATGAGTTAGTTAGTCACCATTTACGAGGTCCTAATGCAACTCGCGGCTAGTTAAGCTTAACATCTAAGCACGAGACCGACCAAGAGAGCCATTCCCTTGAGTCAATCTCATTTTCCCTTTCCTACCAAAGTACATGTAATTTTGCCTTTCGAATAGAAATTTTCGCCTGCAGCTTCCTTTGTTCCAAACGGTAGGTCATGTAAGCAATCAAAGATTGCCATTCCATTAAAATTCATATGAAAAGAACCTCTATTCTAAACAGGGCCTTAATGTTGGAGTCTATTGGGCTCCAAGACAGCCCAGTATTAAACGGATGTGAGGAGAGAGACAGCATACTAATCTTGTTGGCCCGATAATAGAGAACTCATCTAAAGCAGACTGGATAAAAGAAGACACTCAGAAATTCACTAGAGTGTATGGGAAGGCTTTGGAGTTTGGAGCACAACGGTGAGTTTATTTTTTATTTTTTTGCGATTACACGGTACAACTCAGACACTCACAACGCACGCAAACTCACATCTATAAACACATGTGCGCAAACCCTACCTCTATATGAGCATCTTCGAAGACCGAGCCGGCAAATTCTCGAGATTGACGAAGTCATCACTGACGCCTCGCTGTCGACGGGAGCGTCGTCTACACTGAAAGCACAATGCCGTTAAATCCTAAAAAATTCGCTTTCACAGGGAGTCGAACCTATGACCTCAGATGCTATTGAGACTTTTGTAACCAGGAGCGGAGCTACGTGTAGTTATTGGGGTCAGTTGACCCGATAACTTTAGTAAAATCAAGCTAAACTAATGATTATGGTAGTGATTGACCCCCTCACCTAAGAAGGCTGACCATATGCCAAAATTTTATTAGCTTCACCTCTCTAATCACTAAGCTACAGGTCCTTTCGCAGCGGTGAGTTCACTGTTCGTATCTAGGAGTAAATAAATTTACGGTGTTGATTAATTTTATATTTCCTGTCTCGGTCAGTACTGATTGCTATTAATCTCTCAATCTAATTTGATCCCTAGCCACTAACATTAAGCATGCACAAAATGGCTATCATGGTGGATTTGAAGAAAGGGAGTGCAGATGCTGAGGATGGCAAGAACAAAACATGTTTACCTGAGTCAATCAGATCACACTTTGTGTCTCTTTCTTCGGTAAGAACTATAATAAGAATTTTTTTTTAAAAAAAACTCAACGGTGATGCTTTGGACAATGACCGAATTTGACGCGACACAACTTTTTAGCCTCATGCGCCACAGCACGATTCTCAATCGTCAAGCTGAGCCTCGGCTTATTATGACAGTTCTGGGGCGAAAAAGTCGGTGAACAACTGAATTAGTGGTGCCCTTTGCGAAGGACTCATGCATGTAACACTAGGAGTTTAAATTAACATCACTAAATTAAACCTCATTTTTCTTATATAATTGATTTATGATTGACTTGGAAAAGATAAGGTCTCTTTAAATATAAGAGTACGTAACAGAATAGTTGAAGTACGTAGCTAATTTTTCGCCCCCAGCACCCATCTGCATTTCAAAAGACTAGCAGGTCAACCATGGCGGCGCTGTCATTCGGTTCCTTTATTAAGTGCAGCGGCGGCCGTCCTGCCCTACAGCTTATTGCTTCAGAGGTCCACTTTGGTGAAGGGACGGTCCTCAAGGACGGACCAGAAATACCTGAGTTGCAAAGTCAGCCTTTATAGCATGGTCGGTTACGTATGACGGCAATTCAATGAACCTAGCCACCAATGAGATTTTTAGATTATCTCAGCTAGGAGATCAAAACTCAAGGACAATGATCGGATTGACCAATGTGCAACCATATAATGTGATCACAAAGGGGTAATAAGAATTAAATGCCGGTTTACTACTAGGGTATTACATTTCTGGGCCGGGTTGGTTAAAGTCAAACATTCTCAACATTGACTATTAATAATAAAATTATTAATTAGATTGAAAATATGAAAATAATTCATCACGCATGTAACCGTCTATCATAATACATAACTCTTTCTATTTAAAATTATTTATCACATATATTATTGATCAAATTTGAAAAGTTTGATTTTGAACAAACCTAGAAATACTTTACATTTCTGGACGGAAGGAGTAGTACGTGATAAGTACTATTTTACTAACAAAATTTAGACACTGGCAAACAAATCAAAACATCTTCAAATTTCCAAATCAAAACTAGATGAAATGGATCCTGCCCAGAGATTTCATGAACTTATCCCACAACCTAACATCCCTGCAAGTTCTAGCGTCAGCCACTGCGCTGACGCCACTGAAAAACAAGGAAACAACAGTGATAGGCCAAACGCTCACCATTGGACGACACAAAAAGTAAATGAAAAATGTGGTCAGGCCATGGCACGCCTGGACCGGACTCTACCACATCCCGCCTTCCACGAGAACCCTAGTGGCCATCGAATTTCTAGCCACCTCGCCACGCCGCTTTAGCGCCATTATTGTCACGCTGCCGTCGCACCATGGTTGCGAAGGGAGTAGGAGACCCGCCACTCCAGACCAGTCGCGCCATAGTTGCCGTGCTGCCATCGAGCCTTGCTCGCCGAGGGAGCCGTCGCGCTGTGTCACCGAGGACGCCGCCGCACCTTGGTCGCCGAGGTAGCGGAACCCATCGCCCCGAATCTGCCGTCGTCCCGTGCTTGCCGTGCCATCAACGCGCGTCACCCCCGCGCACGCCTAGATATGGGCAGCCCCGACAGCTAGTGTGTGTGTGTGTGTGTGGGGGGGGGGGGGGGGGGTGCCGCCGCCTCCTAACAACCCTGCCGTGAGGCATAGAGAGGGGGGGGGGGGGGAGGTCCAGGGCGTCGCCCGGGGAAGGGGAGAGAGAGGGGCGTACGAATTGCACTACCCCCATTACAGCTCGCCGAGGCGCCGTGCCGCACCACTCGGGGAGGGGGAGGGAGAGGGGTGATGCGCCGCGTGGAGAAGGTGAGGGAGAGGGGCGCCGTGCCGTGCACGTACTGAAGAGGAGATGTGAGTGAGAGGTCGCCTAGAGACGGAGAGGATAAGGATGGAGGGTGAGGCACAATGGAGTTGAGAGAGGCAGATTAATCCTAGCACCCTGCTTATATATGATGTCTATGGTTTGGGCTGAAGCAGGCCGAAATGAGCATGGCCGCCACTGGTGCTTCGATCACGTCAGCAAGCTAGGCACTATTGATGCATTTACGGTGGTGGGCAACGCTGACGTCACTTTGACCGTCACTGATACATGCTCCGGCTGCTATAGTTGTGTTGATGTCACCATGTTCGTCAGTGCTAAATGCTACAGTGCCCCGCGCTGAGCCTGTAGTGACGGATGGAGCTATGCCTGCCACTGCTATATATTCGTGATCTTGCGTCACTATATGCTTCAATTGTACTAGTGTTTTTAGCCATTGGTTGAGTGTATGTATAGGGAATTCATTGACATTACACACTGGCAAAACTCCTAATCCATAACCTGCAATCAGTTTGTCAGTTTCCTATTGTATCTAGGATTTAGGTTTTATCCAGCAGCGCATGTTATAAAGAAAATTAATAATTCCCAGAAGTTTTCCTCTTCACGGAAAAACTCCAGAAATGAAATAAAAACCGCTCTAACCATGCATACAATCAGATTTACTTGCATCGATCGATATACATAAGCGATGACCATTGTCCTAGCTACGGGTTCGACAACTTACATTTAAATATTATTAGAACCTTTATGTTGATTTGATTACGTTATTTAAAAGACAACAGAAAGGTCTCTTGTCATAACCGACCTAGCAACACGACAGGATTGAAAGAGAAAAAAATCAAGCACATTGCATCAGCTCATAAAAATAATTGGTATCTCATTACCTTTTGGTCCCAAGATATTAGTGGAGCTAATAGTAGTGGAGTTTGATCTGATAACAATAAATAAATAAAAATAGCGAGAGTTTATGTGGTTCCTGGCATGGTTGCGCTCAAAAGTTGCACCACACGTGTCAGCCATATTCCGGTCCATGAACATGCATCCTAAAAGTTTTACAGTACAAGGTAGTCGCTATTGTAACATGGAATGGAACAATTACATGAGAAGATGCCCTTTAATCATCATCTAGAAAGCAGGCCCACCTCCGACGGTTAGCGGCGTCCCACAAATAACCGTCAAAATCAAAATATAAATTATAAAACTTAAGTGCTACTACTATGCGTAAATTTGTTAAAAGGGATGATCAGCTAAAGTATGGATGCAGGACACACTTCATCGGAGGTCGAAACCTGGCAATTGGTTGCCACAGTTTGGACGGCCTGAGTTTGATTACTTTGATTGAGAGACAGCGATGTATCTCTCAGGGTGCGTTGGCAAGTGTTTGCACCTGTTCAGTTAACTCGTGTAGCACTTTGTGGTGCCACTTTTGACAAACGCATATATGCCCTTTATATTTCAGAACCAAATTTTGTCACTAGTCGCTCTGACATTAGCACATCCAATCGGTGGCCTTATCTTTAACAGTGTATCATGTTGCGATACTCTAGCCAAATTAAGAGATCCGTGGATAGTTTTTAAGATGCTCTTTCTACGGAAGTTATGTTAATTAATATTTGTATGCAATAACTGCAATCGTATTTTATGATTTACCCAAAATTTCTAATCTTTAGGTGATTTAAAATGTGTTATTTACAGTCCAACCACTAGTTTAACATCCAAAATCGTTTTCTATCTTTAAGCTAAACAATATGCATTTTAAAGCAACACAATGGAAATATTTTAGGTGACTGAAAATACACAAATAAAGCTATTACACTTTGTACCCGGTGTAAAATTATCTCTGGTGATCGAAACACCTTCTAAGTTAATAATCCCTCCGTTTCACATTATATGTCTTTCTAGAGTTCAAATCTTTGCTCACATTATATGTCACTCTCGCTTCGTAACAAATTTCCATCAAGCAACTAGTTAACCTCTAAACAAGGGAATAATGTCTCAAGGCGCAGCATAAATTTCTCAATGCAGCAAGCTAAGCCATATCAGGTGGTTACTTCAGACTCATTCTAACGTCATAGCTCTCAAACTTTTGAAAAAAAGAGAGTAAATTTCAGAAACCTACAACTATATTCACCAAAGTAACATAAATCTATGACATTTGGGATAAGTTTCAGAAAACTATGACTATTGCCCATTTGTAATGCAAAGCTATGACTTTTGGATAGATCTGGACGCACCTTTAAATCACACATTTTATCATAATGAACATTTGTCATGGACGGGTAGGGCCGATCCTAAAAGACGTAGTTTTGCATTACAAATAGTGCAAATAATAATATTTTCAGAAATTAAACTCAAAAGCCTAGTTTTATGTTACTTGGGTACAAATGGTCGTAAGTTTCTGAAATTTACTCAACAAAAAAAAAACATCAAAATCAGATCCATCACCTAGAGGGATAAAATATTGTACACTCATTTATTCACCTTCATTGTATATTTTTGGTACATCGTCATCATCGCCATGTACAATACATAAGGAGATACAAATCAAGTTTGCACAAGAGTAGAAATAAGAACTGCATTTCTCCACAATAATATCTTGTTCACTATCAATGTATCTGTATCTATACATAATACAAGTACACAGTTAGCTGGCAAGCTAACTTGCATGTCATTTATGTATGAGACGTACGTATGCATGTATACGTCAACCAAAGATGCCTTTAGGACAAAAAATCAACCTAATGGTGACCGACGCCGGGGCTCGGAACGGACCCGTCGACCTGGATGATCTGCCTACGTTCAACGGTGGCGATCTCCAGCTTCCTGCTTAGTGCCGGCGGCGCCATGAAAAGATCTTGAGAGGCTGACGACGAAGTGGCACCGGTCTCCCCATGAACTAGTTGTAGATCACTTGGCATCATCCTGGCATGCACGAGAGACTGCGATGACGCCAACAGAATCAAGGAGACAATGACAATGGCAGCGCGTGATGAAGCAGCCATGCTCAAGGTTGCAAGTTAACGCGAGCTAATTAGATGGCAGAGAGAAAGTTTTGGCTACTTGGGAGAGAGGAATCGATGAAGGAGCTTGCAATGATCAGTTTGGATGGAATGAGAATTGTGAGCAGCCCGAGCATGCATTTATATGCGAGAAGAAGGGGGTGGCCAGCAAGTGTGTATGTGCGTTATGTGTTGCGTGGCGACGACAAATTTTGTGGCGTAGTCAAAGTTATTAGTGGAGCACACATCACCATCACATTTTTTTCTCTAAAGTTTTCATTACAAAGGCTACTATTTTGAGCACTAACTTGTTTGTTATTCACGTCTTTAGTTTTCGGCCAAATATTTCTCTGGGAATGTTGCTGGCTCGGGCTACCAGAAAGTGCCACGTGGAAGCTTTGCCCGCCCTAGCTAACTCTGCCATTGCCGCGTGGGCATGCAAATCGTGATATATCTCTTTTGGGCATAATTATAGGCCTTCATACTGAGTCATCTCTAAAAATTTGCACAAAGTAGCTGGCCGTCATACTGAGTCATCTCTAAAAATCTTAGTTGATTTCGACAAAATTTTTAAGTGTGAACGCGAAGTTTTAAATTTAGGGTCCGGTTCTTGACGTGGGTCCCACATATAGATATAGCCATACTGATTTGCATATAGTAGCTAACCGTTATTCTGAGTCATCTCTAAAAATTTCAATTGACTTTGAGAAAAATTTTAAGTGTGAACGTGAAGTTTTAGTTTTAGGGTCCGACTCTTGACGTGGGTCCCACATATAGATATAGTCATACTGATTTGCACATAGTAGATAACCGTCATTCTAAGTCATTTCTAAAAATTTCGGTTGATTTTGACAAAAAAATTAAGTGTGAACGCGAAGTTTTAGTTTTAAGGTCCGGCTCTTGACGTAGGTCCCATATATAGATATAACCGTATTGATTTGCACAGAGTAGATAACCATCATGCTAAGTAAGTTTAAACAAATTTCAGTCGATTTTGACAAAAATTAAGGTGTAAACACAAAGTTTTCTAAACCCTTAAAGAACCAGTTAGGAGAAAAATCAGTTTTACCCCGCCGTCCTATCTACCCTGTCATCTGAACCGTCCTACCATATTGTGGGCCCAAAATCCAACGCACCGAATCGTTCCGGGAATCCCCCAGCGTCACGCCCCCCTCCTCTCCCCTCCACGCTACGTTGAAAATCCACGTTTGTTGCGTTACAGTGACGCTGAAACGCATTATTTTTTTCACCCGCGACGCCACCCCGTACCCCATGCTTTTGGAAAGATTTTCGTGGCCTTCCATCAGGTGTTTGATTCTATTGGAAACGTAGTCAGCCGTTTCCATAACGGTTCACGTGAAAATTGATCGCCGTGATCGCCGTCGCCGCCCTCGCCGTGATCGCCATCGTCGCCCTCGCCGTGATCGCCGTCGTCGCCCTCGCCGCTGATCGCCGTCGCGGGCGCCGTGATCGCCGTCCTCCGCCCTCGCCGCTGATCGACGTCGCCCTCGCCTGCCGATCCCATTCCTTAATTTATGCTTGATTATTTACTTTGATTTCTTTCCTTCCGCCTCTCTAATCCTCCGCCAAGATCTCTCTTTACTTTGATTTCTTTCCTTCCTGTCCTCATGCTCGGCTGCGTCGCAGCGGGGGCGGTGGCAGAGGACTCGATCAAGGCGTCTGAGTTGGGACTGCTTGTGGTAGCGTCGCTGAGGAGGCCTGAAGACGCAGTTATGTTCGTGTACCCGGCGCGACGAGGTCGCCGGCATCACGACGGTTCCTTCAACCCAGCGTCTCCTACTTCCCCTGCGCCCGAACGGCCCCTTCCATGACCCACTCTTCTGATGCTGATGGGGGATCCTAAGGCAAGGTCGCCGGGCTCCGATCTCCTGGAAGTTGAAGGGGCGCGGACGTTGGACGCGTGGACGAGGCTGATCGCGGGGTCGCCGGCCGGATGGCGTCCTTCACAAACAACGAGATCTATACAGCAGTGCAGCCACGCCATCGCAAAGGTTTAATGAGCCGAAGCGACGTACGCTGACGACGGACGACCCAACCCCAGGTGATCCTGTCTCTAATCTACATGCATGTATTTGCCATTAGACGTTCCATCGATTCCAGCTAATTCACCAGGTTTACCCATATATCTCTGGTACTTTTCCCGCATCGATCTCACTCTTGCACGCTACCTTCTTATTAGCTTTTGCTGGTCACGCGTCCTATCAGAATGGGTCTTAGACTGTCGTGGCCTAAATTGCAGCTAAGTTAGATATACGAAATGAAATGATCCATGTCATTTTGTTTGGGTTTTGCCTCAAAATGGATGTCAATAAATGCTTTTGTTTGGTACGGTACTATGAGATTTAAGCACACCTTCTCATATTCACTAATGGAGTACTTTTGTTTTATATATCACATAGTCTAACTATCTTAACCTCAATATTTATTATCAGTCTCTATATTTGTATTTTAGCATATGTTATGTAATCAGGATTTGTGCAGAAATTTGAGCTTATTATAACAATAGCCTCACTTATTGGTTACCCGGTGCCATGAAATTCGACATTTGTGCCTGACCCACTTTTCTCCGTGGTTATGTTTCTTTTT
Organism: Eragrostis curvula; assembly: GCA_007726485.1. Lineage (NCBI taxonomy): Eukaryota > Viridiplantae > Streptophyta > Magnoliopsida > Poales > Poaceae > Eragrostis > Eragrostis curvula. Next base: position 1,644,217 of record CM017445.1, read on the forward strand.
TTCCAGGTTAACCATGTATTTTGACATTAGGTGATGGAAAAGCGCATACAACTTGGAAAAAAACAAAGTTGAGTGCCACTATTCGCAACCCTTTCAATGATTCTCCTACTACTATTCGCAGTGGTGAGTATATGTTTCTGATTATCAAATATTTGTGTACCCTAAAAAATTGTAGCTGTATAAAAAAAATAATGAAACTGAACTCAATGTAACACTATTTCAGTTGCAAAAAAAGAAAAAAGACAGTGCCCGCAGAACTGAACAAACCGAAGAAAGTGAGAATTGCACCGGTTCTGAAGATTTGGTCACAACTTGTATAGAAACAAACTATACCAACAAAGATATCGGGTGAGGGGAAAAAAACTGAAGCAACCAGCATGAAAATTACTGAGGTGTCACCGCAAACCCAGGTTTGTCAAAAGGATTGAATTTTAATGGTGTTTTTTGTCGATTATTTTTGATTCATTACTCTATGAATGATACATTTTTATGTTGTACCACAACAGGAGTTTTGGATTTAACCGGTATCATATCAACATTGAAGAACACGGGTAGGAAATGGAATCAACATACCGGAGTGGCCTTATCTTTGCCCTCAACCCCATTAGCAAGCACACCAGGTTTGTTAAAAGCTGTGATTTTTGAATGCTTTATTGTGTTAATAATCAATGTCCAATGATGACGTGCCATATTTATTTTGAAGATATCTTGGATTTGACTGGTTTGCTATCCCCACTTCAACTCAACATTTTACGTTGCCTAGCGTAGTAGTTTGCTAAAACACATAATCTTTTGTTTCAAGAAAAAACACATAATCTAATGATTAACTATTGAAGGATATGCATGGTTTAAGTTATCCTGAATTTGACGACGAGCCCCAAGTCAAATGAGATGAAAATGGGTTTAGGAAACACTCCTCGACAGAATGAATGAAAAACAGTCCTTAGGTCCACATCACTGTCACCATCCAACCATTTTCGAGCATGGCAGTTACTAAATTAAACTCTATCATTTTGCAAGTGCTACGCTGGACATGACCAATCTCATGCTATAGGGTTATTTGATTTAGCTGCTACACGTACAACCAAGTCCACATTGACAAAGTTGTAAAATATTTTCATTTAAAAACAATATGTACGTTAGAAAATGGTTCTGTTGAACAATAGTGCTTTAAGATTTACAAATTTGCATTCACATACTTTTAAATTTAACTATTCAATATACAGTTTTTGTAGAAAATTGGTGTTCCTCTTGATTCTTTTTGTGTAATCATTGGTGTAATAATGGGCTAGATTCATCCTATGTTTCGTATAAGGTTCATATGTATTTTGCTGGGAAACTTCTAGGAGATGGTCACTGGATGTGCTCAAATACATCTCTACAGGTGGAGGTTCAACATGATTAAACGTGCGAAACACAAATATAGGTGATGCATCCCTAATTGGATATCATGGAGACTGATCTCCTCGACGTGTCATGATGCAAAATCTATGAGATAAGCAACCCAACAATGGCAATACTTTAATAGCAGCAAGACTCCTTGTAATTCATTGATAATTCCTTGGATCGGCAACCGAGCCCTAAAAATTGTTTAAGATGAGGCCAGGGGATAATGGCAGGAGCAGGAAAATTAGCATTCGTGCATGATGCTCTCTGTGCATAGATAAATGCTTGTCTTGAAGCTCTGTGGGCATGCTCGGCACAAGGTATGGTACACATCCAAATTGAAAGTATATACTCATTTTCAACATTTGTAATTTAATGAAATAACTACACCTATCCTTTGCCATGGAAGAATGGGTTAGAAGCACAAAACCTTACCCAATTAGCTTAACATCTAAAAAATCCAAGATTTAGTTGTGTGCACCTGATTTTTTAAGATCGGTGTAGTGCGTATATATGCTTGTGATGAAATACAAGTGTGCTTATTGTCCACTCAGAAATTCAATGTCAAGTGAGAACTCTTGTGACTTTTCCTTATAAATGGATTAACATGTCATTGACTCTTATTTTTTCTTGCATATTATCAAAAGGCAAATAATCACTGAGTGAATGAATAATATTTCCTTTGTGTCTTATTGTTTTAACAAATATACCAGTGGTATATAATTTTTTTGGCTTAATTAGGTTGTTTTAGTGTCCAATTATAATATGTTGTCAGTTAAATTGTAAATATTATTTTAAGCCTTTTAGACACGTGCGTGTCGCACGTGCATTTGTACTAGTTAATTTTAGTGTCCAACTTTTGACCTAGCTCTTACATAAACCTAGAACCCACATCGGGGAACCAGACTTCTAACTATGAATTGTAACCTTTTTCGTCTGACCATTCGCATCCAAACCAAATTGAACCCAATCCGATATACGGTGCCACCAAACTAAACCAACCCATTTAGCTATATCAACCCATTTGTATCAAACCAAAGTCAACTAAAAAAAAAAACCAAACCATTCCAACCGGTTGTAAACCAAACCATTCTCAGGCTTACCCTCGACCGGCGCCGCTTCTTCGAGGAGTTCGCGGAGCTCAAGTCCTTCCCGGCGGCGACGTTCCTCGACGCGACCAGCGGTGGCAGCCAGCGGTGGGGCGCGTTCCGCGAGTTCCTGCGGGAGAGGTACCTGTCGCTGGTGCACGAGCGGATGGAGACGGCTTTCTTCGGACTAGCCGACCAGCGCGCCGCCGTGATGGCCACCGCCGGCGACGGCGGCGCTTCGTCCCCGCGCACGGCGTGGTTCGGCGAGTTCGCGGAGATGGCGCGCCGCGTGTGGCTGCTGCACTGCCTCTTCTGCGCCTTCGACGGCGCCGCGTCCGTCTTCCAGGCGCGGCCCGGCTCGCGCTTCTCCGAGGTGTACATGGAGAGCGTCAGCGGCGACGACGACGAGGCGACGTCCCCGGCCGCCGGACACCTCGCCGTCGGGTTCACCGTCGTGCCGGGGTTCAAAGTCGGGCAGACGGTGTTACAATGCCGCGTCTACCTGTCGCGCCCGGACCGCCGGCCGTAACGGCCTCAGCAACCAATCGGGTGTAGCGTGCTCAGACACGGCGGACGCGCACCGGCGTCGGAAGGCGGCGAGGTTCCCGGCCAGCGGCCGGAAACGACGTGGGTTTAAGGGTGGCAGGCGGCGACCGCTTGCGTATGTATGTATAATCAATCGATGTATCAACATCCCCAGATCATTTATGTATCTACCAAACAAGGAATGTACTACGAATGTAGCAGCAATACAAGCATTCCAATTCCGACACAACTCGCATTTGCAATTTCTGTCACGAGACTCACGACGAGACGTATGTTCTTGCCGCATTGGTCCTTAGACCCCATGTCCGCACGGTCCGAATCTGCGTGCATGTTCATGAGGAGGCGATCCAGATCTGGAATGCGCACGCACAAGCACATTCTCTCCCACTTGGCTCCAATCACAGGCAAAAGGCTGAAAAGGGAGGAGATGGAGGAAACGGGCAAATGTGCATTGGCGAGGAAATGGAAAGGGAGCGGAGGAGCACATGAGCTCCATTTGGACGGGATCTGAAGCAAAGCTATGCCGGGGCACCCCGAATCTGTGTTCCTGCCATCCTATCCATGTAACCACACATGCATGAGAGGTGCTTTTCTTCTCGGTTGCGGTGGCGCGTAGTGGCGTCCATGTCGTTGTCTCCAGCGTCCCGGCTGCTACAGGCGACGGTGGCCGGCCGGCGCCCACATGCGCTACAGTGACAATGGAGCGGCGGCAATGCTTATCGTCGGCGGTAAACTAAAAATATGGTCTCAAAACCTAGTGTTTTGCGCAATTCACTCAATTTTATAGGCATTCATAATACCACGACAAACTATTTCTGATAGATGATGGATTTTTCTATACTTTTTCAAATTTCATTGTTGACGGAGTTATTCTCATCTCACGTCAAAAATTCTTTCTGTGCAACAAAATCGTCCAAACAAGTGGGTGTCCAGAATCGTCATTATTTTCTAGCCTTGGGCCGTGTATCATGTTAGAGCCTATTGGGGGCGTGTCCAGTGGTCTTGCACGACCCGCAACCCGCATTAGGGTTTGTGTTTTCTTTGAATTCTAGTTTTCCTTTGTGAAATAAACATTCTTCATAGTATTTGAGCGACTATTGTGGATCGTAGCCCCTATTCCTATTCTACTCTGGTTGTGAATGAGAGCCACAAACAGGAAGATTCCTTCGCGCCAACTTGTCAAGATTCAATATACTCAACAAATGATTTAAATATGGACAAAAGCCTTATTAAGTCTACTTTTACCGTCAACAAATGATTTGTTATTTTTCATTAAGATGTAAATGATCATTTAAGTGCGGAATGTCGAGATTGACCTTTGACTAATTTAATCTTAGTGGAAAGTCATACTCATCCGTTAAAACCTACTAGTTATAGGAAGTTTGTTCACATGTTCTATTATCCGTAGAGAATTGAGCCTTTCATATTGTTTTCTAAGTTATTCTCAATAGTTTAATAACCAAGAACAAACCTAGCTATTTAATTAGCTATGTTGGTATTATCAAATTCAGATAGTGATATTTATCTCTTTGCTCATGTAATTTCCCTGCGATATAGATTGCAGATTGTGTGGTAATAACATAGAGTGTGGTTGGATGAATAATTGACTTGGGTTGTTGTATTTAGACCAGGGTTTATCTATCCAGTCCGGCCCGGTTCTAACGGTTGACTGGTTTTCGGATTCAAATTTCAAATAAATTTAAAAATGTAACCAGCTTTCGACCAAAAACCTAACTGAAACCTTGGTTGAGATGTCGTCTGGCTTCAAACACATTTAACAAATTGCAATGTGGGCTACTTATAGGTTATCGTTCTCATAATCTTACATCGTGAAAATCGGGTCCTATCTGTAAATCTATGTAATATTTTTATTTTAATATGTTAAATTTTGCAAAACTATAAGCCTGCAGGAGAGTGATAATTGATTTAGTTGGTTCATGTCTTTGTCGGAACTACATGAGTCGAAGTGTAAGGGCATGTTTGCCTTGTGCCCTGGCCTGAGGAGCACTGGCCAGGCAGCAATCTCGGACACCTGAGCACGGTGCCTGACTCAGGCAGAAATCTCACGGTGCAAAGCAAACTAGCTCTAAATGCGTGAAGAAGGAAATTACCACAACAAGAATGTCAAAAATTAAATCTCAAAAGATATATGTAAAAGTATCTCCATTTTGCATAAAAAGTGGTAGCCGCAAACTAACAACCCTGGTTGTTTGTTTCGATGGTGATCCATCTATTGTTTCACACGGCATCTAAGATTTGCGGCCTGTGCTGGACTGCTGGTGCATGCGTGACGGCGACTATACAAGCAGTCCAAGGGCCTGTGCCGCGTCGTCTGCTTCTGTGCCCAAATCTACGCCAGGCATTGCTTTCGTCCATCGCTTCGTGTTTCCATGTATCAGCTGGTGAGCTTTGATTGTGGCAGTTTAGCTCTCAAAATACGTGGATTAGCACAATAAATTAAATAAAGGCGTCACGAACACAGACAGCTTGCTAATCCATTTCGCCGCCAGCGGGTCGTCAATGTGAACAGTTGAAGCTGGTCGGCCGGACAATATTCTGCGTGATCGTTGCTGCTGGTTTTAATTTGCTACATTTTTTATTCATCATTCTCAATTCCTGAACTTTCTTGCCTGTGGTGAATGAGATCAAGATCGACATCCCGAACTGTTGACTAGAGACTATTGAATCTTTTTTTTTAACGGAAATTCATTACAAGTGAACATACAAGATAATTGGACATTCAATGATCTCCTACTTTAGCTTGATCCAATACAGTAGAATTTTAGTATTATACTGTTCAGAGAGCAGGAAGTTTGATGTCACTAGTCGGATTCAGCAAAAGGAGCCGAAGGATTTGAAAACAGCAGGTTCCATGATTCCAGCGCCAAGTTGACTCTTTATTCCATCTTTTGGTCCGTCCCTTTTCAGTTCATTCCTTTATCTTTTTCTGGAGGGCCATATTCCAGCTGTTCATGCAGTCCTTTTTGTCGTCCGGTGGAGGCCCGCATCCAAACGACGAAATTTACAATATATATACACGAGCGAGGCCCATAGCCCGATGCCGCGGGCCTAAAAAGGGCCATTCTACTGAAACTACTCCAAAAATTCGTCTCTCTTATTCTTTTTATTTTTCTGAAAGATAAAATACACATGTGACTGTAATGATGTCAGTCAGAGGAACTTGACGATTGGGGTCATCCATCTAATCCAAAACTCAAGAGCAAAGTGATGTACTAGTAGTACCGCTAGCTCCTAGTACTCGATTAGTGTGGCCGCTGAGCTGAACCAGGTTGACAGGACACTGATGACTTTGTGTGACTCATGTGGGTTAAGTATCGATCGAGAGGATTAGCTGTGAGCAGTAACACTTCGAATTTTGTGCCCGCTGATTATATATAGATATTTTTTTTTTTAGATATTACACAGTACAACTCAGACACTCACAACGCACGCACACTCACCCCTATGAACGTACATACGCAAACCCTACCCCTATGAGCATCTTCGAAGACTGAGCCGGCAAATTCTCCAGATTCCCGAAGTCACCACTGGCGCCTCGTTGTCGACGGCCTCGTCGAAAACCGCTGAAAGCACAAATGCCGTTAAATCCTAGAAAATTCGCTCCCACCGGGAGTCGAACCCAGGACCTCAAAGGTGTTACTCGGTTGCCTTAACCACTAGGCCAAGGCCCCTTTCACAGATTTGGAAAGCTACTATACTGTATAGTACAACTACGTGTATGCATGGCTAGATCAAGAGAACGAGTTTGGAGCAATGATTGTTGCAGCGGCACCTCCTCCCTTTCGTGCCCTGTTCTTGACCTGTCAGATGAGGGCCCATGGCTCAGTCGGCACCGTGGGAATCCAAAGTCGATCGAGAGTCGAAGGAAGAAAGCACGCGACGCGCCTTGTTGAATGGATGCATGGCAAGTCGAGTCCACCCACGCGCGGTGAGTCAGCATGGGACGGACATGCGTGTGTATCATCCGGGAATGAATAGGATCCGTCGGGTAGCAGCAGCACGTTTGATTCGTGGTGCCGCCCAGTCCAGTCGCCGTAGATCCCATTCCACCACGCCGCGCCGACCGACAGGCCGCCCGCGTGCGTGTGGGGTGGTGCGGGTGAGGAGAGGATAAGCAAAGCAAGGCGAGCTTCCGCGCAGCTGGACGACGCCTGCCAATCGTTGATTACGATCGAGCCGTATTACAAACGTTGAACACGGTACTAGTACCATCACTGTGCTCCTATCACCGCCAAAAGCCCGGGGAAAGATCGATGCGGTGTCAGCTTTGCCGATCGAAATGCGTGCGCGTCGTCGTTGCTTGTGCTTCCGTCTCGGAATCCAAAATCGGACGCAAAGCATGCATGCATGGACCCTCGATCGAGGGCAAGCCCACGCGCGATGGTATACTTTTTGCCAGGTGACATGCATGGACAGGTTGAGGGGAAAAATGAATATATGGGGTGTTCGTTTTATAAGGGTCTAAAATTTAGAGGAGTCTAAAAAAAAATCTTATCATTTAAGAGTATTAAATAAAGTTTAATTACAAAACTAACTGCAGAACCCCTGGTCTAATTCGCGAGACGAATCTAATGAGGGTAAGCAATCCGTGGTTAGACGATGGTTACTGTAGCATTACTGTAGCATGAATGTAGCAAAACATAGCTTACTTAGGCTCGTTAGATTCGTCTCGTAAAGATGTACCCATCTGTAAAAAGGTTTTATCATTAGACTTTATTTAGTACTAGATTCTCTTTATTTAGAGGCCTCTAAAATTTAGCGCTAAAAGAAACGAACAGGGCCTATAGCATTGGTAAAGTGCTGCATCTAAAGAAGGCCATTAGTAAACGCTGGGTTCAAAAAAACGTCAGGGAAAAGTTGTTTTTCTTATTTTCCATGTGTAGCATTATGTTCAATTATCTTTTTTTTTCGCAGATAAAGGACAGATGACCGGACGGTTTTGCCCCCGAATCGAAATTAAAATCCAATCCCCTGCGTCTTCTCTCCCGAGCCCTCCTCTCCCCAATCCCCGACGAATCCTAACCCTAACCTACATCGGCGGCGCAAAGCGGCAGGGCAGGAGGCCCATGGCGCGGCGGAGCGGACGCTGATTCATGCGTCGGAGCGGCGGGTCGCGGACGTCGTCGCGTCGTGCAGGCGTCGCGTGGGAGTGGGCGGGCCGAGTGAGTCGTCACGTCACGCTGCAGCTGCAGCTGGGCATCGCGTCGTGCGGCAACTCGGCATCGCGTCGCGTAGGCATCGCGCAGCAGGTCCTCTATGCGCAGCCCGTCAACGCATCATGAGCGCCAGCAGCTCGGCCAAAGGGCGTGCGGGCGTAGGCAGCAGCAGCCAGCAGATGGGCGCGCCGGTGTGTAAGAGGCATCAACAGTAGATGGACGAAGAAGAAGACTTAGAGGTAAAACTGTCTATAAAAATATATTTGAGGGGCAGTGCTAGATATTGCAGGCAAGAGATGAAATCGATGGCGTTTTTTGGACCCTGCATTTACTAATGGCCTTCTTTGGATGCCAGACTTTACAAGTGCTATTGTTTCAATTCTCCTACAGGTTGAGGTGTCGGAAGGTAGGTAAAGTATACTCCAGGACAGGTAGCTACAGGGTAGAAGCAGGGGTTGGCCGCCTTGCTTCCGCGGGCCGAGCAAATCTACCAGCTGGTATTCGGGTGCGCAAGGTGAGCAGGACGATGCTGCCGCCCAACCGTGTCCGCTTGCTTGCAACGTACGGCACAACGGCGACAACAATGTATATGGCTCATGTAGTACTCACAGACGGGACCCGTAGCAGGTGGCATTAGCTATGTCAAAATGCACAATGCCTAAGCCATAGTTAAGGTATACTAGCGCGGCGGCCTAGGGCCCATCCTTGACAACTGACCAAGCGAGCAAGTCGTGGACGCGAACTCACCGCTGTCGAGCACGTCGGCCAAAACATCGACAACAGAGGGATTCTTTGCCCGGACACGGGTTGGCGATACGTCGAAGCCGAGAATGGCCCATGGTCGACGGGAGCCCACTAGCGCGGTCGCGACCTCGCAGCCCATGCTCGGCCACTGATGTACGGCGCCGGACGTGGCGGCCGCGGAGGGTGGCCACGCCTGTTCGGAGGAGACGTGGCCTAACGCGAACGGAGCACGTTGGTCAAAACGCCACAGCGGCGGAAATCTCACCGCCATCAGCACTTTACTATGTGGACCCCAATATAAAGTTAGGAGAAGGATGAGAAGAGATGATAAAGAAATGATTTTCTTATTCTTTATGGATGGCAATAGCCATATGGATGACACTAGCAATCAATGCTATATTTATCATCTCCACAATGTACTTTCTTCGTTCAAAAGTACATGATATTTTAGGCTTGCCTATTTTTCTCAAATTACATGTCATTCTCATTTCCTAATACATCTTTCTCTGTTGCTAATACAACATTCTCTTTTTTCACTGCACCTTTATCTCTATCTCTCCCCTTCTCGTTTTTAATGCACCCATCTTTTTCATCTATTCTTAATGCCAGCGTATGCGTGGCTTTTAAAAAAACATTTATTATATAATACTCACCTTATGACGGATACCCAAATCAGGGTATCCTGATCTAGGATACTTAATTCTGCTAACCGTCTCAGCTTAATTGTGTGGGGCCCACAGGAACAGGCACACGACAACAGAGCGCTCGAGGGGCCCACGGCCGACCCCGAGGGCGCATTCAAGTTCCGCCTCGCCCGACCCCCAGTCGGGCGGGCCCACGACTTCCGCCCCGCCCGACCCCGAGTCGGGTGGGGTCCACAGACTCCGCCTCGCCCGACCCCCAGTCGGGCGAGCCCCGAACTCCGCCTCGCCCGACTCCCAGTCGGGCGGGCCCACAAGCCGCGCTTCGCCCGACCCCGAGTTGGGAGACTTCGTCGAGAAGATTTTCCTCTGGCAAGGAGGACAGGCATTTACGACGAGTAGCTGGGGAGCCTTAACTCTACCCAGCAACTCATATACTTGCAGGCACGCGATCTGACCTGCACAGTGACACCCGTCCCATCTCGCGGCGCCGCCTGACACCTCGAGTACAGCAGCGGGATGGCTACGGCATCATCATCACCCTGAACAGGGACGAAGACCGGACCGGCGACAAGACGGCCGCGACAGTCTGGGTTGACATCTCGACCACCTGCCCGGCGACCAGGCTGACAGGACGCCGCCTGACTAGAGCCACAGTAGCGGCTAGGGATCAGACTAGTGCGGCACGTAGCCGCGCAGCCCACAACTCGAAAGCCCCGTTCCCATTTGTAAACCGGCTCACTCCTTGACTATAAAAGGAGAGCTGGGTGCATGAGGCGAGGGGATTCCGAACAGAGAGACAACGCACACAGACATAGAAATACACACGAAGAGGCTTGGAGTCTTCCTCCTCCCTCGTCAACACTTGTAGCTCCCCTCTGCAAGTCGAAACACGAACCACCCACGAACTGGACGTAGGGCATCGATTGCCTGAACCAGTATAAACCTTGCCTCTCTCGCAAAACCCTCGCCATCATAGAAGACTGTTAGGCGCTGTAGTTACAAATTTACTTGTCGGCCGGTTTCTTAACACCGACACCTTATGTCCACATTGTGGCTGCTTTGAGGATGGATCGTACTGTTGCGGCTGCTTACCCCACTCGCCCATGTCGGCACGGTCGGGAAGCACGCAGGCCGTGCGTGGGGTACTGGGGCCTCTACGTCTATCGCCTGCCCTGACACCGGCGGGAAACACGGAGGCAAACCTACCTACGCGAGTGTCTGTCTGCAGAGGGGACATGGATGATCGGTTGACATATCGGAAGGTAAGGATAGGGGCCGCCGCGTTGGACGCCCCCTTTGATCTCGATCATGCAGCGCCAAGCGCACCTTGCTTCCCCGAACCGATGGACACACACCCACCGTTTCTGATGTCATGTGAGAGAAAAAAAAATTGAAAAGCTTTCAAGCATGGGTACAAGTATTCACCGTTTCTGAATTGCTTCATAGCAAGTATTATGGAGCCAGCAAGGCGGGCGTAGAGCACAGCTACGTCAGAAAAATCACTGCTGGCGGAGAGAGAAAAGGAGAGAGAGTGTGAAGCGGACGACTCACGAAACGCCGGCCTCAGCGGGCGGATGCGCGCGCATGCCTCTCCCATTCGCTGCCCTGCTTCTGCGCTCGTTGTTTATTGGCTGCATGCGCTGGGCCCGCTTGCTGCTGCTACCCTGCTGCATTAAATATTTTCCACCCTGGCGTTTCTTCAGACGGCAGCCGGCTGAACCATAAAACCTGCTCTCATCCTGTTTTTATTCGCCACACGTGTGCTACTGATAGTAGATTAATTAGTGTGTCTGCAACAAGTTGGTCAGAATACACCGATCCTTGTGTGGGTTAATTAAAGACCACGGGATTAATTAGCATCAACAGTAACACTTCAAGTGTTAATATTATTATTTTTGGTAGCTTACGCGAGGCACATAACCTTGAAATGCTTACTCGCATATATATGCGTCGACGAAAATTTTCTGCTTTACCTGCATTTCGTTGGACACGATATTGAAGTGAAGTAGTACCTCGCATCACAAACAGCGTTGCTGCCTCTGCTCCCTTTCTCATGTTCTTTTGCTGACAATCTCAAAAAAAAAAAAGTTCTGTTCCTGACAGTCGTAACGGTCAGAAATCACCACGGCGCCGACACCTTCGGAATCCAAAGTCCAAATTCGTCCCACGCGCGGTCAACATGGGACGTGCATCAGATCAGCCCGGGGCGGGGATGGGGATGTCGGTGGAAAGACGAGAGAGCCACCACTTCGATCAAAACGTGCAGCGCGACGTCCAGCCGCCGCCGACCACCGCAATCCAAATCCCTACCCGCCGACCAGCGATATTGTTGTCTCCTGCCACATGCAGATGGCGACATGGCGTTTTCCTTCCGCGTCACTCACACCTGCTGCGAGCCTCACGCGAGTATGCAGTGCAGAGTTTTTCGTTTTACACTTTTTTCTTTTTAGAATGTTTTGGACTTTGATACCTCTGGTGGTGTCGTTGCTCCCCTCGTCTCATGTCGCGAGCTCCCAACGGTCGGAGTCTGGGCCCCCATTGTCTTCGGCTCTGGCGCCTTTGGTTTGGAGAGAGCTCGGGAGGGGAGACCTGTCACCCGGCCCCGGAGGAAGCCCTCGATCCATGTGCGAACCCGTGCTCGATCCGATTGATCCGTAGGGATATGCATGGATCCGTTGAGATGTGTCGCCCAGTTGGACGATAGGCTACCTGAGAAAATCTAGATCGCGCGCCTGCAGGCAGGAATACCTACCCAGCCAGGGGTTTCATCTGTTCACCGGTGTTCCTTCCACTTCGCAAGGCACGGGTAAGACGGCGTTGAGTCGCTGCTTGAAAAATAGCTGCGAACACTGTAGCGGATGCTGAAAAAATAACTGCGAACACTATAGCTGCTGAATGACAGCAGGCTTGCCGAACAAGCTGGTAACAATACGTTCCACCCAACGAAAATTTGTTCCGGTCTCCTTCCGACGAGTTTTTGTGCCTCTTTGGAAGGGATGAATGGAAAATACAAGTATACTATAAGAAAATACAGAAATACGAAAGGAATGAGACGTGAAAATAGAGGAATAAAAAAAACACCACCACCAAATTCGAGTGTTTCGAACACAGGAAAACAAAAAGAAGACTCGCTTTCTCTGTTTCACTTCACGGAAAACAGAACTTAGGTTTGGGCGATGCAAGCTGATCTATGCCGGTGCTAGCAGTGCAGATCGTGGATCAAGTTAAATGACTTAGTTAGTCACCATTTACGAGGTCCTAATGCAACTCGCGGCTAGCTAAGCTTAATATCTAAGCACGAGACCGACCAAGAGAGCCATTCCCTTGAGTCAATCTCATTTTCCCTTTCCTACCAAAGTACATGTAATTTTGCCTTTCGAATAGAAATTTTCGCCTGCAGCTTCCTTTGTTCCAAACGGTAGGTCATGTAAGCAATCAAAGATTGCCATTCCATTAAAATTCATATGAAAAGAACCTCTATTCTAAACAGGGCCTTAATGTTGGAGTCTATTGGGCTCCAAGACAGCCCAGTATTAAACGGATGTGAGGAGAGAGACAGCATACTAATCTTGTTGGCCCGATAATAGAGAACTCATCTAAAGCAGACTGGATAAAAGAAGACATTCAGAAATTCACTAGAGTGTATGGGAAGGCTTTGGAGTTTGGAGCACAACGGTGAGTTTAATTTTTATTTTTTTACGATTACACGGTACAACTCAGACACTCACAACGCACGCAAACTCACCTCTATAAACACATGTGCGCAAACACTACCTCTATATGAGCATCTTCGAAGACCGAGCCGGCAAATTCTTCAACAAGCTCAAGAAATTTGCCGGTCGGTGGGCAAAAGAGCTCGATGCAGTGTTGTGGAGCCTAAGGACGACACCGAGTCGTGCCACTGGCTACACTCCATTCTTCATGGTGTATGGAGCCGAGGCAGTGCTACCGACTGACCTGGATTATGGGGCCCCGCGGGTGCAAGCGTTTGACCCGGACCTCAACGAGCGCTACCTCAAGGATGCGCTCGACCAGATCGACGAAGCACGAGAAGCCGCGCTCCTGCATTCCGCCAAGTATCAACAAGCGCTGCGCCGCTACCACGAACGAAAGGTTAAAGGCCGCGCTTTCGAGGTTGGCGACCTCGTTCTTCGCCTTTTGCAGGGCAATCAGGGTCGGCACAAGCTGACTCCGCCGTGGGAGGGACCATACACCGTTGCGGAGGTGCTTCGGCCCGGAACCTACAAGCTCAAGAACGCCGACGGACGCATACTCGCCAACGCATGGAACATCGACCAGCTACGTCGTTTTTACCCTTAGCTTGTGTCTCCATTTCCTTTTGTATCGTTCAAAGACATGCAAACGAAATAAAAAGAAAGTTCGTTTCTTTCTGTCTTTTTAAATTCACAACAAGTCCTGACCTGCCGACCGCCGATCCCCGACCCTAACGGCTCGGGGGCTCCACCCGGCGGGCACGCAAAAAAGGCCGTGTAAAATCCAAAATGCCCATGACAAACGAGCGTCAAGGCCAAGAGCGAAAATTGCGCTGACAACGCGTCCGTGGCTAAGGAATTTACATGAAAATCCTAATTGCAGGTCCGACTCGGACAGAACTTGAGCGTCGACGATCTCTCGGCCGACCCGACTGGCCGACTCGGGACTCTGACGCCTCGGCGGCTAGGAGCGGCCTGGGTTACCAGTCAGTCGAATGAAAGGTCCAAGGCAATCAGGCGGTCTGAAAGAGGAGGAAGTCACGAAGGGAAAAACACTTAAAATTTCGAATAAGTTTCGAACGAACACAAATTTAAAGAATGAAGTACTTGTTTCGTCTAAACTAAAGGCAAGTTCTTTATATTTACATGAGGGCCACTCGGCCCAGCTCGACTAACTACTCTATCTCCTACTACTCGTCACTCGGAGGCGACGGCAGAGGGAACGCGAAGGAGGCGAGGAGGCCGGCAAGCGTCGCCGCGACGGGCGCGGCTCTCTTCTTCAGCTCCTCCATCTCTTCATCGGAGAAGCCAGGCACCATGCCCAGCGACAAGCCCTCGAGGTCGAGGGAATCGCCGTAGTGCGTCTGCTCCATCACCAACGTCCAGAAGACTCCGGCCTCGAAGCTCTCACGACGGAGGGCACCGAAGCGGTTGGAGATGGAAAGCAGGCGCGCCTCCAGGGTGGTGGTCCCGTCTGGCTGTGGCACCTGCAGCTCGTCAACGAGAAGCTCGGCGCCGATCCGCAGCCGCTCCAGCTGGGTGTTCTCGCCCCGCGCCACCTCCAGGTCCGCCTTGAGCGCTGAAAACCAAGTAAACAAGAAAATCAAACAAGCGAACGACGAGGCGAATGGATCAAGGCAGAGGTACAGCAACCTTACCGTCAACCTCCTTCTCCAACCCGGCAACCCGGGCGGTGAGCTGGGAGACCAACTCGGAGGACGTCCGTCGAAGCACTCGTTCGGAGTCGGCCGCCTCGCGTGCCTTGGCCGCGTCCTCCTCCGCCTTCTCGGCTTTCTTCTCCGCCGCTTCGGCCCTCTTCTCCGCCGCTTCGGCCATCTTTTCGGCGGCGGTCGCTCTCTCCTCTGCCCCGGCCAGCGCCAGCTTGGCCTGGTCGGCCTCCCGCATGGCCTGTGTGGCCTGCTCCACCACGGCCTGCGCCTCCTCATCAAGCCGAACTGCGAATGCAGTTCGACTTGGCCCGACTCAACCTGGACAGTTCCTGAGACAACGAAGAGGAATAAGCGAAACAAAAGCGGGAAAAAGACTCTGCGAAAGAGTGAGGATGTACGCACCTGAGTCGGGGCCCCCATCGCCTTTATCGCGCGGAGCGTGGTCTCCAGAGCATGAATGGCTTGGCCCTGATTCTGGCCAAGCACGCCCCAGAGTTGCCGCTCCGCCGGCTCGTTGAGGACCCGCTCCTGTCCATCGGGCCCTTGGACGCGCAGGACATCGACGTCCGTGGGCGCACCCGAGGTCGACTGCGGCAGCGGAGGCGTGGTGGACCTCAGACGAGGCCCCGACGGCCCGGACAGCGCGGAGCTGCCCGCCTCCGTCGACGCGGCGACCACTGGAGCCGCCTCTGCCAACGTGCTCGCCGCCGGTGCCGCCATGCTTGCTGCCGGCGCCGCCACGCTCGCCGCCGCGCTCGCCGCCGAGCCGGGCGCCGTCCCCAAAACCCCTGAGGACCGGAGTAGCTGCTTCCGTGGCAGGACCTGCAGCGGACCCCTGAAACAAAAGAGAATTAGCGAACGAAATAAAGAAGTAAAAGAAACGCAGCGAAGTCAAGTACTAACCGGAATGGCTGACGCTTCGGGGTCGGGCCGGCGGACGACCCAGCCTCATCACGCGCCCTCTTGCCCGAGAGGGCACTCGCCGCCGCAGCCGTCGTCCCCGCAGAAGGCGCCATGGTCATCACCGCGACGATCGCCTCCGAAACCGCCGTCGCGGGGACGGCGGCGGTCCCCGCCGACTCGGGCGAAGGAGTCACCGCGACTGGCAGAGCCGAGGATGTCGCCGTCGCGGAGACGGCGGCAGCCGTTGCCACCACGGTCGCCGCGGCTGGCGAAACTTCAGAAGCTGCCATGGACGCCGCCGCGGTCGCCGCCGCCGCCACGGATGCCGAAGTCACCACGGCCGACGGGGCCGTGGGGGACGCCACGGTCGTCATCATCGCGGCGGGTGGCAGCGTGGTGATCATGGTGGACGTGGTCGTCGGAGGGGCCGCGGTCGAGGCGCTCGTCGATGCCGTCACCGCCGCGGCCACCGCCGAGCTCGTCGCCGCCGATGGCACGGTCACCACAACCGATGTCGTCGCGGCGGCCGATGCCATTAGTGGCCCTGCCATGGCCGTCGCCACGGGAAGCAATCTCGCTGGGGAGAGGGTGAGAGCCATGGAGGCGGGGGGAGCCGCCGGCCGCGAATAGCCTGCCGCGCCCCCACTGCCTGAAGCGCCGGCGACGTTGGGACCCGGCGAGCGATCATCCAGTCGATCCCAGTCGACCTGGTCGTCATCGTCGTCGTTGGCGTCGCCATCGCCGCCCTCGTCGTCGCCGCCGTCGTCATCATCGTCGTCGTCGTCGTCCTCGGAGTCGGAGACCACGTCGCCTCGGCGGCGACGCCGTCTCTTCTCCTCTTCCCTCTTCACCCGTTTCGCCTTCTTGGCGTCCTCGCGGTCTTTGCGGGCCTTCTGCCGCTCCGCCTGCTCCCTGTTGCTCGCGCGGACGGCGTCGTAGACTTCGGGAAGAGGGGCGGCAGAAGGAAGGAAGGCGACGCCAGTCTAAATCCAAGAAAAAGTGTATAAGCGAAAAATCGGAAAAATCGAAACAATGCCGAATCGGGATCGAAACCAAACCGAAAAACTTACGAAGTGTAGGGCCCCCTGCTCCGGAAGCATCGGCGGGTGGCCCGGGATCGGATAGTCAAAACTATCCCAATCCGCCGCTGTCTTCCCCATCGCCTCCGAGAGCCGGGCCTTCAGCTCTCGGACGGAAATCCGTGGCTCCGCGTGGGGGTCCACCATGCAGGTCCCCTCCCACGCAAAGTCGCGGCCCATCTCCCACATGGGGAGGCGCCGGTCTTGGAGCGGCGCAAGCCTCCTGACGTGGTAGGCGCCAATGACCCCGACGCCCGCAACGCCGCCCCTCTTGAGTTTGTCGATCGTACCCAAGAGGTCGGCCAACTTCTTCTTGTCAGGGGCGGCCGGTCCCCAACCCCAGCACTCGGGCGCCTCTTCGATCAGGCGCCCGGTGAACTCCGGCAGCGGCGCAAGCGCGGTATTCTTGAGGTAAAACCACCTCTCATGCCAGCCCTTGTTGGTGTCGGTGACGGCCATGGTGATGTACTCGCGGGCCCGGGTGCCCCGGAGCCGGAAGCTAGCACAGCCGATTGGGACGGCGCGCGGATTCCCTTCCGCGTCCTTCTTGGTCTGGAGCGCGAGGGTGAAGAAGTACTTGAAAAGGTGGAAATGGGGGCGAATCTTCAAAAACCTTCGCACAAGGCGACGAAGGCGGAGATGTGCTGGATGGAGTTGGGGTTGAGGTGCTGCAACTCCAACTTGTAGTGGTGAAGCAGGCCGCGGAGGAAGGGAAGAGGCGGCATGCCGAAGCCGCGCTCGTGGAAGGAGCGGAAGGAGACAATGTAGCCGTCCGGCGGCGACGGTATCCTCTCCTCCCCGGGTACCAGCCACTCCCGCTCCGCGGTGAGAGGCATCAGGAGGCCGCGCGCAACCAGGGCATCGAGGTTCCCCTTGGTGCTGTTGGACCGGCTCCAATCCGCCATGGCGAGTGCGGGTGGGGGACGCGGAGCGACGGCGGAACGAAGGGAGGTTGGAAAGCGAGCGAGGCGAGGAAGACGAAGCGGTTTGCGCAAAGGCGAGCGGCGGTGGATGCGAAAGGTCGCGAAAACCTGGTAAGACAAATGAGGTTGGGCTCATCCCCCTTTTTATAGTTATCGCGTTCACACGACGCATCGTTCCCCGCGCCTCCCCTGTTTCTCGATCTAACAGGTGCAGGTGCCTTAAAAACCGCCATCATGGCCTGCTCCACTACCGCACGAAGACAGATCGTGGCCTCGATCCGCGCGGAAGGCGAACCGTCGCGTCTCCACGACGCACGATGACGGCCCAGGCGGGCTTGGAATCCCGGCCGGGCCCACAGGTAATAAAGGCTAGGGGCTGAAAACGCCCCGACGGCCCAGTTTCCGGCCCAGGAGTTCGAAGGCCGGCCCCGCGAAAGGGTTCGAACGGCCGCTCCAGGGCAAAACTAAGTGAGGGGCCACCAAAGAGGGGTCCCCAGCGACCGCAACCCGTACACCGTAGTACAATGGGCCTCTGACGGTAGCGTCCGAGTCCGAGTCTAAAAAATCTCGACCTTGATCTCCCATCGAGGGAGGGCATCGAGCCCACTGACTCCGAGCGAAAGGAGTCGGCGATCGAAAAAGGCAGGAACTCGGATCTTAATGAGGCCGACTCCAGCTAGTCTCCATCGGACCCCCGCGAAGGGCAAGCCGAGGCCTTCACTCGGACACACCCGTTTGCAGCTTAAACGAGCACCACGCATCGAACCGTCGAGGAATGACGTGGCCGGCTCATGCGTGTCCCGTCTTATCGTAAAGACGCGCGGGTACGGACGAAACAAAAAGACGAAACGACCCTCGGACGGATCCGCGCATCGAGCGAGGACTCGGGGGCTCGCATTCGCAAACAATGACCTACTGCGTGGTCTCGGGAAAACCTTTTTTGTCACCCTCGGCACAAGTAAACCACTTGTACCGAGGCTCGGGGGCTACACCCGGCGGGTGCGCTCGCGCGCACCCACCGGTAGGAGTAGTACGAAAATACCCTCGGAAAGACAACGACAAGCCTCGACGGCGACCACGACCCCCGGCCGCCACCCAGGCTCGGGGACTACTGACGGATACCCAAATCAGGGTATCCTGATCTAGGATACTTAATTCTGCTAACCGTCTCAGCTTAATTGTGTGGGGCCCACAGGAACAGGCACACGACAACAGAGCGCTCGAGGGGCCCACGGCCGACCCCGAGGGCGCATACAAGTTCCGCCTCGCCCGACCCCCAGTCGGGCGGGCCCACGACTTCCGCCCCGCCCGACCCCGAGTCGGGTGGGGTCCACAGACTCCGCCTCGCCCGACCCCCAGTCGGGCGAGCCCCGAACTCCGCCTCGCCCGACTCCCAGTCGGGCGGGCCCACAAGCCGCGCTTCGCCCGACCCCGAGTTGGGAGACTTCGTCGAGAAGATTTTCCTCTGGCAAGGAGGACAGGCATTTACGACGAGTAGCTGGGGAGCCTTAACTCTACCCAGCAACTCATATACTTGCAGGCACGCGATCTGACCTGCACAGTGACACCCGTCCCATCTCGCGGCGCCGCCTGACACCTCGAGTACAGTAGCGGGATGGCTACGGCATCATCATCACCCTGAACAGGGACGAAGACCGGACCGGCGACAAGACGGCCGCGACAGTCTGGGTTGACATCTCGACCACCTGCCCGGCGACCAGGCTGACAGGACGCCGCCTGACTAGAGCCACAGTAGCGGCTAGGGATCAGACTAGTGCGGCACGTAGCCGCGCAGCCCACAACTCGAAAGCCCCGTTCCCATTTGTAAACCGGCTCACTCCTTGACTATAAAAGGAGAGCTGGGTGCATGAGGCGAGGGGATTCCGAACAGAGAGACAACGCACACAGACATAGAAATACACACGAAGAGGCTTGGAGTCTTCCTCCTCCCTCGTCAACACTTGTAGCTCCCCTCTGCAAGTCGAAACACGAACCACCCACGAACTGGACGTAGGGCATCGATTGCCTGAACCAGTATAAACCTTGCCTCTCTCGCAAAACCCTCGCCATCATAGAAGACTGTTAGGCGCCGTAGTTACAAATTTACTTGTCGGCCGGTTTCTTAACACCGACACCTTATGTCCACATTGTGGCTGCTTTGAGGATGGATCGTACTGTTGCGGCTGCTTACCCCACTCGCCCATGTCGGCACGGTCGGGAAGCACGCAGGCCGTGCGTGGGGTACTGGGGCCTCTACGTCTATCGCCTGCCCTGACACCGGCGGGAAACACGGAGGCAAACCTACCTACGCGAGTGTCTGTCTGCAGAGGGGACATGGATGATCGGTTGACATATCGGAAGGTAAGGATAGGGGCCGCCGCGTTGGACGTCCCCTTTGATCTCGATCATGCAGCGCCAAGCGCACCTTGCTTCCCCGAACCGATGGACACACACCCACCGTTTCTGATGTCATGTGAGAGAAAAAAAAAATTGAAAAGCTTTCAAGCATGGGTACAAGTATTCACCGTTTCTGAATTGCTTCATAGCAAGTATTATGGAGCCAGCAAGGCGGGCGTAGAGCACAGCTACGTCAGAAAAATCACTGCTGGCGGAGAGAGAAAAGGAGAGAGAGTGTGAAGCGGACGACTCACGAAACGCCGGCCTCAGCGGGCGGATGCGCGCGCATGCCTCTCCCATTCGCTGCCCTGCTTCTGCGCTCGTTGTTTATTGGCTGCATGCGCTGGGCCCGCTTGCTGCTGCTACCCTGCTGCATTAAATATTTTCCACCCTGGCGTTTCTTCAGACGGCAGCCGGCTGAACCATAAAACCTGCTCTCATCCTGTTTTTATTCGCCACACGTGTGCTACTGATAGTAGATTAATTAGTGTGTCTGCAACAAGTTGGTCAGAATACACCGATCCTTGTGTGGGTTAATTAAAGACCACGGGATTAATTAGCATCAACAGTAACACTTCAAGTGTTAATATTATTATTTTTGGTAGCTTACGCGAGGCACATAACCTTGAAATGCTTACTCGCATATATATGCGTCGACGAAAATTTTCTGCTTTACCTGCATTTCGTTGGACACGATATTGAAGTGAAGTAGTACCTCGCATCACAAACAGCGTTGCTGCCTCTGCTCCCTTTCTCATGTTCTTTTGCTGACAATCTCAAAAAAAAAAAAGTTCTGTTCCTGACAGTCGTAACGGTCAGAAATCACCACGGCGCCGACACCTTCGGAATCCAAAGTCCAAATTCGTCCCACGCGCGGTCAACATGGGACGTGCATCAGATCAGCCCGGGGCGGGGATGGGGATGTCGGTGGAAAGACGAGAGAGCCACCACTTCGATCAAAACGTGCAGCGCGACGTCCAGCCGCCGCCGACCACCGCAATCCAAATCCCTACCCGCCGACCAGCGATATTGTTGTCTCCTGCCACATGCAGATGGCGACATGGCGTTTTCCTTCCGCGTCACTCACACCTGCTGCGAGCCTCACGCGAGTATGCAGTGCAGAGTTTTTCGTTTTACACTTTTTTCTTTTTAGAATGTTTTGGACTTTGATACCTCTGGTGGTGTCGTTGCTCCCCTCGTCTCATGTCGCGAGCTCCCAACGGTCGGAGTCTGGGCCCCCATTGTCTTCGGCTCTGGCGCCTTTGGTTTGGAGAGAGCTCGGGAGGGGAGACCTGTCACCCGGCCCCGGAGGAAGCCCTCGATCCATGTGCGAACCCGTGCTCGATCCGATTGATCCGTAGGGATATGCATGGATCCGTTGAGATGTGTCGCCCAGTTGGACGATAGGCTACCTGAGAAAATCTAGATCGCGCGCCTGCAGGCAGGAATACCTACCCAGCCAGGGGTTTCATCTGTTCACCGGTGTTCCTTCCACTTCGCAAGGCACGGGTAAGACGGCGTTGAGTCGCTGCTTGAAAAATAGCTGCGAACACTGTAGCGGATGCTGAAAAAATAACTGCGAACACTATAGCTGCTGAATGACAGCAGGCTTGCCGAACAAGCTGGTAACAATACGTTCCACCCAACGAAAATTTGTTCCGGTCTCCTTCCGACGAGTTTTTGTGCCTCTTTGGAAGGGATGAATGGAAAATACAAGTATACTATAAGAAAATACAGAAATACGAAAGGAATGAGACGTGAAAATAGAGGAATAAAAAAAACACCACCACCAAATTCGAGTGTTTCGAACACAGGAAAACAAAAAGAAGACTCGCTTTCTCTGTTTCACTTCACGGAAAACAGAACTTAGGTTTTGGGCGATGCAAGCTGATCTATGCCGGTGCTAGCAGTGCAGATCGTGGATCAAGTTTTTTTTTGAGGGACAGATCGTGGATCAAGTTAAATGAGTTAGTTAGTCACCATTTACGAGGTCCTAATGCAACTCGCGGCTAGTTAAGCTTAACATCTAAGCACGAGACCGACCAAGAGAGCCATTCCCTTGAGTCAATCTCATTTTCCCTTTCCTACCAAAGTACATGTAATTTTGCCTTTCGAATAGAAATTTTCGCCTGCAGCTTCCTTTGTTCCAAACGGTAGGTCATGTAAGCAATCAAAGATTGCCATTCCATTAAAATTCATATGAAAAGAACCTCTATTCTAAACAGGGCCTTAATGTTGGAGTCTATTGGGCTCCAAGACAGCCCAGTATTAAACGGATGTGAGGAGAGAGACAGCATACTAATCTTGTTGGCCCGATAATAGAGAACTCATCTAAAGCAGACTGGATAAAAGAAGACACTCAGAAATTCACTAGAGTGTATGGGAAGGCTTTGGAGTTTGGAGCACAACGGTGAGTTTATTTTTTATTTTTTTGCGATTACACGGTACAACTCAGACACTCACAACGCACGCAAACTCACATCTATAAACACATGTGCGCAAACCCTACCTCTATATGAGCATCTTCGAAGACCGAGCCGGCAAATTCTCGAGATTGACGAAGTCATCACTGACGCCTCGCTGTCGACGGGAGCGTCGTCTACACTGAAAGCACAATGCCGTTAAATCCTAAAAAATTCGCTTTCACAGGGAGTCGAACCTATGACCTCAGATGCTATTGAGACTTTTGTAACCAGGAGCGGAGCTACGTGTAGTTATTGGGGTCAGTTGACCCGATAACTTTAGTAAAATCAAGCTAAACTAATGATTATGGTAGTGATTGACCCCCTCACCTAAGAAGGCTGACCATATGCCAAAATTTTATTAGCTTCACCTCTCTAATCACTAAGCTACAGGTCCTTTCGCAGCGGTGAGTTCACTGTTCGTATCTAGGAGTAAATAAATTTACGGTGTTGATTAATTTTATATTTCCTGTCTCGGTCAGTACTGATTGCTATTAATCTCTCAATCTAATTTGATCCCTAGCCACTAACATTAAGCATGCACAAAATGGCTATCATGGTGGATTTGAAGAAAGGGAGTGCAGATGCTGAGGATGGCAAGAACAAAACATGTTTACCTGAGTCAATCAGATCACACTTTGTGTCTCTTTCTTCGGTAAGAACTATAATAAGAATTTTTTTTTAAAAAAAACTCAACGGTGATGCTTTGGACAATGACCGAATTTGACGCGACACAACTTTTTAGCCTCATGCGCCACAGCACGATTCTCAATCGTCAAGCTGAGCCTCGGCTTATTATGACAGTTCTGGGGCGAAAAAGTCGGTGAACAACTGAATTAGTGGTGCCCTTTGCGAAGGACTCATGCATGTAACACTAGGAGTTTAAATTAACATCACTAAATTAAACCTCATTTTTCTTATATAATTGATTTATGATTGACTTGGAAAAGATAAGGTCTCTTTAAATATAAGAGTACGTAACAGAATAGTTGAAGTACGTAGCTAATTTTTCGCCCCCAGCACCCATCTGCATTTCAAAAGACTAGCAGGTCAACCATGGCGGCGCTGTCATTCGGTTCCTTTATTAAGTGCAGCGGCGGCCGTCCTGCCCTACAGCTTATTGCTTCAGAGGTCCACTTTGGTGAAGGGACGGTCCTCAAGGACGGACCAGAAATACCTGAGTTGCAAAGTCAGCCTTTATAGCATGGTCGGTTACGTATGACGGCAATTCAATGAACCTAGCCACCAATGAGATTTTTAGATTATCTCAGCTAGGAGATCAAAACTCAAGGACAATGATCGGATTGACCAATGTGCAACCATATAATGTGATCACAAAGGGGTAATAAGAATTAAATGCCGGTTTACTACTAGGGTATTACATTTCTGGGCCGGGTTGGTTAAAGTCAAACATTCTCAACATTGACTATTAATAATAAAATTATTAATTAGATTGAAAATATGAAAATAATTCATCACGCATGTAACCGTCTATCATAATACATAACTCTTTCTATTTAAAATTATTTATCACATATATTATTGATCAAATTTGAAAAGTTTGATTTTGAACAAACCTAGAAATACTTTACATTTCTGGACGGAAGGAGTAGTACGTGATAAGTACTATTTTACTAACAAAATTTAGACACTGGCAAACAAATCAAAACATCTTCAAATTTCCAAATCAAAACTAGATGAAATGGATCCTGCCCAGAGATTTCATGAACTTATCCCACAACCTAACATCCCTGCAAGTTCTAGCGTCAGCCACTGCGCTGACGCCACTGAAAAACAAGGAAACAACAGTGATAGGCCAAACGCTCACCATTGGACGACACAAAAAGTAAATGAAAAATGTGGTCAGGCCATGGCACGCCTGGACCGGACTCTACCACATCCCGCCTTCCACGAGAACCCTAGTGGCCATCGAATTTCTAGCCACCTCGCCACGCCGCTTTAGCGCCATTATTGTCACGCTGCCGTCGCACCATGGTTGCGAAGGGAGTAGGAGACCCGCCACTCCAGACCAGTCGCGCCATAGTTGCCGTGCTGCCATCGAGCCTTGCTCGCCGAGGGAGCCGTCGCGCTGTGTCACCGAGGACGCCGCCGCACCTTGGTCGCCGAGGTAGCGGAACCCATCGCCCCGAATCTGCCGTCGTCCCGTGCTTGCCGTGCCATCAACGCGCGTCACCCCCGCGCACGCCTAGATATGGGCAGCCCCGACAGCTAGTGTGTGTGTGTGTGTGTGGGGGGGGGGGGGGGGGGGGGAGAGGTCCAGGGCGTCGCCCGGGGAAGGGGAGAGAGAGGGGCGTACGAATTGAACTACCCCCATTACAGCTCGCCGAGGCGCCGTGCCGCACCACTCGGGGAGGGGGAGGGAGAGGGGTGATGCGCCGCATGGAGAAGGTGAGGGAGAGGGGCGCCGCGCCGTGCACGTACTGAAGAGGAGATGGGAGTGAGAGGTCGCCTAGAGACGGAGAGGATAAGGATGGAGGGTGAGGCACAATGGAGTTGAGAGAGGCAGATTAATCCTAGCACCCTGCTTATATATGATGTCTATGGTTTGGGCTGAAGCAGGCCGAAATGAGCATGGCCGCCACTGGTGCTTCGATGACGTCAGCAAGCTAGGCACTATTGATGCATTTACGGTGGTGGGCAACGCTGACGTCACTTTGACCGTCACTGATACATGCTCCGGCTGCTATAGTTGTGTTGATGTCACCATGTTCGTCAGTGCTAAATGCTACAGTGCCCCGCGCTGAGCCTGTAGTGACGGATGGAGCTATGCCTGCCACTGCTATATATTCGTGATCTTGCGTCACTGTATGCTTCAATTGTACTAGTGTTTTCAGCCATTGGTTGAGTGTATGTATAGGGAATTCATTGACATTACACACTGGCAAAACTCCTAATCCATAACCTGCAATCAGTTTGTCAGTTTCATATTGTATCTAGGATTTAGGTTTTATCCAGCAGCGCATGTTATAAAGAAAATTAATAATTCCCAGAAGTTTTCCTCTTCACGGAAAAACTCCAGAAATGAAATAAAAACCGTTCTAACCATGCATACAATAATCAGATTTACTTGCATCGATCGATATACGTAAGCGATGACCATTGTCCTAGCTACGGGTTCGACAACTTACATTTAAATATTATTAGAACCTTTATGTTGATTTGATTACGTTATTTGAAAGACAACAGAAAGGTCTCTTGTCATAACCGACCTAGCAACACGACAGGATTGAAAGAGAAAAAAATCAAGCACATTGCATCAGCTCATACAAATAATTGGTATCTCATTACCTTTTGGTCCCAAGATATTAGTGGAGCTAATAGTAGTGGAGTTTGATCTGATAACAATAAATAAATAAAAATAGCGAGAGTTTATGTGGTTCCTGGCATGGTTGCGCTCAAAAGTTGCACCACACGTGTCAGCCATATTCCGGTCCATGAACATGCATCCTAAAAGTTTTACAGTACAAGGTAGTCGCTATTGTAACATGGAATGGAACAATTACATGAGAAGATGCCCTTTAATCATCATCTAGAAAGCAGGCCCACCTCCGACGGTTAGCGGCGTCCCACAAATAACCGTCAAAATCAAAATATAAATTATAAAACTTAAGTGCTACTACTATGCGTAAATTTGTTAAAAGGGATGATCAGCTAAAGTATGGATGCAGGACACACTTCATCGGAGGTCGAAACCTGGCAATTGGTTGCCACAGTTTGGACGGCCTGAGTTTGATTACTTTGATTGAGAGACAGCGATGTATCTCTCAGGGTGCGTTGGCAAGTGTTTGCACCTGTTCAGTTAACTCGTGTAGCACTTTGTGGTGCCACTTTTGACAAACGCATATATGCCCTTTATATTTCAGAACCAAATTTTGTCACTAGTCGCTCTGACATTAGCACATCCAATCGGTGGCCTTATCTTTGGCCAGTGTATCATGTTGCGATACTCTAGCCAAATTAAGAGATCCGTGGATAGTTTTTAAGATGCACTTTCTACGGAAGTTATGTTAATTAATATTTGTATGCAATAACTGCAATCGTATTTTATGATTTACCCAAAATTTCTAATCTTTAGGTGATTTAAAATGTGTTATTTACAGTCCAACCACTAGTTTAACATCCAAAAATCGTTTTCTATCTTTAAGCTAAACAATATGCATTTTAAAGCAACAAAAAAAACTCGACCTGCCGGGGGTAAGACCGCCCCCGACGGCATTTGCTTAAGGAGAAGAGCCTCTCACGCAGGCCGAGAAAACCCCCGAACCCCCTCCCTGATCCTACACAGGGACTCAGCTGGCCGTTGTGAGCTCCGGCGCGAGTCTTTACCATGTGCTTTGACCCAGGAAAGGCGAGGGGAGTTTTTTTTGCGCACTGCAGATATTTCGCTACAGTGCACTGTAGCGAGCGACAGTACCGCGGGTGCCGCCGCTCGAACCCGGGCCGGCAGGGGCAACGCCCCTGGAGCCTCTGGCTCTGGCCACTCGGGACAACGAGCTTTGGCATGCATTTTAAAGCAACACAATGGAAATATTTTAGGTGACTGAAAATACACAAATAAAGCTATTACACTTAGTACCCGGTGTAAAATTATCTCTGGTGATCGAAACACCTTCTAAGTTAATAATCCCTCCGTTTCACATTATATGTCTTTCTAGAGTTCAAATCTTTGCTCACATTATATGTCACTCTCGCTTCGTAACAAATTTCCATCAAGCAACTAGTTAACCTCTAAACAAGGGAATAATGTCTCAAGGCGCAGCATAAATTTCTCAATGCAGCAAGCTAAGCCATATCAGGTGGTTACTTCAGACTCATTCTAACGTCATAGCTCTCAAACTTTTGAAAAAAAGAGAGTAAATTTCAGAAACCTACAACTATATTCACCAAAGTAACATAAATCTATGACATTTGGGATAAATTTCAGAAAACTATGACTATTGCCCATTTGTAATGCAAAGCTATGACTTTTGGATAGATCTGGACGCACCTTTAAATCACACATTTTATCATAATGAACATTTGTCATGGACGGGTAGGGCCGATCCTAAAAGACGTAGTTTTGCATTACAAATAGTGCAAATAATAATATTTTCAGAAATTAAACTCAAAAGCATAGTTTTATGTTACTTGGGTACAAATGGTCGTAAGTTTCTGAAATTTACTCAACAAAAAAAAAAACAACAACATCAAAATCAGATCCATCGCCTAGAGGGATAAAATATTGTACACTCATTTATTCACCTTCATTGTATATTTTTGGTACATCGTCATCATCGCCATGTACAATACATAAGAAGATACAAATCAAGTTTGCACAAGAGTAGAAATAAGAACTGCATTTCTCCACAATAATATCTTGTTCACTATCAATGTATCTGTATCTATACATAACACAAGTACACAGTTAGCTGGCAAGCTAACTTGCATGTCATTTATGTATGAGACGTACGTATGCATGTATACGTCAACCAAAGATAGATGCCTTTAGGACAAAAAATCAACCTAATGGTGACCGACGCCGGGGCTCGGAACGGACCCGTCGACCTGGATGATCTGCCTACGTTCAACGGTGGCGATCTCCAGCTTCCTGCTTAGTGCCGGCGGCGCCATGAAAAGATCTTGAGAGGCTGACGACGAAGTGGCACCGGTCTCCCCATGAACTAGTTGTAGATCACTTGGCATCATCCTGGCATGCACGAGAGACTGCGATGACGCCAACAGAATCAAGGAGACGATGACAATGGCAGCGCGTGATGAAGCAGCCATGCTCAAGGTTGCAAGTTAACGCGAGCTAATTAGATGGCAGAGAGAAAGTTTTGGCTATACTTGGGAGAGAGGAATCGATGAAGGAGCTTGCAATGATCAGTTTGTATGGAATGAGAATTCTGAGCAGCCCGAGCATGCATTTATAGGCGAGAAGAAGGGGGTGGCCAGCAAGTGTGTATGTGCGTTATGTGTTGCGTGGCGACGACAAATTTTGTGGCGTAGTCAAAGTTATTAGTGGAGCACACATCACCATCACATTTTTTTCTCTAAAGTTTTCATTACAAAGGCTACTATTTTGAGCACTAACTTGTTTGTTATTCACGTCTTTAGTTTTCGGCCAAATATTTCTCTGGGAATGTTGCTGGCTCGGGCTACCAGAAAGTGCCACGTGGAAGCTTTGCCCGCCCTAGCTAACTCTGCCATTGCCGCGTGGGCATGCAAATCGTGATATATCTCTTTTGGGCATAATTATAGGCCTTGTGCCGGCGACGCTAAGTTCGCGGTCGAGTCGTTCGTCGCGCTGAAAATGTTCACATTGTGGCTGCTTTGAGGATGGATCGTACTGTTGCGGCTGCTTACCCCACTCGCCCATGTCGGCACGGTCGGGAAGCACGCAGGCCGTGCGTGGGCCTCTACGTCTATCGCCAGCCCTGACACCGGCCGGAAACACGGAGGCAAACCTACCTACGCGAGTGTCTGTCTGCAGAGGGGGCATGGATGATCGGTTGACATACATGTCGGAAGGTAAGGATAGGGGCCGCCGCGCGCGTCGGACGTCCAAATTAACTCCAAAGCACGCGCTCTGAAGTGAATCCACCACGGCGCGGTCAACATGGGACGTGCCTACGGGGATGTCGGTGGAAAGATGAGCCACCACTTTCCAGCAGCGATCAAAACGTGCAGCGCCGACCGCGAGTCGTCCCACCGCAATCCAAATCCGCCACACCCTACCCGCGCGCCGACCAGCAGCGTGACGAGCTCGCCGGCCTGTCTCTTGCCACGCGCAGATGGCATTTTCCTTCCGCGTCACGCGAGCCTCACGCTATGGTGAATCCAGCAACATCATTCCTGTACTAGGAGTACTACTTACAGAAGCACAAACGTTCGAAACGCTCTACGTAGTACAGAGTTGAGTTGCTGCTGCTCCTTCCCCTCGTGATGTCGCGAGCTCTCAACGGTCGGAATATGGGGCCTCTGGCGCCTTTAGACTTTTCGGGGAGAGCTCAGTCGGGACCCGGCCAGGCCTCGGAGGAACCATGCCATGTGCGAACCCACGATGGGCTGCCCACGCCGACGCGGCGAGCAGGGAGAGGTCCTTCCACTTCCAGCCCAGCACTTCAGTTCAGTGGGGGTGCATGCATGCCCAGGAGCAGCTTGGCCTGCGTGGTGGGCCTGCCCTGGTTCATGCGGTGCAAATGCTGCTCCTGAGCCTGGCTCCCGGGATGCCATTTTTTGGCTCGCTTCCAGTGAGCCTGGCTCGCGCCGTGCAAATGGGAGAATGTGCGCGCGAGGTGAAAAAGTGATTCCACATCAGCTGAACAGGTAATCAACCAAGTGCTCTATTCAGCCTGGCTAGGTTCAACCAAACAAAAGTGTCATGCACCTAGCAAGCCTGGCCGGCGAGGGCCTGTGTCTGAGGGGCGAGCCAAACTCTGCTGCTACAGAAACCAATCACGTCTTAAAGGATATGCCATTCCATTGAAACTCGTATGACAAACCTTTATTCCAAACATGGCTTTAATCTTTAGTCTGTTGTGCTCCAAGGCGGCCTAGTAACATTCTAATCTTGTTGGCCCGACACCAGAGAACACATCTAAAGCACATGGGACGGTTTTGGAGTTTGGAGCACCGCGACCATTTTTTGTTCGCAACTAAATAAATTTACGGTGTTAGTTTTTTTTAAAGTATATATTTCAATATTCCAGCCTCTGCATGGAGTGATGAATGTAGCTGTTTATAAAACTTATGACATCATCCAAAACAAATCTCGACGTGATAACATCAAAAGCTATCAAAGTCGCCATATAATTAAACAAAACCAAGTCTATTACTAAAGCACTAGCCATTTCTAGCAAAAATTTCACTGGAAGTGGTCTGAAGAACACGACACCCCTATATGAATTGGGGGCGATCCTCCTCTTTCTGCAAGAGTACCCAAAACCGAATCCAGTAAATTCCTCTGAAGATCACCTGCATACGAGTAAAATCCCGTGTACTGTTAAAAACCACATCATTCCTGCCTAACCAAATTGCCCAACATAACGTGCATACTCCTATCAAAATTTTGTACTTAAGTTTCCTAAACCCTGTGAAACCAATTTTGAAACATGTGTTCAATACTTAAAAGAGAGGTTGTATGTCAAAAGAAACTTGCACAATTCATCATATTAATCTAGCAACTTGACAATAAAAAAAATGCTGAATGTTTTCATTAACATTACAAAAAGCACAGATGTCAGTTAATTTTATATTACCTGTCTCCGTCAGTACTGATTGTTATTTCTCAATCTAATCCGATCCCTAGCCACTAACTTAAGCATGTTCTAAATGGCTATCATGGTGGATGAGAAGAAAGGTGGCACAGATGCTGAGGATGGCAAGAACGAAATATGTTTACCGGAGTCAATCAGATCACACTTCGTGTCTCTTTCTTCGGTATAAGAACTATTAAGAAAAAACTTCAAAAGGGTGATGCTTTGGACAGTGACCGAATTTGACGTGATATAACTTTTTAGTCACATGCGCCATGGCACGATTCTCAATCGTCAAGCTGGGACTCGGCTGATTATGACAGTTCCTGGCGGCTGTCCTGCCCTACAGCTTATTGCTTCAGATGGTCCACTTGTGAAGGGACGGTCCTCAAGGACAGACCACAAAATTGAGGACCTAATTCCCGAGTTGCAAAGTCAGTCTTTAGTACGTATGGTATGACGGCAATTCAATGAACCAATGCACGAATGAGATTTTTATATTATCTCATCTAGGAGATCAAAACTCAAGGATAATGATCCGAATGACCTATGAGCGCGCATATTGTGATCACAAAGGGTTAATAAGCAATAAATGCCAGTTTACTACTCGGTCCTCCCTCTGTCCAGAAATGTACATATTTCTTGGTTTAGTCGGTCAACGATTGATATTATGAAATGATGTTGCTGGATTCACCATGTAATAATCTATTATCATACGTAACTAATTTTATTCAAATTATTGATTTATATATATTATTGATCAAAATCCTAAATCATTGTGCTATGATCGGAGGCGCAACCAAATGGTTCTGGCCTCAAGTTGACCTGTGCCATATAAAAAGGATTGGGCGACTCATCGGAAGGACCAACATTCTGATTAACCCCCTCCCACATTCCATCTATCGATCCTAAAAGGGTGCTGGATCAACTTGAAGACCGCCGTCCCTCGCCGAAGTCACAACCAGCGACCAGGAAGATGCCAGTAGCCGGTCAGTGTCTCTGGTGTCTCGAAGGGAGGCGGTACCCTCCACGTGATCGACCACACCGAGCAGCAAGCACACCGACCTTGAACTAGGGCACAGTAAGTAACGCTTTCGCCTAATGCCATTCATGTTCATGTGCTTCTAGACTATTAGATCATTACTATTACCATATGCCAAGCCTTACAATTTCGCTACATTGTCGCTATGTAGACACAATAAAAAATTCTAGTAATCGTTGCTCGCATGTCTTTCTAACCGTTGCTGCACATGGTGTTCCAGCTTCTCCTAAGAAAAGCCATGGCAAACAAATCAAAACATCTTTATATTTCCAAATCACAACTAGATGAAATGGATCCCTCCCACAAAGATGTCATGAACTTATCCCAAAACCTAATAACTTCCCCGCAAGTTCTAGCCAAAGCTCCCCTCTCGCCTACAATCTCATTTTTCCCGGGAATGAGCACCTAACTTTCAAAATTCAACCTTTGATTTTGTCCTGTCAATCCTAATCAATGCAATGGTGTTATGCCGTTAGCGTACATAATTTAAATAAATCCATGTAATTCTTCGATTAAAATTCAGAAGAGTTATAACCTAGTCAAACCCTTCATATTACAAATCCATGTCATTCTTTGTAATAAGCGCATGTTATAAATTAAAAAATTAATATTCTCGGAAGTTTTGCTCTTCACAAAAAAATCCAGAAATGAAATAAAAACTCTTCTAAGTTCTAACTATACAATCAGATTTACCTGCATGCATACGTAAGTGATGACCATTGTCCGAGAGCTACAGGCTCGGACAACTTTCATTTAAATATTATTAGAACTTTTATATGTTGATTTGATTGCGCTTATGCGAATGACAACAGAAAGGTCTCTTGTCATAACCGACCTAGCAACACAACAGGATTGAAAGGGAAAAAATCAAGCACATTGCATCAGCTAATACAATAATTGGTATCTCACTACCTTTGATGCCAAGATATTAGTGGAGCTAATAGTAGTGGAGTTTGATCACAGAACCAAAAAAATAAAAAAATAACAAAAATAGAGAGAGTTTATGTGGTTCCTGGCATGGTTGCGCTCAAAAGTTGCATTACACGTGTCAGCCATGTTCCGGTCCATGAACATGCATCCTAAAAGTTTTACAGTACAAGGTGGTCGCTATTGTAACAAGGAATGGAACAATTACCTGAGAACATGCCCTTTAATTATCAGCTAGAAAGCAGGCCCACCTCCGACGGTTAGAAGCGTCTCACAAATAACCGTCAAAATCAAAATATAACTTATAAAACTTAAGTGCTAATGCGTAAATTAGTTAAA
Organism: Eragrostis curvula; assembly: GCA_007726485.1. Lineage (NCBI taxonomy): Eukaryota > Viridiplantae > Streptophyta > Magnoliopsida > Poales > Poaceae > Eragrostis > Eragrostis curvula. Next base: position 1,677,515 of record CM017445.1, read on the forward strand.
GGGATGATCCTATGTGAAATGAGCGATCAGTATGTGATGTCAGCTAAAGTATGGCTGCAGGAAACACTTCATCGAAGGTCGAAACCTGGCAATTGGTTGCCAATATGGACGGCCTGAGTTTGGTTACTATGATTGAGAGACAGCGATGTATCTCTCAGGGTGCGCTGGCAATTGTTTGCACCGGCCGATTCAGTTAACTCGTGTAGCACTTTGTGGTGCCACTTTTGACAAACGCATAATTGTCCTTTATATTTCAGAATCAAAATTTGTCACTACTCGCTCTGACATTTAGCACATCCAATCGGGGGCCTTTCCTTTGACCAATGTATCATGTTACGGTACTCTAATCAAATTCAGAGGCACGTGGACAATTTTTAAGATGTTCTTTCTATGGAAGTTATGTTAATTTGTATTTGTATGCAATAAGTGCAATTGTGTTTTATGATTTTCTAGCACGTAACCTGTCTGCATTACCCGAAATTTTTAATCTTTAGCTGATTTAAAATTTGTCATTTACAGTCCAACCACTAGTTTAACATGCAAAAATTATTTTCTATCTTTAAGGTAAACAGCTCACAATTTTGAAGCAACGCAAAGAAATGATATTTTAGGTGACTAAAAATCTGCAAATAAAGCTATATATTACATTTTGTACGTGGTGTAAAATTATCTCTGGTGATTCAAACGCCTTCTAAGTTAACAAAAATCTGTAAGAAAGTTGAAGAACTTATAACTCATTCATTCATTTTTATATTTTGGTTGCGAAATCTCTTCATTCATTTATGAATATGTTTGTCTCAAGCAAACTGGAATTGTGAAGAGAAAGGTCCAAGAATACGCACTGATCATTTGTTGGAGAGAAGGGATAAATATAACTTAATACATGCACTCGGCACTGATCATTTTTCAATATGAACTGATTGCATATGGTTTTACATAAAAGATAACTACAAGCACATTAATACAACTTAAGTTTTCTTGAATTGAACTGAATGTTTGTTAAGAACAAATCAAAAGTTTCTAGTTCAAAGTTGATGTAGTGCACACACTAGCATCATGTGTACTGTGTGCATGATGTTGGTTGGCCATCATATTTGTCATAACTTTTTTGTTTTATTTCATAGCGTGAATATTAATTTGTGTTTGTTATAACTTTAAGTTTTATTGAATTTAATAATTTTTTAGGAACAAATCAAGGTTTATTGAATTTAATTGAATTGAACTTTTTTAGGGATAGGGTTTGCATACGTATGTTCATAGGGGTGAGTGCGCGTGCGTAGTGAGTTTCTGAGTTGTATTGTGTAATTGAAAAAAAAAGTTTCTAATTCAAGTTCATGTGGTGCATACATTAGCTTCACGCACTATTTGCATGTCTGATGTTGGTTGGCCATCATATACAACCATTTATTGTCCAAATTTTCTGTTTCTTTTATTGTGAGATAAACTGGTTTCCAAAACATAATGACAAGTTTGGCCAGACCTTAGAGGCGAGATACAACTGCTGATATTTACTTATTCTTTTCAGTCTTTTGGCGCTACATATTCGATCACTATATAGAAAGCGTGCAGATGAGATTCTATTAGAACTAATGGAAAAAATGCTGTTAGTTCGCAGTGCTTCCCAAAGTAGCCGGCCAACCAAGAATACTATTTCATACGCATAAAACAAGGGAAAATGGAAAAAGGAGAAGGAAATCTTGTCTTCTTCTCAGGTTCATCAAGGACGTATCAAGTTGTTAGCACCAGCTCGCGCACTAACATATCGAGCTGAAGACAACGAAGAGCCATGCACGCAACAAGACGTAACAAGAGAGGAGAAGGCAACAGGTTGGTGCAGTCTCATCGCGCAACATGAATTTCTTCTCAATGCAGCAAGCTAAACCATGTCAGGTGGTCACTTCACACTCATTCTAACGTCATGAAAAAAACATATATATAAAAAAAATTCAAAACCAGATACATCACCTAGAGGGATACAATATTGTTGTCATACCCCAATTTCTGGAGCATGTTGTGCATCATGTACCAGTCCCTGGATCAGTAGCTGGTACGCACAAGAACACAGATATGGTAATCGAAAGCATACTTCGTATAGGTAAATAATATAATACCTGAGATATCACCTTTAGTGGCGGTGCGACGAGGATTCGGAAGTATCCAAGTCCGTCCGTCCGACTAATGGTGAAGCAGACAATCAGCGGAAACACGGCCCAAGCCTACAGGCAGACTTGAGTGCGAACGAAAACCCAATCGTCGTCGTCTTCTACGGGGCTTCTCTCACTAAAAACAATACGGGCAAACCCGTGAGTACATAAGGTACTCAGCAAACCCTAACACAAGGGGTAATTATATGCAAGGGATGATATCAAGGGGAAGGCTGAGGGTTTTCATCAATCGGCCGAAAAGCCAATTTTTCATGCAAGGGTTTGTTTTGAAGAACAAAACCAGTTCGCAAACTAAGTCAGGTATGGTAATTAATTTAGTGGGGTTGGTTGGCCCTGGGGGAGAATAAAACTTTCCCGCCAGTTCCCAAATTTTATGCTATGCTGGCAGGAAACCAGCGCACGGCTCCAAACCGGTGTATTCCAAAAAACACACACGCCAAGGAGAACTCACGCCGAAGTCTAATCATGTGACGGCCATGGCTTTCGCGTTGTCCAATACCGTGGAACACGGCTATCCGGATAGATTCTTATCCTCTGCAGAGGTCGTACACTTTACCCACAAGGGTATACCGTCCTCCCCGGAATTCGGCGGTTTGGACTGGCATACTAATGGTTCCGTACCTGCCTAGTGTCACCTCGGTACCACCCCGAAAATTCCGCGACCAGGGGCTTCACATCAATAGAATCCATAGTATCTTGGCCATAGCGCTTTCATTTGCCGGACCCGACGCCAATCTCGTCAAAGTCTTCTCCTGGCTTTCGGTTGCACTCTGCCTCCTGGTGGTACCGGGCGATCACTAGTAGGGTGTAGTCCCAAACTCCCCCCATAAAGGAGCCTCGTGGTTGCACTGTGTGCTAGGCCAGACGGTACACGAACCGGTCCTTATACGACCGAAGCAAGCATCTTCAATAGCTACCCTCCAATGAGGGATAGCGTCCCAGAGATAGCCTCCCCACTGAGGACTACCTCGCTTGCTCCCGTCTAAAAATATACCCCCACTATGGGTTGCACTTACTATTCCCACCCATTTTCACATTTACACACACCACCAAGACACACGCATTTTACACCAAAAATCATGTGAGCAAGATTAATTAAACACAGTGTGAATGAGTCCTAAGCAGCATATTGTTCCAGCACATCATTAAAGAATTAATGATGGTGGATTCCTAGGTTTATCAAGGGAATTTGGATAAGCAATATCAAGGAATGGCTATCAACAACAACTTAGGTCATTCTAAGCATTTAAATCATTTTAAATTCCATGCAGGTTTCATTTGAAAACAAGCTCTAAGTAGGATCATTTGCAATCATGGGTTCAGCATGATCAATAGGAGTTAGGGCTTGCCTGCAAACGCTTTCCTAATCTTCAAATTCTGACTCGAGGCTCGATTCTCTGACTTGCTCCTCGTGCTTCGAACTTGTCTTTGAGTTGGTCTTCGCGCTTGGAGCTTGTCTCTCTGGGTTGGTCTTCGAGCTTCAAGTCCTCAGCGGTTCTTCGAAATCTTCAGGCGCTTCCTCGACTCTCGCGTAAACTAGCGCATACAACAGTACGTATAAACTACCGCAAAAGAAATGAAAGAACAAAAGAAACAAAGATCGAGGAAAGCTGACTAAGATCCGAGGAAACTTGATGAATGATGAGAGGCATGATTTATGTATGATGCAGCACTTTAATGCAGGTCAGGTTGTGTGTCATAGGTGATACACCTGGCCTTGTAAGGGCCATATTCACCTAGACAAGTTATTAGTTATCTATTTTCTCTAATATGAGAACATGGGTGTGTGTGTGGTTAGGCGGGTGAGGGTTGAACACCTTATGGTGGTGGTGGTGAGATGCAGATGCTCTACTGATGGTGATTACGTGCATATGCACGTTGCCATCTTATTCTTATAGATGAACATGCAGGAAATGCAAGTGAGGATGCATGCAGATGAGATGCACGTGTACTTCGTACATTTGTGGCATAAAGACTATATACAGGCGGTAACCCGTATAAAGGTTTATGCTACTTGTATACGAAGCGAGAGGTGTGTCATTTTTAAGGGTTTATGTAGCTCGAGGTGATATCTAATGATGATTAGCTAATATTTTAAGTATTATGTTAACTGTCAGGCACTGAGTGCATGACAGTGGTTCGTGCACGTGATTATGCATGATTCTGTGCACTTGCTGTTTCAAGTCTTTATATAGGCTGGGACCCACATAAAGACTCTGGCAGCACTGCACAGGGTGCTTGTGTGCCATTTAATTCCCTATGTGGTCATGTTATTACCTTATCGTGCAGGTGTATGCATATGATCTTGCATAACTATCGTACATGCACGTGATCGTGATGCCATGAATGCATGACTCACAGATAAAATACCAATATTCGAATAAAGCCGAGTAGTAATTAAAATAATAGATAAATTCGATAGGACTCGAATAAAGATTATTCACGGGAACGGATCGGTAGATCAAGGGGAGTTGATCGAGAGTACTAGGTTAGGCTTGATCGAGCGATGGTTGATATAGGTTTAGGTGGTCAATTGTTTGGGACATGCGGGATAAATATCGCATGCTTTGCTGAAAAGATACAAAGAGTGGGGAAGATTTTAGGAGGTAAAGATTTCTAAACCTAGTGTGGGGCTCTATGGATAGTTCCATAAGGTACTTCGCGATTTCACGAACCCGTGGGCGCGAGAATCACCCAAAACGGAGTTCGGAATAAAAAGATATGGGTATTTGAAGGTGAGAGGGCTAATTTGTAATTATAAAAAGAATTTCAGGGGCTTAATTTTGATTACAGAAAGTTTTCAGGGATCCATTCATAATTATGAAAAGGTTTAGGGGTCTGAGTGTAAAATGATAGGGGTTGAAACATAATTACAGAATAGTTTGGGTACTTTTCTGTAAAAATGTTGGGCTTAAACATAGTTACAGAAAAGCTCGAGGGCTTATCTGTAAAGTGTCAAGGGCTGGGGATTTTTCAGGGTTTTAGGAATTATTTTTATATTGGAAAAGGCGTGCACCGGGTCCATGGGCTCGTGGACCGGGTCCACGACTCGGTGTATGTAGACCGGAGGGTGGCGCGCGGCGGCAGTTGGCCGGAGGGCTCGCCGCCGGCGTCCGCAATGCATTCCAAGCGGCGGGACCTCGTCGCGGAAAAGGAGGAGGCGACGGGGTAGCGTTTGGAGGTGCGTATCGACGACGAGGAGCAATGGAGGGGTCGCGACGGCTCGCCGGAGTTGTGAGCCGTGGCGGTGTGCGACGGGAATGGGCGACGAGGGAGGCTTTCGCGTGCGCGTGTTGCTGCCCGGGCGCGCGGGGACATGGCGAAGGCGGTGCGCGCCTCGGCTCGGCCGGGCGCTGCCGGAGAACTCGTCGGCGCCGGTGGAGACGAGGGCGGAAGGGCGGTGCTCGACGGCGGGCTCGCGGAAGAGGAGCAGAGGGAAAAGGAGAGGGGAAAAGGGGAGAGGGGGTCGCGGTGAAGCTCACCGTGGCTTCGAGCTGCGCGGGGGAGACCGGAGGCGAGAGATCGACGGGGAAGGGAGGAGAGGAGAGTGAGGTGAGGGAGAGAGAAATGGAGAGGAAAGGAGGGGTCGCTGCTTCCTTTATAGGCGAGGTTCCGTGGCGGCCAAGCTGCACAGTAAGGCGGTGCGCGACCGGACCCGGGAACGGCGGAGGCGGGTCGGCGGTAGGGGCCGGCGAGCGGCGGCGCTCCGCGTGGAAGACGATCCCGACGGGTGGGGTCCACCTGTCGGCGGGAGGAGGAGGAGGCGGGCTGTCGGTGCTGGGCTGGGCCGCTGCTGGGCTAGCGCAGGTTGGAGCAGGCCGGCGCGGAAGGGAGAGGGAGAGGGAGCCGCGGGCTGGGCCAGAGAAGAGGTTTCGGCCCGAAAGCTTAGGAGAAAAGGGAATTGATTTGATCTTTTCCTGGAATTTGAATTTGAATGAATTTCAAATTCAAACAAAAACAAGGATTGATAAAACACCCAAAATAAATCAAATGAAATACGGAAGTGCATATGATGTGATTTTCATGCAGATTTAAATTCAAAACTTTGAAAATCAATTTGGGATTTAATCCTACTTTGATTTTATTTGTTGTAAATTCAAAAGCTTCCAATTTTAGTAAACCTTTAGATGAACACAAACACTTGAGCACATATTTTATATTTCAAAAATTTCAAATTCAAACTAGGTTCAATTATTTAGTGAAGTTTTTATTTTGGAAAAATCATGGAAGGTAAGAGTTTAGAAAAGGTTCAAATTTGGAGTGATTTTTATCCCTTTTAAGTTTACTTAATTATTTATTTCTTTTCTTTTCTTTTTCTTCTGGCCCCGGAAAGTAGGGTATTACAGATCTACCCCACTTAAAAGAAATCTCGTCCTCGAGATTTGCAAGGTCTTCTGGGTGGAGCGGTTCTTCTCTCGGGTCTTCGTGCTTGACGATTGTAACATCCAAAACTTTGTTGGGGCTTCTTAACGTTGCGAGGATTCTCTTCATTGCAAGAGAACGCGAAGCTTGCGGACAGACAGAGTTTCTTGCTTCTATGGATCTCCCACGCCGATTGCTTCATCACGTGAAGGCAGCTTAAGGTTTTCGATTTCAGGGGTGTTTTATTATTATTGTTATTTCGATTAGGGCTTACTGACTGAAAATCCTACCCCACTTAAAGGATTTTCACTCAGGGTTTTCTGGTTGCTGCTGCACGGTTGCCTTGAACTCTGGTCATCTCAGGACACTGCTCGGGGCGAGGTTGTTAGCTGGATTGACAACTTTTCCTGTGGAGAGCTGATGATTCTGAACACTCTGATTCATGCAGGGTACGATACGGTGACTGTCTTCATGATCCTCTCAGGTGATCTAAACCGTTGTTTCTGGTCTGGTGTGCTGACGCTTTCTCTGCTTAATTCTGACATCTGTCACACAGGGTACCAGATTCGAGGATGAGTCCGGAACAGACTCTCTGTCAAGATTCAGCTTTAGAACAGCACTGTCCTTAGCCAAATATTTGTCCTCTTGACAGGTTAAATTAGCTGGTAATGCACCTTGGACTATTTGAGAGATTGTCCAAGTGAGCATTGACTTGACTACAGCAGGGTATGGGAGTGAACATGGCACAAACATTGCCAGCTGGTAGCAGACTCTCCCTTAACATGGTTCTGGAAGACATATGCTTCAGAGCTAGCAATCTGTAGTTACTTAGCTCCAGATTCACCTTTCCACTGTGGGAACTAGTTAGTTGATTTCTCACGCTAAAAAGCTCCAATGCTTCAGCTTTTGCAGCAACTGACTGCGGATATTAGGTATGAATGCAATCATTCTCGAAGTCTGCCGCAAAAAGAGAGCAGATGAGAGGATTGATTCTGACTGTATGGTCATCATGGACATAGGCATAAAAAGCCTGGAGGGAATGCAACACTGTCCTTGAGGGTGTTGCTCCCATTCTGTTTGGTTCTGCCAACATCTGACGCTGCAGGTTTATAGTATTTTGCTTCTAATACCATGCGTCTTCGCTGAGTTTCACAACAAGTGACAGAAAGGCTGTCATGGATGTGTCTCATTCTCACACTTTCTGTGTGTGGCATTTGACCCTTATGTCCGTCTCAAGGACAGACTTGAATTTCCTTTAACTGACTGTATCAGTCACTTGATCCTGGGCTGTGGGTTAGGGCCCACTACGCTTCCGCTGCGCTACTCTGACACTGGCTTCTGATCATGGTGTTCTGAAATTGGCCCGTGGAGGAAACTCCTTGGTCTTCGTCATGTAGCTTGCTGATGGTTTGTCGGGAAGACTTCTGAGTACTCGTGTATCACTAGTACTTTTCCCCAAGAGTTTGATTTTTCATATCTCTGCCATATAGACAGCTTTTGATCCTTCTGATTCATTCTTACTTTAGTCTATGTCACTGGTGATCTTTTGCGGATCTCATTCGGGGATATTCCAAAGATATCCATTAATAGGCTGCAGATCTTTGCCAGCGCCGTCATAGACCAGTGATGTGAGCTTGTCCTTGGCAAGGTTCCGCAGTGAGGGACTATCGAATTTCGAATTGGATCAATAGTGGTGTCGGCTAAGACTTCCTCATCATCGTTCCAGCTGTCATTTGTTTCATTTTCTTGGCCAAGCTTTCTTGTGTTGGTTGACAGGCGACGATTATCTTAACCTTTCTTTTGTATTGCCTCATGTTAACTTTCCAACTGACCTGTGACTTTTGTTGTGGTTGGATAAAACTTCTGACTAGCTCGACTCTGGGCTGTCAACTCCTTGGTGTGATGCTTGCCTCGGCAGGGGTTTGGGTATAGGTCGGGGACGATTTGACATTAAGTTGTTCTTATTTTTGATTCTTGGTATTTATGTTTGGTTTTAATTTGGGAGCACTCAAACATAAAACACCGAACAAGAACAACGAAAACCATCGAATCACTCAAGCAATGCGATTTGTTCGTTGCAGTTTTATGATGTTAGCGTGCTAAGATCGAGGCTTAAGGCTTGAGGGTATGCAGGCTATTGATTTCTTCTGCTGGCATCAGAACTCGACCAATAGTCCTTGACCAAAAAGAATCGAGGGGGTCATATGACTTGGTCGGTGAAAAGAAAATCTGTCGTCCACGTTTCTGTGGCAATTACGTCATTGCGTGGAGGTCTTGACATTATTTGGATACATGTTGCTTGATTATTGGGTTTGTTAAGCTTCCGCTTTTCAACTCAACCTTTCTTGAGCACTAGCTGTGACTTGAATCCATCGTTCAAAGCAAGGCATCAGGGGTGCTCTTTATTTATAGAACATCTTCAGTTCTAGTCCAACCCATTCCAGGAGCTTTACAAGTACAACCATTATTGGGCATGGTTACTGCAGCTCCTGCATGAAGATAACATCCTTGCAGCTGATGAGCTAAACTCTTATTCACCCATCATGAGGAACCTATTTATGAGATTCTGACACACACAACAGGACTGCCTGTTGGTGGAGCCTGGCTACCTTGCAATGTTTATTCACGGGTTTCAGTGCAATCCGTTGCGAAGTGCCCATGCTCCCGACATATATAACACTTCTGGTTTGCTCGGGGTTTCTTACGGGCCTTCTGAGATGGCGCACTGGTGCTGTTTGGGTGATCGTGCTCATGGGTCTGTTGGGAAGGAATTGGTCCTTGCTTGTAGAGAGGGCAATTGGCTATCATGTGCTCTGGATCTTTGCAGTGATAGCAGTACTTCATCTTCTTGATTTCTTTCTGCATGGCTTGGTTTGATGCTTGCTTGTTCTTCTTTTTCTTCTGCTTGCAGCTCTTGCAGGGGTTCTGAGGCGGTTTGTCTTGTGTGGGACGGATGATTCTCTTGCTAAGTCTCTTCATTGATTCTTCCAAATTGCTCAACCTTTTCATTATATTCCCGAGGATGGGAGTTAGTGACAGGTGCGTGTTATCCATATTATTCCATACTTCTTGTCTTTCACGCTCCTGCACTACTGAGCGGGTGTCTTCAGGTGGTTCTGGAAGTGAGTGCAGATCTCTTTCCATGTCAATTGCATCCTCTTCATCTTTGCCTAATCCAAATGTGGGGCAGTCGGAGAGCTGATGTCCGGGGTCACGACAGTTGTAGCACTTTATCTGGTACTTGGTCTTCTTGGCAGATCTGACCTTGTCTTCGGGTTCAGGAACCATGTCTGGTGCGCGGTACACCTGGTATGACACTCCATCCACTTCTACAGTCACGTAGTCGTGGTTGTCCATTGAGCTGGAGGCTTCTGCACGTGAACTCTTCTGGTTGAGGCTTCCCTTTTCACTTCACGTTGGAGAAAGCAGAGGAGTTTTAAAAAGAATTGGGGAAGGTATATGGAATATTTTGCAAATAGTTTTGAAAATAGTCTTTTTCGAGCGCGTCTAGTCCTAGGTTTTCGTCCTACAGTCAAGTATTGCTCTGATACCACTCTGTCATACCCCAATTTCTGGAGCATGTTGTGCATCATGTACCAGTCCCTGGATCAGTAGCTGGTACGCACAAGAACACAGATATGGTAATCGAAAGCATACTTCGTATAGGTAAATAATATAATACCTGAGATATCACCTTTAGTGGCGGTGCGACGAGGATTCGGAAGTATCCAAGTCCGTCCGTCCGACTAATGGTGAAGCAGACAATCAGCGGAAACACGGCCCAAGCCTACAGGCAGACTTGAGTGCGAACGAAAACCCAATCGTCGTCGTCTTCTACGGGGCTTCTCTCACTAAAAACAATACGGGCAAACCCGTGAGTACATAAGGTACTCAGCAAACCCTAACACAAGGGGTAATTATATGCAAGGGATGATATCAAGGGGAAGGCTGAGGGTTTTCATCAATCGGCCGAAAAGCCAATTTTTCATGCAAGGGTTTGTTTTGAAGAACAAAACCAGTTCGCAAACTAAGTCAGGTATGGTAATTAATTTAGTGGGGTTGGTTGGCCCTGGGGGAGAATAAAACTTTCCCGCCAGTTCCCAAATTTTATGCTATGCTGGCAGGAAACCAGCGCACGGCTCCAAACCGGTGTATTCCAAAAAACACACACGCCAAGGAGAACTCACGCCGAAGTCTAATCATGTGACGGCCATGGCTTTCGCGTTGTCCAATACCGTGGAACACGGCTATCCGGATAGATTCTTATCCTCTGCAGAGGTCGTACACTTTACCCACAAGGGTATACCGTCCTCCCCGGAATTCGGCGGTTTGGACTGGCATACTAATGGTTCCGTACCTGCCTAGTGTCACCTCGGTACCACCCCGAAAATTCCGCGACCAGGGGCTTCACATCAATAGAATCCATAGTATCTTGGCCATAGCGCTTTCATTTGCCGGACCCGACGCCAATCTCGTCAAAGTCTTCTCCTGGCTTTCGGTTGCACTCTGCCTCCTGGTGGTACCGGGCGATCACTAGTAGGGTGTAGTCCCAAACTCCCCCCATAAAGGAGCCTCGTGGTTGCACTGTGTGCTAGGCCAGACGGTACACGAACCGGTCCTTATACGACCGAAGCAAGCATCTTCAATAGCTACCCTCCAATGAGGGATAGCGTCCCAGAGATAGCCTCCCCACTGAGGACTACCTCGCTTGCTCCCGTCTAAAAATATACCCCCACTATGGGTTGCACTTACTATTCCCACCCATTTTCACATTTACACACACCACCAAGACACACGCATTTTACACCAAAAATCATGTGAGCAAGATTAATTAAACACAGTGTGAATGAGTCCTAAGCAGCATATTGTTCCAGCACATCATTAAAGAATTAATGATGGTGGATTCCTAGGTTTATCAAGGGAATTTGGATAAGCAATATCAAGGAATGGCTATCAACAACAACTTAGGTCATTCTAAGCATTTAAATCATTTTAAATTCCATGCAGGTTTCATTTGAAAACAAGCTCTAAGTAGGATCATTTGCAATCATGGGTTCAGCATGATCAATAGGAGTTAGGGCTTGCCTGCAAACGCTTTCCTAATCTTCAAATTCTGACTCGAGGCTCGATTCTCTGACTTGCTCCTCGTGCTTCGAACTTGTCTTTGAGTTGGTCTTCGCGCTTGGAGCTTGTCTCTCTGGGTTGGTCTTCGAGCTTCAAGTCCTCAGCGGTTCTTCGAAATCTTCAGGCGCTTCCTCGACTCTCGCGTAAACTAGCGCATACAACAGTACGTATAAACTACCGCAAAAGAAATGAAAGAACAAAAGAAACAAAGATCGAGGAAAGCTGACTAAGATCCGAGGAAACTTGATGAATGATGAGAGGCATGATTTATGTATGATGCAGCACTTTAATGCAGGTCAGGTTGTGTGTCATAGGTGATACACCTGGCCTTGTAAGGGCCATATTCACCTAGACAAGTTATTAGTTATCTATTTTCTCTAATATGAGAACATGGGTGTGTGTGTGGTTAGGCGGGTGAGGGTTGAACACCTTATGGTGGTGGTGGTGAGATGCAGATGCTCTACTGATGGTGATTACGTGCATATGCACGTTGCCATCTTATTCTTATAGATGAACATGCAGGAAATGCAAGTGAGGATGCATGCAGATGAGATGCACGTGTACTTCGTACATTTGTGGCATAAAGACTATATACAGGCGGTAACCCGTATAAAGGTTTATGCTACTTGTATACGAAGCGAGAGGTGTGTCATTTTTAAGGGTTTATGTAGCTCGAGGTGATATCTAATGATGATTAGCTAATATTTTAAGTATTATGTTAACTGTCAGGCACTGAGTGCATGACAGTGGTTCGTGCACGTGATTATGCATGATTCTGTGCACTTGCTGTTTCAAGTCTTTATATAGGCTGGGACCCACATAAAGACTCTGGCAGCACTGCACAGGGTGCTTGTGTGCCATTTAATTCCCTATGTGGTCATGTTATTACCTTATCGTGCAGGTGTATGCATATGATCTTGCATAACTATCGTACATGCACGTGATCGTGATGCCATGAATGCATGACTCACAGATAAAATACCAATATTCGAATAAAGCCGAGTAGTAATTAAAATAATAGATAAATTCGATAGGACTCGAATAAAGATTATTCACGGGAACGGATCGGTAGATCAAGGGGAGTTGATCGAGAGTACTAGGTTAGGCTTGATCGAGCGATGGTTGATATAGGTTTAGGTGGTCAATTGTTTGGGACATGCGGGATAAATATCGCATGCTTTGCTGAAAAGATACAAAGAGTGGGGAAGATTTTAGGAGGTAAAGATTTCTAAACCTAGTGTGGGGCTCTATGGATAGTTCCATAAGGTACTTCGCGATTTCACGAACCCGTGGGCGCGAGAATCACCCAAAACGGAGTTCGGAATAAAAAGATATGGGTATTTGAAGGTGAGAGGGCTAATTTGTAATTATAAAAAGAATTTCAGGGGCTTAATTTTGATTACAGAAAGTTTTCAGGGATCCATTCATAATTATGAAAAGGTTTAGGGGTCTGAGTGTAAAATGATAGGGGTTGAAACATAATTACAGAATAGTTTGGGTACTTTTCTGTAAAAATGTTGGGCTTAAACATAGTTACAGAAAAGCTCGAGGGCTTATCTGTAAAGTGTCAAGGGCTGGGGATTTTTCAGGGTTTTAGGAATTATTTTTATATTGGAAAAGGCGTGCACCGGGTCCATGGGCTCGTGGACCGGGTCCACGACTCGGTGTATGTAGACCGGAGGGTGGCGCGCGGCGGCAGTTGGCCGGAGGGCTCGCCGCCGGCGTCCGCAATGCATTCCAAGCGGCGGGACCCTCGTCGCGGAAAAGGAGGAGGCGACGGGGTAGCGTTTGGAGGTGCGTATCGACGACGAGGAGCAATGGAGGGGTCGCGACGGCTCGCCGGAGTTGTGAGCCGTGGCGGTGTGCGACGGGAATGGGCGACGAGGGAGGCTTTCGCGTGCGCGTGTTGCTGCCCGGGCGCGCGGGGACATGGCGAAGGCGGTGCGCGCCTCGGCTCGGCCGGGCGCTGCCGGAGAACTCGTCGGCGCCGGTGGAGACGAGGGCGGAAGGGCGGTGCTCGACGGCGGGCTCGCGGAAGAGGAGCAGAGGGAAAAGGAGAGGGGAAAAGGGGAGAGGGGGTCGCGGTGAAGCTCACCGTGGCTTCGAGCTGCGCGGGGGAGACCGGAGGCGAGAGATCGACGGGGAAGGGAGGAGAGGAGAGTGAGGTGAGGGAGAGAGAAATGGAGAGGAAAGGAGGGGTCGCTGCTTCCTTTATAGGCGAGGTTCCGTGGCGGCCAAGCTGCACAGTAAGGCGGTGCGCGACCGGACCCGGGAACGGCGGAGGCGGGTCGGCGGTAGGGGCCGGCGAGCGGCGGCGCTCCGCGTGGAAGACGATCCCGACGGGTGGGGTCCACCTGTCGGCGGGAGGAGGAGGAGGCGGGCTGTCGGTGCTGGGCTGGGCCGCTGCTGGGCTAGCGCAGGTTGGAGCAGGCCGGCGCGGAAGGGAGAGGGAGAGGGAGCCGCGGGCTGGGCCAGAGAAGAGGTTTCGGCCCGAAAGCTTAGGAGAAAAGGGAATTGATTTGATCTTTTCCTGGAATTTGAATTTGAATGAATTTCAAATTCAAACAAAAACAAGGATTGATAAAACACCCAAAATAAATCAAATGAAATACGGAAGTGCATATGATGTGATTTTCATGCAGATTTAAATTCAAAACTTTGAAAATCAATTTGGGATTTAATCCTACTTTGATTTTATTTGTTGTAAATTCAAAAGCTTCCAATTTTAGTAAACCTTTAGATGAACACAAACACTTGAGCACATATTTTATATTTCAAAAATTTCAAATTCAAACTAGGTTCAATTATTTAGTGAAGTTTTTATTTTGGAAAAATCATGGAAGGTAAGAGTTTAGAAAAGGTTCAAATTTGGAGTGATTTTTATCCCTTTTAAGTTTACTTAATTATTTATTTCTTTTCTTTTCTTTTTCTTCTGGCCCCGGAAAGTAGGGTATTACAATTGTACACTCATTTTTATTCACCTTCATTATATTTTCTTCCGTACATCATCATCATCATGTAAAATATATAACAAGATACAAATCAAGTTAGCACAAGAGTGGAAATAAGAACTGCATCGATCACCATTCATACACATATATATCTTTTCACTATCAATGTATATGCATCTATACATAATACAAGTACACAGCTAGCCGGCAAGCTAACTTGCATGTCATTTATGTATGAGACGTACGTACGCATGTATACGTCAACCAAAGATATGCCTTTAGGAAGAAAAATCAACCTAATGGTGGCCGACGCCGGGGCTCGGAACCGACCCGTCGACCTGGATGATCTGCCTACGCTCAACGGCGGCGATCTCCGGCTTCCTGCTTACTGCCGGCGGCGCCATGAAAACTTGTTGTAGATCTTGAGAGGTTGACGATGAAGTGACACCGGTCTCCCCGGCACGAACTAGTTGTAGATCACTTGGCATCATCCTGGCATGCACGAGAGACCGCGATGACGCCAACAGAATCAAGGAGACGATGACAATGGCAGCGCGCGATGAAGCAGCCATGCTCCAGGTTGCAAGTTAACGCGAGCTAATTATATGGCAGAGAGAAAGTTTTGGCTACTTGAGAGACAGGAATCGATGAAGGAGCTTGCAATGATCAGCTTGGATGTAATGAGAATTGTGGGCAGCATGAGCCTGCATTTATAGGCGAGAAGAAGGGGGTGGCCAGCAAGTGTGTATGTGCGTTATGTGTTGCGTGGCGACCACAAATTTTGTGGCGTAGTCAAAGTTATTAGTGGAGCACACATCACCATCACATTTTTTTCTCTATAAAGTTGTCATTACAAAGGCTACTATTTTGAGCACTACCTTGTTTGTTATTCATGTCTTTAGTTTTCGGCCAAATATTTCTCTGGGAATGTTGCTGGCTCGGGCTACCAGAAAGTGCCGCGTGGAAGCTTTGCCCGCCCTAGCTAACTCCGCCATTGCCGCGTGGGCATTCAAATCGTGATATATCTCTTTTGGGCATAATTATAGGCCTTGTGTCGGGGAATTTTCACATAGGTAACATAGGTTACTGATGAAGATGGATAGTACGTGATAGAAATTTGCTTCAAGTAATGCCAGGAAAAGATATTCGTATAGATAACACCAGGGAATAGGGATATATGAATTAAATCTCTGTAACGGACCTAAATGTCAGTGCTACTGATTTATTTTGACCTAATTTTAAAGTTTTTGGAATCGAGTTGATAGAAAAGCAAATATTATGACTTGTTACACCTGAGTGACATGGACCGCGAGTGAAACACTTAGCAAGTTTGGAGACCGAAATATGAAACTAGAAATTCACAGCTAGATGGTAGCTAACCTGAACAACAATAAGGACTAACCATGTGCTTTACTCTAAATTAAAGGACTCATACTTCAATAGCGGGTGTCTACAATTCAGTTCCTAGACTTGCTTTTCATTTTTATAGGTAGTCGGCCTTGATCGTTGATTCATAACTTGGTCCATAAAAAGAGATACACAATTTTAGCTTCGTTCTTGCAAACTGAGCGTAGCTTAAATGGTTTGGTTCCCTATGCTGTGTAAAGTCATCGATCTGGCATTGTGTTGCATTTACGGTTAATTATTTTTTCAGTGAGAGGTGACATCCCCACCGACAACGAGACGTTTGTGGTGACTTTGTGAATCTCAAGATTAGCCGGCTCATCTCATAGGCTTTTATAGGGCTGTAGTGTGTGTGTATATTTTCATAAGGGTGAGTACTCATATGTGTATGTGAGCGTCTTTGTCTGTATTGTGTTTCGAAAAAAAAATAAAGTTACCTTAGTTGTTGTAGAACACTTTGCTATTATTTCAGCGGTAGACGATGTCCTCGTCGACAACGAGACGTTTGTGGTGACTTTACGAATTTCAAGATCAATAGACTCAATCCCTCATTGGCTCCGATAGAGGTATGGTGTGCATGCATGTGTTTATGGAGGTGACTACTTTGTGTATATGTGACGGTTTCGTCTGTTAGGGGAAAAAAATTCGGTTATAGAGACGACTTCATACTTAGCATTGGTTTTTTTTTTTGAGGGAATCATACTTAGCATTGGTGAGAATCTTATTTATTCAACAAAGGCCTTGACGTTTGCTGCAAACGCTTCAGCTTTGCTGGATGGGCCTGGAATTGAAACGGGTGTGCTTGGACGACACGATTTCCTCTCTTATATTGTCTGAGTAAATGGTGGTTTCAGCAAAATTGAAGTTGAAAAATGTGGTTAGAAAAAGTACAGAGTGCTGGTATATATTTTTCTCCAATTTCTATTGATTGCCGTGATTCATTTGTGTTTCCCATTGTTGAGGTACTGTACAATTGGGATTAAATAATCTTGGAGAACTTGTAAAAGATCATCAGAACTCTAGTACTTTACGCAAGTTCTATTGCTATACAACGACGAGGGTTTGTTTTGCGATCGATCACCACTGCTCGTCATAGAAAAAACTTATGGAAAAACCAATGTGTCCTTGCAATGAAAATGCATGAGCAGCTTGTCCATGTATTTATACATGAGGCACCGAGTGACGGCCATCAAGCGTGTGCATGCTTTTGTATGTGTGAGCCAGCTGCACGGGAATGTGTTTTTTTTTTTTTTTTTGAGCTAAGGGAATGTGTTTTTTGTGACCAAGTCAAATATGTGAGGCTGTTATGAGCATGGGCCAGTAGGCCCAGCCCAGCCCAAGCGCAGCAGCGCTCTGCCGTAGTTGCGCCACCAGGAGGGCGGCAAGGTGGGGCTGCGGCTCCGCCTTCTAAAAGTGGCTAGATGGAAAGTCGTACTCAATTAGCTAGGATTGTTCAGATTAAGTTAGGAAGAGGATTGTTTAAGTTAGGAAGGAGTCCATTGAGATTAGGAAAGAGAGAATCGTATCGGATTAGGATTTGGAGTTGAGTTGGCTTAGGAGTCAAGTTAGGTTTGCTTGGAGGTCAAGTTGTCTACCCTCATATATATGAGGGGCATTGTAATCTGAACAATCAAGTAAAGAAAAGGTCTGAATCCCATAACTCTCTCTCTCTCTCTCTCTCTCGCACAGCCACCTCCCTCCTCTCTCTCTGCGCCTCCCTCTCCTCCAGCTCTAGCCGCACCTCCCCTTCCTCCATAGCCCAAAGGGGGCAGCAGCCCCTTATTTGATCATAACAGAGGCACATCGCCATCACATTTTCGATAAGTTCAAATCTCATAATGGAAAGAGCTCCTCCTCACGAGTGCTGGTCTGGTGCACTGTCGGTTCCTGTTCCTCATGCCTTCCGTGGACTTGCATTATGTCATACCCCAATCACTAGGGTATGTTGTGCATCATGTATCAGTCCCTGAATCAGTAGCTGATACGCACAAGAACACAGATATGGTAACCAAAAGCATACTTCGAATAGGTACATAAGTATAATACCTGATTAATCACCCTTAGTGGCGGTGCGACAAGGATTCAGAAATATCCAAGTCCCTCCGACCAACTAACGGTGAAGCAGACAGCGGAAAGCCAGGGTCCAACACCACAGGCAGACTTGAGAAGCAGAACCAAAAACCTAATCGTCGTCGTCTTACGAAGTCTTCTCTGACTAAAAACAACAAAAGCAAGAGCGTACATAAGGTACTCTGCAAGCCCTACACTACTCAAGGGTATATGAAAATGCATATTTGGTCTTAGCAAGGAGAAGGCTGTAGGGTTTCTTTTGCAGAAAGCACTTTTATGCAGGGTTCTCTAAAGCAAGCCAAGGATTTTAGAGATAAAAACAAAGAGATATTTGTCAGTATTTTAGTTGGGTGGCCCTGGGGGAGTATGAAATGTTCCCGCCAGTTCCCAAGTTTTAGTTGGGCCTTCTGACCTCAGCGGCCATACCGACCCGGCATCCATACCATCACTTCCAAAACACGAGTTGACTACAACTCACTCACACGCCAAGGAATAGAAGTTGTGGCTAATCTCAAGGAGCGTAGAACCATAACGTGTCATATGCCGTGACAACGTCCATCCGGATGAATTCTTATCCTCTGCAGAGGGTGTACAGCTTTCCCCACGGGCTATGCACTCTTGTACGGAGAGTGACATAACGCTTAGTCCATCTTCACTGAGCACTTCGCAAAACCACCACGGAATCACACTCAGGGGCCTGTGACAATGAATTGTCACACGACGGCACAACACACCTTTAACAGGTGCATTCGTGCTCCCGCAACGAGTTGCAGGATCCGAGTACAAACCAGGACAGGCGGCTTTCCCATGCACCGACGCTGGGTTCCGCGACCGGACCACGGGTACGTTTCCTGGGTCTTTTCCTGAGCTTCCGTTGCTACAACAGCCTCCGATGGTGTTGCAAGTGTACCCAAGAAGGTAGGATAAGTCCTTCCCATTCAGGTTCCGTGGTTGTACGGGATAATCGTTAGGTTACGGTCGAGAGAACCGGTCCTTATGTGGCCAGGCAAGCACTATATCCTACACTAGTGGGCTATCTCACAAACCACCTTTCACTAGTGGCCTTGCCCGCAGTCCAACCCATCCCATCATCATCACTTAACACAGTTGTGCTACTCCCAACCCCAAGTATCACACACACCACCAAACTCATTTAACACATTTTGTAAAAAAACAAGTATGTGAGTGGTGTGGCAATGTAGAAACATTGCGAGGGGTCCTAAGCATTCTAGTAGCAAGGTAATCGTGCCATCATAGAAATGATGGTACTGTCCTAAGGTTATCAAGGTGATGGGTAAACAAGGGTAATCAAGGATTCTGGTTTTGATGCCTATATAAGTGGCATCAATACCAGTAAGCAAGTAGGACATTAACTACACAAGTAGTAAAATAACAAGCATTGTATATTACGAGAGCAGGCTCTATAGGTGCAATGCGAAAACAGTAGGTTCAATCATGATCAAGGAGAAGTAGAGCTTGCCTGATGAACGCTTTCCTAATCTTCAAGTTCCTATTCTTTAGATTCTTCTGTCGAGGTCGATGTCTTCAAGTTCTTCCTCGAAGTTTGTGTCTTTTGACTTGGATTCCTCTGGATCTTCCTTGAAGCTTGAAACGCTTTGACTCTTCCTCGAATCTCGCGTAAGCTAGCGCATAAAAACACTACGTATAAATAAACTACCGCGAAAGAAACTAAAGATCGAAAAGAACCAATAAGATCCAAATAACTCCAAGGAGAACCGATAAAACACCATTAAAGGATAAAAGACACAAAGCATGTATGATGCATCCAGTTTTACTTTAGCAAGATTTATTATCTTAGAGAGGCTTGTTAGGACAATGCATCGAACACTAGGGCTTTTGGTGTAAATGAGCGATGCTAAACGCGATGAGAAGAGCATGAGTGCAGGTGAAGGTGAGTACAACGTGTGTACGTGTATGCTGTACACTTGCGTCAGTACAGCTTTGTATAGGTCGTAACCTATACAAAGGTTATTGCAACAAGTGTACAAGTGCAAGGTGTGTCACTTTAATTACTTACCTATGGATTAAGGGATTACCTAATGGTGATTGACTACTGATTACTTATTAGATTAATTAATTATTAAGACTAAACTACTAATTATTCGTCATGAGTTAAGCACATGACGGTGGTTTGTGCACGTGATCATGCATGATATGAATGCATGGCTGCAGATAAAACATGGAAACGAAGGATTAAGATAACTGGCAATTAAGATAGCAATGAGCGATAACTCCAATAAAATCAATTAAAAGAGCTCTTATAAAAGGAGGTGATAAAGCGATAAGGCTTGATGAGGAATTGGTGGTAACATGGGAATAGGTGTTGGTGGCAGGGTTAGGTTTAAGATTGATTGAGCGAGGATTGATCAAGGCTAGGTTCGGAGTCGAACTCAGAATATAGAAGGTCACGGCATTTAGAAGCGATACCGCCTGAAAGATTTGTCGTTAGCGAGTAAATAAATGAATGTGCGGTATAGGAAATGGAGCGGGATGTGGGTTGTCATGTGGGAGGTACTAGACAACTAGCACCACAGAATTGATTAAATCTTAGGTGAACAACAATCGTGACATGCGAGTTTGACATCGCACGATTGTCGATAAAAGGGATATAGTAAGTTAGAGGGGTTTTTGGGATATTGATGAGGTCTAGGTATGATATGGGGTTCCAATAGTAGTACCATGACGTACTACGCGTTTCCACGAATCCGTGAGCGCAAGAATCGCTCAAAACGGAGTTATGGTTGAAAAGATATGGATATTTAAAGGTTTGAGGAATTATTTGTAATTACAAAGGACTCAATTGTAATTACAGAAAGGTTTTAAGGACTTATTTGTAAGGTCAGAAAGTTATAGGGACCTATTTGTAATTATGGAAAAGTTTGGGGGCTTAGGTGTAAAAAGATGAGGGCCAAAATATAATTACAGAAAAGTTTAAGGATTTATTTGTAAAAGATCAGGGGCTGGGAAAATCCTGGATTTTTGGAATTATTTTTGTATTGGAAAACCCATGGACTCGGTCCACGGGCTCTGTGGACCGGTGAGGGGCCGTGGTCCACCGGTCCACGGTGGACCAGAGGGAGGCGCGCGGCGGTGGATGGCCGGAGGGCTCACCGCCGGCGTCTGCGATGGGTTCCGAGCGGCGAAAGCTCGTCGTGGAGAACGAGGACGCGATGGCACAGCCGTGGATGGCACATGTTGACGACGGAAGGCAAGGGAGCGGCCACGGCGGCTCACCGGAGTTGGTGGCTGCGGCGGCGCCTAATGGAAACGCGCGCGCGAGCCGAGAGGGAGGGAGAGGAAGCGCGGGAGAGGGAGAGAGGAGTGCGGGGAGGCCGTGTGTAGCCTCAGCTGGGCCGGGGAGAGCCCCACAGCGGCCGGAGAGGGAGGAGAAGAGAAGCGGAGCGGCGGAGCTCGGTGTCGGCGCGAGTGCGCGTGGGAAAAGAGGAAAGAGGATAGGAGATGCGGAAGAGGGGTGCGCGGTGATGCTCACCTGGGACCCTAGCTAGGCGGAGGTGGCCGGGAGCGGGTCGTCGGCGGCGCGAAAGGTTCGCCGGAACCCTAGCTCGGCGAGGGAGAGAGAGGGAGAGGGCTCGGGTGCGCGGAGGAGGGAGGAAGGAGGGCCGCGGGTTCATTTTTAAAGACGGCGGTGCCGTGGCGGCCAAGGAGACGGCGGCGTGGCGGTCACGGCGTCGCCGGCAGCGCGGTATGGCGCCGGCGCTGTTCGACGTGACGGAGCAGAGGAGGGGGATGACAGGGCGGGCCCGCGTGTCAGCGAGACAGAGGGGAAAGGGAGAGCGGGCTGGGCTGGCGCGGAGAGAATTTGGGCTGGATGGCTGGGCTGAAAGGAGGGGCGCGGCCCACTCGGTGTTCTTCAGAAAAAGAAAGGATGACGGGCTGGACCGAGAGGGGAAAGAAAGGTAGATTTCGGCCCGGAAGGAAAAGAAAAAAGGAAAAGGTTTAACTTTTCTTGGAATTTGAATTTGAAGAGATTTCAAATTCACACAAAAGCAAAGATTGATCAAACACTTCAAAATAAAGCCAATAAAATCCAAAAATGCACATGATGAAGTTTTTGATGCAGATTTAAATTCAAAATTTTGAAAATCAATTTGGAATTTAATCCTACTTGGATTTTATTTGTTGGAAATTCAAAAGCTTCAAATTTTAATATATTTTTAAATGAAAGCAAACACTTGAGCACACTTTTAAATATTCCAAAATTTTCACATTCAAAACTAGGTTTGATTTATTTGGTGAATTTTGTTTTCAAAAATCATGGCAAGGAAAGAGGTTGGACAAAAATTTTAAATTTGGAGTGATTTTCATTCCCTTTTTGATTTTTCTTTTCTTTTTTCTTCTTGGCTCCAAAAGTGAGGGTATTACACATTATTTGAAGAGAGAGAGAGAGAGAGAGAGAGAGAGAGAGAGAGAGAGAGAGAGAGAGAGAGAGAGAGAGAGAGTTGTTTTTGGCCACAAAATAAGAAGCATGCATGAAGCTGTGGTCCCGCAACAAGGAATTCGGCATACAATTGCATGGAGATGGGCTTCTAATGGCAGGCACACAGACTCTTCAGCATACAAAGCACAGTTTCATGAATCACAAATGCCTTTCTCGTCGGCTGCTATTAGGAAGGCAAAAGTGGAACCAAAGGTTGTTTTTTTTTGCATGGACGGCAATGCAAGATTTTTTTTTAACTGCTGATAATCTAGCGAGGGGATGCAACACAACCCGACATGCTCTCTCTGCCAGTCGGTCTAGGAGGGCACTAATCACATACTAACAGATTGCTCTTTTGGTAGGCAAGTTATGCAATGCATCGGGCATGGTTCAGTTTTGCTGGTGCACTGGCACAAGACTCGCAGGATGAAGGAATTGCAGAATGGTTGTCGCTCAACGTAACAAAGTACAATTAGCAACAACGATGACGAGCAACAGGAATCCTCATATATGCTTGGTGGAATATTTGGAAGGAACGCAATAGGCGAGTGTTTTGAGGCAAGCAGATAGACACAGCTACCAGGTGGTCATCCTGGCAAAGGTGGAAATTGACCTGTACAACCTTGCACACAACGGACAAGATGGTCACGGTGGCAATCAGCTGCTCAGGCAAATGAATACAGAGTAGCGGGTGCTGGGCACTTCTCTTCTTCCTCGGTTAGCATTTAGTCCCTACTGTAAGGCCAGAGCATTGGCCAACGTCTATAGGTTTTTCATATTTTTGGTGAACCTCTGATCCTTGAGCCAGCTCCGGCTGCCTGGTTTGTAATAAGTTGCACTCTGTTTCTCTTGCTTCTTTCTTAATACAAAGGCAGATCACCTGCCGTCTTTTCATAAAAAAAAAGAGCATGCATTACTCAACAAAGCCCAAACGTGTATGCGCGTGTGCAAATCATGGGGTTGTACCAACCTTCTAACTTCGGGAGTACGTAGGACCCCTCAGGATTCCCCTCCATCGTTCTCATTCGAACCTATTGTTTGTTTTGGTGAACAACTGCACATTTTTTTCATTTCAGATCAAGATATCAATGATGACACCTTGCTTAGCAACTGATGGATAATTAAGATCATGGCTTGATTCAGTTCAGATTGTGTAACAATATTCGGTTAGCAATTTTGTATTTCAGTAGCTTGTTCGGTACACATGTAATAGAGTTGTTGATACCGTGATTTGCTAGGATTAGTTGTGATATTGTAACTGATGTATATCTAATCTTTGAAAATAAAATACAAAAGACACATGAGATCGACAAAGTTACTACTGTCACACTTAATGAGAAGCTGAGTAAATATGCATATGTGGTGATCATTGAGACCAATATCTTTAATTCTTGGGGATGTGCCTTTGTCGAGACACATGCATGACTCTATTGAGTTGCATGCACCAACCAGTTCACCCAAAAGTCTAAACTGATGAGGAAAGATGGGCAATTCACTTATACTCTGACACTCTCCCTCACGTGCAGGGCTGCAGGCTCGCTCAAGCCGCAAAGGTGGAATATTGGAGTGGGCTGCAATTTAGTTAATAAATCGCGTCAGTCAGGATTCGAACTCAAGACCTCTGGCCCTGATACCGTATTGAGTTGCATGCACCAACGAATTAAACAAAAAGCCTAAACTGATTGAGAAAGGTGGGCAATTCACTTATACTCTGACAGACTCAACAAAGGCCAAACATGTAAGCATGCAAATCATGGGACTATGCCAATCTTTTAATTTTGGTCGTAAGTGGGACCCCTTAGGATTCCTTATGCTTGTTGGAACAATTGCATATCGTTTGGAGAGTTTCGTGAGTACGAAGATTAGTTTGTTTGACTAGGTAACATATGGAGTGGTTTATTCAATGTTGCCTCGTTAAACAATTAATCTTAATCCATTGAAGATTAGTGTGACTAGTGAGCATTGATGATTAAACAATTAATCTTAATCTAATGCTTACGCTGCATTATTTGCATGACTAATAATTTAAGTGTTCATTTTATATGCATGCATGCGATGTGCAATTTTATAATTCTGTTTTTTTCTAAATATGAAATATATCTTCTTTGCAAAAGTGGCCCACAGATCGAGAAGGCTAAGTACTAGACTATCACCACTTACGTTGATGGGTTGGTCCTGTGTGACTATATAGTGGTAGCTAGCTAGCGTCAGACAACCTCGATAGAAAAAAATATTGTGCGTGTTTAATTTACTGATTTATTATGTAATTTGAAAGACGACATAAAGACCTTCCTCCATAAGAGCATCCCCAAAGGTAGAGGTAACACTGTTTCTCCACATCATCTAAGAGTCAATGTAAGAACTCATGCCGACTCTAAGTTAATAGCCGGTTCCACATGTCAATACCTCAGTAAATATTAGAGACTGCCTCTTGAGGAAGAGTTAGCAGTCTTCTCGCTCTTTCATTTCTTCAATAAATAATTCTAAGAGTTAGCTAAGAGGCAGCCATTGAGGACGCTCTAACCGACCAAGTTCGTTAGCACCCATCAAAATTATATGGAAAGCAAATGAAGCTCATTGCATCAACTTACTGATACAATAATTGTTTCGTTTTGCTCCTGTGTTTAGTGGAGTTTGAAATATCTGTGGAGCTAGTGTCTATGTGATGCCTGGCATGGTCGCCTAATTAAAGATTTCATCACACGTGTCAGCTGTCTTCCGGTTGATGAACATGCCTCCTCAATGTTTTACAGTACAAGCCGTGGTCGCCATTGTCGCAAGAATGGAATAATTCCCAGAAAAAACACCCTTTCATCATCAACTCGAAAGCATGCCGACTAGAGATCACAAAGCCCCCACCTCTGACGGTTAATTAGCAGCGTCCCACAAAATCATACAAACAAAAAAAAACAAAAGCAGATTATAAAATTTCAGTAATGCATAGTTATGCGTCGATTTGTTGAAGAGAAAATCTCATGTGACGTGGGCGATCAGTATGTGATGTCGGCTAAAGTATGGCTTTAGAGCAGTTGATTCAATAGTGACGAAGATGCATGCATGGGAGGTCGAAACCTGGCAACCGGTTGCCAATTTGGATGGCTTGAGTTAGGTTACCATGATTGAGAGACAGCGATACATCTCTCGGGTGCGTTGGCATGTGTTAGCACCCAATCAGTTAACTCGTGTAGCACCTTATGGTGCCATATTTGGCCACCCATGCATAGAACCTGTAATTTGCGGCTGACATGCATACAGGCAGCCTTTTTCTTTGACCATGAGTATTCCAACGGGTTTTAATAGACCACGTTAGAACAATTTCTAAACACATGTGTTGTATCCATATTCCATATGCAGCTGTAAACAAAATACTACAATTGTAAGCTAATTAGCGTCCACAGTTAGAGTGACCCAAAGCACTGACCTTTTCTGATGTTTGAAAGTCAGAAAAGTTGTTACTAGTATGTCATGAATATCGTTATCTACGTTCATAAAAAAAAAACAATTTGGTTGCCCAACATCTGGTTGCGAAAAATCATAAAAGTCACACAATAAATGAGGGATGAAGTCAGGTCGGCGCTCATTTGTGAATTTTCTGTTTTAAAACTGCGTTGAACAGAAATGCATCTAGCTATTCTTAAATCTTTGCCTAGAGAAATGTGTATAATAAATTTAAACAGTAACCTTAATTTTACTTGATATATGTCAAAGTATTCCCTCCCATCCACAATATATATCATGTAGGACAGCAACGTGTAACGTTCAATAAGCATATTATTTTATATGTTGGTGGTCAAAATTATAAAAAATGAATGGAAGAAATAAAAAATAATAATAATTTGGATAAGAGTGTGTAGTTTCTAGTGCATATGTTGATGCGGATATTAAGGGTGGTGCAGCACCTTTTATGTGTTTGAAATAAAGAAGTAACTACATGAGAATACATAGTGGCCACACATATTGTTTTTACATCACCGTGGCATTTCTATATGGAAAAAGTCCATTTACTTTTTATTTTCTAGAAAAAGTCTATTTTACTCCCTCGAATAATTCACTTTGTCTGTTTTACCCCCTAAACAAAATGATGGCTCACTTTACTCCCTCAAACATTTTCATTTGGTGCAATGTACACCCTATTGAAGTTTGTTTCTTTTATTTCTCATTCTACAAGTAGAATTTGAAGCTCAAATTTCACATGATGTTAGTTGCCACAATAATCTATGTTAAAATATTTTTAAATTAGTTTTCTGATATCATATTTATGCACATAACATTAATTTCTATTGAACTATGTAAATAATATCAAAATAATATGTCATAATTTTTTAATATAGGTTTTTGTGTGAGTTACCATCAGGCAAAATTTGAGCATCAAATTCCTCTTATAGGTTGAGATATAAAAGAGACAAACTTTAAAAAGGTGTACATTGCACCAAATAGAATTGTTTGGGGGAGTAAAATGAGCCATCATTTTGTTTAGGGGGTAAAATAGACAAAATGGATTGTTCAGGGGAGTAAAATAGACTTTTTTCTGAACTCAGTCTCAGTTCAATGAAAAATGGGACAATATTTAGAATTCATGAGGTTTTAAACAGTACAACAACTGGGAATTATGTTTCTGTTTACCACCGTAGCGTTAGCACGGTCATTGTACTAGTACATGAATAATTATCCTTTCATATTCCATTACTCATGAAAAACTTAAATTATATTCTAACCCTACTTCCTTGACAAACCAATTTTTTTTGTTTGGTAAGGATATCCGCACCTTAACGAATCGTCTGATTTTTGGCTTGAAAGGATGTAGGTCGCCTTTATGAACTGATCTATTTTGGTACAATATTGGGCCGTCAGTCGACTCAGTCCTGGGAAGACACTCATGACAATCTGTCTCTTTATCCGACTTTTTTATTATTCAGAGCTAACTCCTTTGAGGTGTTCTTTGTCATACTGATACCGTGGGCGCTAATACACACTGCTCACACGTTGCCAAAGGTGGTGTTCAATAAATACATTGTGCCCAAGTTCAGATGCCTGCAAATGACATACTGACTGATATGGTTTTTCTTTTCTATGGTCTTTGCTTGGCTACGTAGGTCCAAAACGTGAAATGGGATAAGATGATCGATCATATTCCCAGAATTAATGTAGCAAGAGTGTGCAAATGTTTATATTATAGGTTTGGAACCTGTCTATGCTGTAAGTTTCTAGTGTCTCGCAAAGTAGCAGACCAAACAAAGGTTGTTGGTCTCCAGAAATAATAATGAAAAGGACAAAAATCTTGTCTTTTTTCAGGTTCAGCTTGGACGTCATCATCGAGTTGTTAGCACCAGGTCTTGCACTCACCAAACGAGCGATCTGATCACAACGAAACCAAGTTCACTCAGGCTACTCCCAGTGCGCTCGATCTATATCATGTAACAATATCCAAAGCTGCCATTTAATATGAAACTGAGTATAATACAAGCCCTCCAATGCTACCATGAACAGTATTTTCAGTCCCAGCTTTCGAAAAAAATATTTTAGGTCACACCATTATATTAATTGTTATAAGTGAAAGGGGTCTTGGTCTAGTGATTAAGGCACCCGAGTAGCACCTTTGAGGTCCTGGGTTCGACTCCCCGTAGGAACAAATTTTCTAGGATTTAACGGCTTTGTGCTTTCAGCGATAGGCGACGTGGCCGTCGACAGCGAGGCGCCAGTGGTGATTTCGTCAATCTCGAGGATTTGCCGGCTCAATCTTCGAAGATGCTCATAGGGGTAGGGTTTGCGTATGTGCCTTCATAGGGGTGAGTGTGCGTGCGTTGTGAGTGCCTGAGTTTTCTGTGTAATCATAAAAAAAAATTTGTTACAAATGTTATGAGCTTGAACTGTGGGCCATGCACAGGATAAAATTTCACTTAAGTAACCTTCTTAATTCTGACCTAGGGAACGGATTTGTTTTAACACTCGTCCTCACAAAGGACCCTCCAGGGAAACTGGGAAACAAAACAATGGCCAGAAACTCCAACTACAGCAACACATAGTAGAGAGAATTTATTCTTTCTTATTATAAACTCAATATTCCTTCATCAAACATGACTATACATGAACTATATACGTATATACATAGTTGGTCGTAACCTTTATCGCTGGAAGATACGAATCAAGTTTACACAGGTTTGTAAGGAAGGAATTACATCATGTCACCACCCATACATTCTTGATCACTATACCTATGCGTATATATGTATAGCTACCAAAGTTAATATTTATTTGAAAGACAGGTACTATGTATCATACTCTCCGTCTGGACACTAATATTTGACGTTAGGATAAAGCACCTAGCTAAAAATTAAACAAGGTGCTTTGTATTAACGTCGAATAATATTAGTGACGGGAAGGAGTATATAACACTAAGAAGAGCAGCTAAGGATGGCCGACGCCGGGGCTCGGTACCGACCCGTCGACCTCGATGATCTGCCTATGCTCAGCGGCGGCGATCTCCGGCTTGCCGCTTAGCGCCGGCGGCGCAGTTAAATCTTGGGTGTCGATCTCCTCACTGACAGGCACCAGATGGAAATGATCACCTGGAATCATCCTGGTATGCACGAGAGAATGTGCTGATGCCAACATAAGCAAGAAGACGACCAGAATGGCAGTGCGTGAAGCAGCCATGGCCAAGCTTGCAAGCTAACGTGAGCTAAAATGGAGGAGGCTATAAGAGGGTTTTGGCTGCTTGTGAGAGATGAACCGATGAAGGAGCTGGCAATGTGCTTGAGTGCGATGAAAATGTGTGGAGTCTGGGCATGTATTTATAGGTGAGGAGATCGACTGGGGGTGGCTATCAGCAAGTGCACAAGTGTTGCTTGGCGTCGGCTGGGTTTGTGGCCTAGTCAAAATTAATTAGTGGATCGGAGGACACGTCACCATCACAATTTTTTCCATGTAAAGTGTCACTACAAACGAGTACACTATTTTGAGCACTACATTACTGTTTATTCACGCCCTTTAGTTTTGGGCCAGAGAATTTCATGCGAATGTTGCTGGCCCGGGCAACCAGAAAGTGCCGCGTGGAAGCTTCTGCGCCCTTGCAAACTCTGACATTGCCGCGTCTGCATGCAAATCGTGGCATTTCTATTTCTTGTGCATAATCATTGGCCCTCTATCGGGAATTTCTAACAGGTGTTTTTTCTTAGTATGTGAAAGTAACAAAGGATATTGATCCGATAAAAAAAACAAAGGTTATTGATGAATAAGACAAATAGGTAATTTTTGTTGAAGGCAAAATTAAAGGTTTGCTGTGTGACTTTAAACCTGAGGGTATCATCAGCCTTCAGTATGCTGATGATACCATTCTGTTTGTTGAAAACTCTGTAGAAAGTGCTAGAAACCTAAAGTGGATTTTGAGTTGTTTTGAACAAATTTCTGGTATGAAAATCAATTTTCATAAAAGTGACCTGCTGGCGATTAATTTAGAGGAACAGGACATTAATGTCTTTGCCCAAATATTTTGCTGCAAGAAAAGTGATTTTCCAATGAAATACTTGGGTGTTCCTTTACACTATAGCAAGTTAAGGAAAGAGGATTTACAACCTGTCATTGACAAGTTGATGAAACGAATAGAGGGGTGGAAAGGTAAATTGCTTTCTTATGGCGGTAGACTGGTGCTTTTAAAAGCATGTTTGTCAAGCATTCCTATTTATCTGATGTCTATTATCAAATTCCCAAAATGGGCTATCGATGTGATTAACACACATATGGCACATTTTTTCTGGGATAATACAGAAGAGAAGCATAGATATCACTTAGCCCGCTGGGGGCTGGTGAGCCAGAGAAAGGAGTATGGTGGTTTAGGTATTAACAAAATATAAGGGAAATGAATATGTGCCTCTTGGCCTCTTGGATCAAGAGGTACCACTTAGATGAGAATAAACTCTGGAAGCAAATCATAGATTTTAAATATAATACTGCTACCCCAAACATTTTCTGTTGTCCCCAGAATGTGGGATCCCCTTTTTGGAAAGGGGTAATGTGGGCGATGGAGGCAGCAAAATTAGGCTACAGCTGGAAGGTAGGGGATGGCAGGAAAGTGAGATTTTGGGAGGACCAGTGGTTTGGCACCTCAAGCTTAGCTATTCAGTACTGGGACTTATATATGATCACTAATGAACATAACAAAACAGTGGCTGAAGTCTGGGATGGCCAAAACCTGAGATTAACTTTTAGGAGATGTGTGGATAATAGGCTGTTTAATAGGTGGTTAGAGCTAGTCGCTATTGCAGAAGGTGTTGTACTGAATGAGGAACCAGATGCTCCCATCTGGGCTTACAACTCTAGCGGTCAGTATGATACCAAGTCCCTTTATGCAGTTATCTCGTATGGAGGGGTACAGCCGGTGCACACCCCAGCTTTATGGAGTGTTAATGTACCTCCACGAATTCATGTGTTTCTCTGGCTACTTTCTTATGATAAGACCCTGACAAGAGTGAATTTAGCCAAGAGAAGAGAAGTCCCATGTTTGTCCTGTTTGTTCTGTTCTGAAACAGAAACGACAGAACACTTGTTCTTTCAATGTGTGATTGCAAAACTAATGTGGAACTTTATTTCTGATATTTGCAATAAACACATTGGCTCTGATTATGAGAGTGTGGCTAGATGGTGGTTGAGTAACAAGACGAATGGAGCTCTGAATGTCATGACTTCTGCTGTACTTTGGAATATATGGAACCTGAGAAACTCTTTGTGCTTTCAGGGACACGTGTGGACAGGGATGAAGGAGCTATGGAGGAGGACGACGAGTACGCTAAGGACATGGAGAAAGCTCTGCAAAGGCGCGTTGCTACATCAACTGGACCTCTACATCGACAGGTTGACTTTGAAGTTGGAAGAGACGGAGAGATTGCTGTATACCATGGAGAACCAGGAGGGTGGAAGCAGTTCGTCGCAAGCAGCTGGTAGTGATGTACACCAGAGAAGTAACAATATTAGGCGCTCGACCCATATGGCATCTGAATTTCATTCGAGAGTAGACTCTGTTAGAACTGAAGTTTCTGGGGCAGCACTTCAGCTGGTTTCCCCGAGTGCTGTAATCAGTGACACGGTACCGAACTTGGTTTCATATTAATGGAACTAGGGGGCTTCCCTTATTTCTTAAAGATATTCCTAGCTATAAGCTAACATAAACGAGTAGGGATATTGATCGCCGATTGACCTAAATTTTCAGTAGGAGTTCCAAGTTTATCTTTCGTCTCTAGAGGATAGGATCTTCCTTTCTTTCTCCCAATGGAGATTTTTCTATTCTCGTTCGTAGAATAAAATACGTCTTGACAATAAGTGCAATGGCGATGGATCTTGTGACTTCAGCAGAGTTTGGTGTCTCTCCTTGGCGTTTGAAGACGATATGGCCGCAACAGATGGAAAAGTGATGTTGAAGGTGAGTAAAAAATTATTGTTTTTATTCAGCTTTTCGAGTCTTTATGTAACAGACGTGTAATTCTTCATATTTTAATACAGTCCCCTTCATTCGAAGAAAGAGGCATGGGATTTGAAGAGACAAAACTGTTCCCTTTGTACTCTGGTTACACTGACGATTTTCTTTGCACATTCCCTTTTCTAGACTTGCCAAGTATATAGGCTTCGGATGCCAAAGCGGTAGACTAATAAGTCACACGTACATAGTCCTCCCAGGAAGAACTATACTACTCCGTCGAATGTAACTAGCTAGAGTATGTATGAACGTTGTCCAAATTGTCATGGACAGCCACCAGCCAGTGTGTTTTTTCCTTCTTCTTTTTTTGAGAACACCAGCCGGTGTGGATGCGTACCCGACTTTGGCACATTGAGTCAGGAGTAGTGATGGCCAAATGGGCCGGGTTAATCGAGCGGGCACGAAGCACGTATTTTTTGGCCCGACACGAACCCAGCACGACACGATCGAATTACGGGCCGTGCTTGGGTCGAGGGACAAGCATGGCGGGCGGCCCGGTCCGGCCCGATTAAGTTTTATCAAACATATGTTTTAGTTTCTATGTGTACAACTAGTAGTCTTAGTCTAGTGGTAAGTTGATTCCTTCTTATGCATGTGGTCTCAAGTTCAATTCTCATTACTATATCACCTATTTTTGCACTATTTAACACTAAATTCCTTTAAAAAAATAGTTAAATAGACTGAAATTTAAAACGGGCTGTCAGGCTAAACGTGCCGGCCCGGCACGATAATTACGTGCCATGGCATGGGCCGAGGGGTGGGCACGTGGGTTGGCACGGCACGGCCCAAAAATAATTGTGTGCCGTGCCGGCCCGTAATTTAAATGGGCCGTGCCTTTCCGTGCTCAGGCCGTGCTGTGCCGGGCGGCCCATTTGGCCATCACTAGTCAGGAGAAACAACGGTTCTTGCACATATGGGCCTACCAACGTGCACTCCAATCCATCAACAATCTTTCCAAAGGCTTCACCCACATGGGCCGGGCCAAAGAATCAGTCTGACAATTTGCGATGGTATTGCCAGTTAAAAAAAGGTTCATACTTGTTCGATCTTATTGAAGAGCATGAGACTTTCACAACATCGTGTTATCCTATTATCTTGCAACTTATAAATATAAATTTTAAATTTTTATACATCCTATTAAAGTACTATGAGACAAGTGAAAGACAACCAAGGTTATCTATACCTCAAGATTATGTGTCATGTGTCAAACACCTGTAAAATGGCACTACTATTATACTTCCGGTGCCATCGACTAGTTTTCGAGGTATCGTTGCCTACCCTAACCTGTTGCCAGAAATCATTCGAGATTTCAGGGGACAGAGATCCAGAAGGCGTGAAAAATAGAAGACATTAGACCTGGTTATGTTCCGGACGTGTAGAGCCCGGTGCACGAGCATTATATCATGGGTTAATTAATGCCTACCCTCTCAGACAGGATGGAAGCATAGCATGCTTTAAAGGAAAAGAAAAAGACCAAAAAGCTCAACTGTGTATAGTTAATTATACAAAGGAAAAGTGAATAAAGCTCCGAGATATGATGACTTGTTAGCATAAATACTATAGCATTTGTTTCCGAAAGAAGAGAATATATATGGTCACCAAGATTAAGGAGTATGAATATCCAAAAGTACAATCATATATAGGGAAATCAACCGTACAACTCCTGTACATGAGATCCTAACATTGTCACAAACGTCGCATAGTAATTTCTCGTGTCATTTAAACCTATCTTAGGACTTCATTCCTGGAGGAACATATGTAAGTACATGCTAATCGTGTTTATGCGTATGTTCATGTACTACCTTCCTTAGCTAGCATTATCTAGCTTTGTTGTGTACATACGTTTATGTCTGAGACATCAGACTTATTGTATCTATATATGTGGGAACATTTGCAGGTTGTATCAACAACTGTTAATGGCCCACGTCTGGGCTGGGCACGGACCCGTCGGTGACCAGGGCCGTCGCCCAACGCTTGGCGACGACGGCGTTCTCCGGCTTGCCGGACGGCGGTGAGGGCGCCCTTCGTGGTGCCACGAACGCCATTTGTCGTGGCTGCTCCCTCCTGAGAGGGATAAGCAGCGGAAATGCCACTGGCACCTCTTATGCTTGAAGTGCTCTCTTCGGCATGCGCCTGTGCTCTTGGCGCCACCCTAGCATGTAGCACGGACGGTGATGATGCCAAAATGACAAACACGAACATGCCGATCATAATTTGGTGTGAGGAAGCCATGAGATATCTTTACAAGACACTGTAGTGTTGGCAAGTTGTACGGCTATGTCAAAAGGATGTTACTTGTGATCGATCAGTATTCAGTGCTACTTGTGAGAGAGAACAATGTGTGTGTTTGCTGTGAAAAACAATGTAAGCAGCTGAGCCATGTATTTATGGGCGAGATGAGAAGCAAGACGTACGTGGCCTGCAAGCGCGTGTATGCTTTGGACTTTGGAGTGTGTGATATCCACCTGCTGGGAGTGCACTTTTTTTTTAGGCCCAGTCAAATATGTGAGGCAGCCGTCATATTTTCCATAAATTTTCAAAACCTCATAATGAAAAGCGCTCTCTCCCGGCACAAGTGCTGATGTTGGGCACCGTCGGTTCCTGTTCCTGATGCCGTCGGTTCATCCATTCAAAGAACTTGCCTTATTTGACACGAGAGAGGGAGAAAGTTTGTTTTAGTGTGAGGCACTCCCAACAAATTGCCACGTGATGCATTCACTTCACCGACCGACTGGCATGCATGACGCACAACGCGATAGGACAGTGTGACTGTAATAAGCTACCATGCAACTCAAAGAGGCCGCTAAAACCTCTTAACCCGCTATTTCTTTACACAAGTTGCCCACCTGAATTTATTTCATGCATCGAAAAAGAGAGCCTAAGGGGGGGGGTTGTTACATGCGGGCCGCGTTACTCCAGAAGAGCATTGCACCAGTCGACTAGAGAGGCGTGTCGTCGAGACAGCGGGGCACTCGGCACACACCCAGAGCGCGGCATGGTTCCTTGCCATTGTCACGATCGCGGCATAGTCTAGGCGAGCGTTGTCGCAGACCTTCCGGTTGCGGGATTTCCAGATGAGCCAGAGAAGTAGGAGAGGGTCGCCGTGTTCCTCAGCCCTGTGGCGTGGACGGTGAGGCGTGTCGTGATGGCGGTGACGACCTAAAGGATATTGAATGGTTGCTCCTAGAGTTAGCTCCCGCTGTACTTTTTATTAATTACACTTTTTTTAGATAAAGAGAAATCTATTCATCAAACAACTGAAAATATCATGGTCTGTACATCCTTTGATGTATTTAACCGATTGTTATTATTACAAACTTTTATATGTGTAGACTCTTTCTACCACATAGGACCACGATCAAAGCACCAAATAAATGATGGGAATAAAGCAAACAGTTCATCAAAGACATAATCTATTACTAAACTTCCATCCATGTTTGGCGAATAATTATATTGTCACCATTTCCAAAAGGGAGACATGATGACTTAATAACAGGTGTTTATAATTATATAAAGGAAAAGACACAAAAGCTCAGATGTTTATAATTATATAAAGGAAAAGTGAAAAAGCTCAGAGACTTGATGACAATAACATAAAGACTGGCATTCGGTTCCCAAAGAAGAGACTATATATGATCATAAAAAAATTGTAGGGGTACAAATATCCAACAATACAAACCTGTATAGGAAAATTAACCAGCACAACTCCTGAACATGAGATTAAAAAAAATCTTAGCATGCTATATATGTTAGGACTTCATTCCTGGAGGTATACATATATGCGTACATCAATGTACTGCCCCCATTAGCTAGGTTTGTTGTTACATACTTGTATGTCTGATACATCAGACTTCTTGTGTATCTATATCTGGGAACATTTGCGTGCGCAGGTTTTATCAACAACTGTTAATGGCCTACCCCTGGGCTGGGCACGGACCCGTCCATGACCTCGGCCGTCCCCCATCGTTTGGTGACGAAGGCATTCTCCAGCTTGCCGGCCGGCGGTGAGAGCGGCATTGGCGGTGCCACGAACGCCATTTGTCGTGGCTGCTCCAGAGAGGGAGAAGCAGCGGAAAATGCCACCTCTTATGCTTGAAGCGCTCTCTTCCGCATGCGCCTGTGCTCTTGGCGCCACCCTAGCGTGTAGCGTGGACGGTGAGGATGCCAAAATGACAAGCACAAACATGCCAATAACAATTTGGTGTGAGGAAGCCATGAGAGATGTTTACAAGAAACTAGAGTCTTTGGCAAGTTTATGTTGAACCATATGTGAATTGCCCACCTCTCTCCATCAGTTTAGGCTTTTGGATGAACTGGTTGGTGCATGTAACTTAACATGGTATCAGAGCCAGATGTCTTGAGTTCAAGTCCTGGTGACCGCATATTCCGCTGCGCCGCTCCTATTTCCACGTTTGCGCCCACGAGAGCTGCACGTGAGGGGGAGTGTTGAACCATATGTGAATTGCCCACCTCTCTCCATCAGCTTAGGCTTTTGGGTGAACTGGTTGGTGCATGTAATTTAACAGTTTACAGCTTTTATCAACAGGCTGTTACTTGTGATTGATCGGTACTACTTCAAGAATGTACTTATGTATTTGTCGCTGTGAGAATGTGAGAAGCTGGGCCATGCATTTATAGGCGAGATGAGAATTGAGAAGCAAGACGTACGTGTCCAGCAAATGCGCGGATGCTTTGGAGTGTGTGATATCCAGCTGCCGGGAGTGCTCTTTTTTTGAGACCAAGTCAAATATGTGAGGCAGCCGTCACATTTTCCTTAAGTTTCAAAATCTCATAATGAAAAGCGCTCTCCTGGCACCAAGTGCTGATGTTGGGCACTGTCGGCTCCTGTTCCTCATGCCGTCTGTTCATCCATTCAAAGAACTTGCCTTATTTGACACGAGAGAAAGAGAGAGTTGGTTTTAGGGTGAGTCACTTGCAACAAACTGCCACGTGTGATGCATTCACAGACCGACTCGTGGCATGCATGACCCAAATCCCAAAACGCCACAGCACAATGTGACTATGCATGTAATAAGCTAGCGTGCAACTCATGGGTCTGTCGCCTGTGGCTACCATTCCACTTTCGGGCATACGTCGGATCTGCACGATTCTCGTGAATCTTTCATTTCTGTGGACCTCATATGGATCTCTTTGACAATAAACAGATTGTGCATTTCTTCCTCATGGACTACCGTTTATTATTTGCTAGTCACTACTAAAATTTTTTAATGTCCTTCGGGGTGAAGCATGTGTGATCTGTTTTCATCAAAAACTATGTGATCCCCCATGGACAATAACGCGGTCATCGTGCGGACATCCATGGGCAAAAGAAGAAATCCTGGCCCATCCTCATTAATTATTACTTCACGTTTCTTGCAAATGGGCCGTCACCATGGATGGGTCGACTATGAGTCCGACTTCTCGCCTGTCAGCCCAATAATGGATTGTGAAAGGGGTCTTGGCCTAGTGGTTAAGGCACCTGAGTAGTACCTTTGAGGTCCTGGGTTCGACTCCCGGTGGGAGCAAATTTTCTAGAATTTAACGGCATTTGTGCTTTCAGCGGTAGGCGATGTGGCCGTCGACAGCGAGGCGCCAGTGGTGACTTCGGGAATCTGGAGAATTTGCCGGCTCAGTCTTCGAAGATGCTCATAGGGGTAGAGTTTGCGTATGTGCGTTCATAGGGGTGAGTGTGCGTGCGTTGTGAGTGTCTGGGTTGTACTGTGTAATTTCTTAAAAAAAAGCCGAATAATGGATTAGGAAATCTGTCGGGAAAGCTCACTGGCGTTAGTTCTTCTCGCTGATCATGGTAGCTATCTAGGTCATAATAATATATAGAGTGAATTGCACAAAACACTATGTTTTGGAGCCATATTGTCGCGTTGCACCGGGTTTTAGCATATCTTTCACCACGCACCAGGTTATAGGGTAAGAGTTCTCACATTGCACCATATTTTAGCATTGAACTGATTAAACAATCTTGGACCCACGTGTCAGCCACACAATTGATTTTAAGATAATTCATTTCAACACCATAAGATATATCCTATGAGGGACCTAAAATTATCATAATTCATTATATGGACCTAAAATGTCATTACGATTTTACCTTGTGCATATGTTATGAAATAACCTGTATTCACATTTCTGATGGTGTGATAAGACTTATCATATATTATTTATTTTTACCCTCCAATTATTGAACATTAATGTCATGATCATCCAGATTGAATTAGTAAGCCAATTTCTTTTGTCTGTCTAGCCTCCCATTGTGTATCTGATGCTACCAAATTGATTCAAACAACCATGTTGTCATCAAATTATGTTCAAACTCCAACACTTAATAACTTGCCTAATCATGTTTATGGCTCTCACTACTATTCAGCACTAAAAGGTGGTGCAAAGTGAGAATATTTGAACTTAAAACTGGTATAAGGTGAAACATTCACTAAAACCTAGTGCATCGTGACAATATAACTCCAAAACCTAGTGTTTTGTGCAATTCACTCTAATATATATATGGAAGAGGCGTAACACCAGGGTCTTTGGAAGGCAAGTTGGATTTAGTTCAGCACGAATAGGAGGATGTCCGCCCGGTGTTGTCAGTCATGCTAAGGTTGTTCAGTAGTTCCTCCGGTCCTAATATCATCCATGTACGATGAGCAGTAGTGTTTAGTAACCTTTTCGTGACAGCGTTGCTAAGTTGAATTCAAAACAGAGAAGGTGTCAATTTTGGGACTTCCTTCGTACTGCCTTGCAGTTTCTTTGAGAAACGAAGAATTTGCAGGACTTCCTTGGTCACATACCAAATAAAAATAGCTGCATATGCTATGTTCGATTGAACCAGTAGGGAAGTATGATGTCATTGGCACGTCACAGATACTATAATCCGAGGCTGCTGCCTGCCGGGTCAAGCATGCACTACGAATGGAAACATGCATGTATCCGTACAGAACATCACAGTAGTGCACAGTCACACAGGTCAGTTTAAGTGCCCAATTGGCCAATTCCCACTATAGTGGTGCCACTGGGACATGACTCCAATACAGCAATACAATCCGATATGCAATCTTTGAGGTCGTTATCGTGCTCAGCTCGCAGCATGCTTTTGTACATTGGCACTAATCCAAAGCAAATAGAAAACTCAAGCGGATTGGGAGTAGATCAAATTAGTCATTATACATATATTACTTTATTTGCTTTATATAGTATTCGCTTTGAATTTTGTTGCAACTGTGTAAACGCACATGTGTATGTATTGTGTGCACCAAGGCCTATGACCACGTCAGCAAGTACAGAAAAGACATGTGTATGCATCTCTCTTGACCATCATATACATATACATCAGCAAGTACAAAAAAAGAAGACATACGTGCATCTCCTGATCATCATATACATATACAACCTAGCTGTGTATAACCAGATTCACATAGTATATATGCACAGTCTCTAAAAAAAAAGTATATATGCACAGAAACACATATACCAAATACCATTCACTTGTGATGACCGACGCCAGGACTTGGCACCGATCCCTGCGGCATATAGCCGTTGCTCTCACGATAGTCTATCTCGGTCGCCGGCGGTGATGGCTCCGCCAGTCCTTGTACGACGTTCCGAGGTGAGGAGGAGGAGCTAGTTGTAGCAGAACTCGCCGTATGACTAGTTGTAATGCTAGTCTTACCATTCACTTGTGCCTGATGGTCATCGCTCGGCATATTCCTAGCCCGAGCAAGACTAGGTGATAGTGCCGTAAGGACAATGAAGAAGATCATCGCCATTGTCATTTGTGGAGAAGTCATTGCCTAGCAGGTTGATCAGTGGGAGTTGGAAATGGAATGTGGGTTTGTATGAAGGTGTTGTGTTGACGGAGAATGAGAACTTGGTCTTATATTTATAGGAATGCAGTGGACGAGAATGAAAGTAGTTTGTTATCGTTCGCAAACAAAAAAAAAGAAGAAGTTTGTGATCAAGTGGACCTTTTTGGGTGCGTTTGAGATGTCAATGGGTTGACGTAGTTGAAATTAGCTGAAAAATATTGATTGAATGATCGACTCGAGACTTCAAAATTTTATTATACCGTTACTTTTGAAACGTCAAAGCATCCAAACTTGAGCTTAATAAGGATGATTTTGATAGTATCAAAATTATTTGTCGCAAGTTTTTTTTTTTTGATTACCCATGAATTTGGACCCGTTTCATTGAGTAATTCTGCCAACTGCATCAACTCAAAAATGCAATGGTTAATTTCAGATGCCTCAAGTCACGTCTGCAGCTTTTGGATGCTTTCTTGTCCCACTAATTAAGCTGAAAGCACTTAGGTCAAATCGTATAGTGTGTCCACTTGTATCGATAATTGGTGGTTTTGCTCCTGTTGGTCATTTTTTAGGAGCTCTATGGTAGGCATAAGACCAACCTAAAATTTTCATTATATGGTGTAGCAAACAACATATTACAATAGACGTTATGAACTGGCATGACTTTGGTCTTTCAAAAACAGGTTTGGAAAAAAAAAAAACCATTGCTTTGTTTTTCACACGGTGCATCATGTGTAGTTGCAGTGTCAGATAATTAAGCTATATCTTGTTTGGTCGATCTTAGGTTGTCGATTCAACAGTGTATCACTTGCTTTGAAGGAAGGACTTCATAGTTGGAGATCGTTCTGATACAGCGAACCTGATATGAATTACCTGTAGACTTTAATTTATCAATAGAACCAACAGTGATTCGATAAATTGCTGTATTCAACTGGCCCTGGAAAGGAGCTCGGAATTGACGAGAATGACAATATGATGCAGTGGATGCGATGGCACAAAGGAGGAAATTTCAAAGTTCTGCAATTGTTTGCTGCATGTCTTCCATGAGGATCTTGATATTCTCGCAAGCATGCATAAGAGTTGATGTCACCAGCACTTTGAGTTAGGTCTCACAGGTAAAATTAATGGATGACCGGAGTTGACTCTTGTTGCAACTTGTAAACTCCAATAGAGTACCAAGTGGATATCGTATATGCACCTGATGAGTGAAGTAATACTGCAGAACACTGAATGGTACTAGCAAGTGGCCTAGCTACTTTCACCAATCACAAGCGAATTAAAAGCATGCCCTGCCCTTTCTAAACATTTAAAAGAACTTCAAATAACTAAGGTGACAAGATAAGTTCCCAATAAAGAGAAAGAACCCTGATGCAAAATCAGTGGATTGACAATAGTACGTGCCACTTGCACAGGTCAGAAATCTGCAAAGGGGGTGCTGTGTATTGCTGAGTCTCTATATAAGTATTATTGGACTCTAATTAATTTCCTATGATACAGACATCCAATCTTCTTCTTTTTTTTGACTCTCTAGTGTACTCTCCACTTGCAACACCACTCTGTTTATCTGACTGATCAGCTGCACATTACTTTTGCATAATACAGGTTAACTATTGTGATGGTCCCTTTCACTGGTTAAAGACCTAGTGCTAAAGTGGCGGTATATGAGTTATTTTATCGTTACAACATGTACAAATAAAACACACAAGTGCATGAGCGTGTTTGCCGTCCAGACCCCACGCTATGCGTTCAAAAATATTATGGTCAATGTGTTTTGATACAAAATCATGGGCAAAGCTATTGTGCTATGCACGAGTGGTAGCTGATTTACTTTGTGACGATCGACTTTACAAATCAGGGAAGAACCATTAGTCAGTGAGTTTGTAGCTTAGTATATGTGCAACTGGATATGCTTCGTATATAATATTGTACATTGATGCACTGATGACAAAGCAGTGAACCATACTTAGAAGCTTTTGAGGAAATGTGCATATGGCAGCAAGATGTTGTTTGCACTGTATTTTTTATCCAAATGAGTTGTTAAGGTCGACATTACCTAAAATGGTCGGGTTGTTAATTAGCTTGGTCGAAGTGAAGTGGTAAACTGCTTTTTTGAGAACCAAATGGGTTAAGTACTGTGTGATTGAGGCCGAGCAGACCGGTTTTTCTCTGAAGAGTAGCCCACCAGGCCTAACGAAGTTCTGCTAAGGCTGAATGGGCTAAACAGTGATCAACATGTTGGGCCAAAATGGTCCAGCTGGCGCCAACATGACGACGCGTCGGTCCAGAGTCCAATCCGACCGTTGCCGCCACCCCAAATCAAAAGAATCAAGTCGCCGCCGACGAGTGAATTCCACGCCAATCACGATTCGAACGCGCCCCTCTCCCGACCGTTGGGTTGCAAAATCTCCCTCCTCAAAAACCCAAACGCTTTCCCTCCCTCGTCCCCATCTCTCTCCGGCCGCCGCCGCCCTCCTCATCCTCCTCCAATTCCACCGGCGGAGAGAAGCAGCATCCACCGCAGCAACGCGCACGATGGTGTCGAGGACGCCCACGAAGACGCCGTCGCCCAGGCCGGGCGCCGGCAACATCACTCCGACGAAGCCGACGCCGTCGCCCGTGGCGCGGCGCCATCAGCCCCTGCGCCGCCGGTCGGCCGCCAAGCGGCGCGGGAGCCCGCTCAAGTCCCTCGCCTCCGCGCCCGCCGCCGTCGCCGCCACCTTCGACCGCTCCCTCCGCTCCTGCCGCCGCCGCCTCCTCAAGCTCTTCGCCCGCCTCGCCGTCCTCGGCTCCCCGCGCAAGCGCCGCGCCGTCGCCGCGGGGTTCCAGCGCCTCCGCTCCCCGACCCCGCCTCCGCCGCAACAGAAGGCGCCGGTGCGCGCGCAGTCCGCCGCGCTCCCTCCGCCGGCGACGCCGGGGAGGCGGACGCTGTTCCTGGATCTCGACGAGACGCTGATCCACTCCCAGACGGACCCGCCGCCAGCGCGGTTCGACTTCGCCGTCCGCCCCGTCATCGGCGGCCAGGCCGTCACCTTCTACGTCGCCAAGCGCCCGGGCGTCGACGCCTTCCTCCGCGCCGCCGCCGAGAGCTTCGAGGTCGTCGTCTTCACCGCGGGGCTCCAGGAGTACGCCTCCCTCGTGCTCGACGCCCTCGACCCCGACGGCGAGGTCTTCGCGCACAGACTCTACCGCGGCGCGTGCCGCGACGCCGGGGACGGCAGGCTCGTCAAGGACCTCGCCGCCACCGGCCGGGCGCTGGACAGCGTCCTCATCGTCGACGACAACCCCAACGCCTACGCGCTGCAGCCGGAGAACGCCGTGCCGGTGGTGCCGTTCGTCGACGATGACAATGACCAGGAGCTGCAGAGGGTGACGGCGTTCTTGGACGTCACCGCGGGGTTCCATGACACAAGGGAGGCCATCAAGTACTACAAGGAGCTCGTCACGGCGACCTGAGCCGGCGGCCTGTCAATTCTTGAAGCAGTTTCAGGTTGAAAGTTTGGTCCTTTCGTGAGATTGATGAACTGGTTAGTGGGGAATTCTAGATTGCAGGAGAATAGGAAGCATCGATCTTTCAGGATCTTCCTGAATTTTGATGTGAATATATCTATGTAGTAGTTGGAACTAAGTTTGAAACTGATATAGCACAATGTCAGG
This sequence comes from Eragrostis curvula, assembly GCA_007726485.1. Taxonomy (NCBI): domain Eukaryota; kingdom Viridiplantae; phylum Streptophyta; class Magnoliopsida; order Poales; family Poaceae; genus Eragrostis; species Eragrostis curvula. The sequence goes on from CM017445.1 coordinate 1,720,984, forward strand.
GAGACTCACAAAATTTGGAATTTCAGAATTGTTTTCAGTTGGATACATCACGTTGTGACTTGATTTTGAGTGCTTTCGATCCCAACATGCTTATCACTTGTTGAAGCAGTTTCAGGGTTTCAAAGCGAAGTTTGTTCCTTTCGTGGGATTGATATACTTATTAGTGGGGACTGAGATTGCAGGAGAATAGGAGATTTTATGAGCATCCATCTTTCAGGATCTTCCTGATTTTTATTAAATTATGTATAATGACGAGAGCCTCAGGAAATTTGAAATTTAAAAATTGTTTCATTGGAATACATCACATCTTGGAGCAGTTCAAGGTTGTAAGTTTTCTCCTTTTTGTCTTGTCAGTCGAGTGGTTAGTGGGGAAATGAGATCGAAGGATAACAGGAGATGTGGTAAACTTAGATTTTGAAAGGATCTTCTAATTTGGATGCTAAATTTAAACCAAAATGATACAGCACAATATGTTCAGGGCGAAGTTTTGGTACGGCACAATATCAACAGGCTCAGAAATTTGGGGATTTCAAAATTATTTCATTTGATTATATGGCAATGTGACTTGGTTTTCAGTATTTTAGATCCTGCATGCTAATCTCTTCTTGAAGCAGTTCTCAGGGTCAAGTTTCCTCCTTTTGTCAGACTGGTGGGCAGGTTACCGGGGTAGTGAGATTGCAGGATAACAAGAGATGTGGTAAGCATTGATTTTCCAGAATCTTCCTGAATTTGGATGCTAAAACATATAAAGTTTTTGAAACCAAATCTAAAATTTATATAATACAATTTTGTGTAATTTTAAATCATAGATTTTTAAAGAACCATTCGGCATTTGAATACAAGATGCTGCAACTCAGTTTACCAGAGTAGCTGAAATCAGGTTGAACATTTGCAGTATGTGGTTAACGTTCTCACACTGTGGACTAGCAAATATTGTCTTCATTTGGTACAGATTTGTATGTGGTTTTGAGTAGTGGAAATAGGATACTTCTGAGCATAGCAAGCTATAGAATATATGCAACCAAACTTTCACTGGACCTCAAATAATGTGAACTTGATGCAACTGTTTCAAATTACTCTGATTCCAGATTAACAGACTATGCAAACATTTGGTACAGATTTGCATGTAACCTGATTGAGTAGTGAAAATAGGATAAATCTGAGCATAGCAAGCTATAGAATATATATGCAACCAAACTTTCACTGGAAATAAAATAATGTGAACTTGATGCGACTGTTTCAAATTATTCTGAATCCAGCTTAGCAGACTATGCAACATTAATAGATCGTACATCACCACTGAGCTAAGCCAAATTGTTTTATACCCTTTTCTTTGTTCCATGTACATCCTGATAGCATGTATAATGTCAACCATTTTATTTGATAGTGTGAATGACAAATTCTTGAAGACAATATTCTTAATAAATTCATTGCACTGAATTGAATAACTAAAAAGGAAGAATCTGAAATTTACTAGTGCAAAGATTGTGTCCTGTGTTATATTCTAGTACTCTATTTCATGGAGTACTATCAGGTATGGTGTGATCCTACCTTCCAGAGCGAAGGGAAATAGTAATGCCAAAGTCATTTCATACAAGATGTTGTCACATGGAAACCCGCATGGCAATTAACGTGATTTCAGTTCGATTCAGCATAATTGGTTTCTAATCTTCAATCGTTGAGGGATTTGGAATGTCATGCGTAGAAGTTGGTGTGATAAAAAATGTCAACCACTCTTTTTGTGTTTTTTAATATCAAGGAAACCGACCACCATTGAGCCATGGCAATTCTTTTAACTCTTAATGTTGGCCCTCCGAGATTAACTTATATAAACTATATGCTTTCTTGCAGCGTTTGCGTAACCGATTTCCCATCTTCAGCTACCAAAAGAAATGCTTGGGTTGAAGTTGGTGAAGAGATCAAATAGTCAACTCTTCGATTAATTGTTAAGAAATCAACCCACACGGAGTCAAGGATATTCTCTAAAGCCAGTTGCTGGGGAAATAATTGCAAAGTGAAGCCTTTTTTTTTTTGGCCATGAAAAGAAGAAGTGAAGGTACTGGAACCAATGAGATAGTAGACCAAGCTGCACCTCACATATATGGTGGCAGAGAATGCATGCCAGAGAGGCTGCTGGGACAGATACAGATGGCTGAGCATGAGAATGTTCTGCAAGAAAGCACCGGAGCTCTGGAGGAAGGCAGAGGCGTTGAAGGGGAGCGCGAGAATTCAGAGCAAGATGGAACCAGCAACCGTTCCATGTTCTCCGTCCAGTTCCTGCAGAAGGTAGTGTTCTTGCATGCCCGGTAAATTAAGCTTCTCTTGGAAACATTGTTATATGCAACGTCAGAAAATTATACAGTTCTTGTATCATGTTTTGCTCCCATCCTGGATGAAGAATGCTCATGCGATTAATTTGATGAGAAAAAAAATCTCATAATGTTTCTCCGAAGTCCACATTTTTGCACAGCTGCCGCCAGTGTTCTGATGGCTGCACACCACCTGCAACAGATTCTCGCCGAGTTCATCGGGACCTACTTCCTCATATTCGCTGGCTGCGCCGTGGTGGTGGTCAACCAGGCAATGGGCGGAGTGGTGACACTCCCCGGTATCGCCATCACCTGGGGCTTCACCGTCATGGTGATGATCTACACAGTTGGCCATGTCTCCGGCGCGCACTTCAACCCGGCTGTGACAATCGCTTTTGCCGCAGTTAATCGCTTGCCATGGAAGCAGGTACGTTAGATACATGTTTTGATCCTCAACTGAGTATAGCAAACTCAAGAAACAGTTCACGTTTCACTCTTATAAGTTGATTTGATAAGAGGGTTCTGTTGACGTAATGAGTGGTTTTGATGCATAAACGTTGACCTGGCAATCTGATAACGTGCTGCAATGTAGTGCGAGCATATATGTTCTTTATGGTTCCTAGAGATCTTGTTTTTAGTTTCCGAAATCTGCAAATCTTGTTTGATAATACTAAAATTGTTTAAAAGGTTTTCCCAAACACAGATGAGAGATGCGCCACAACAAGAAAGGAAGAGGATTTAACAAAACTACAACTTTTGTTTTCTCAAAATCAAAACTACAACTTTTGAAGTCTGTCTCACAAAACTCAAACTGCTTACACAGGCGGTTGCTTGCACCAGAAGATGTTTCTGCACTAGGTTTAGTCGTTTAGATCTGCCTCTAAAAAACATCTTCTAGTGGTGTAGAACATGTACAGATAGGTTTTGACCTGCCTCTAAAAAATGTTTTTTGTATAGTAGCGGTTCTGGAAGATGATTTTGCAAAAGATAGACTGTACCAATGTGACTGACCGAAACGGTTGGCCAACATACCACTACTACAACGATATTGCAAAGAACACTTTCTACAACGATTTAGGTGTTTCAAATGAATAGGCATTTTTTCCTTAAAAAAGACATTGTCAAATACATTTTATAAAATTTCAATACAAAAGTATGTTGAAGTAGTTTGGAGACACCAATTTGATTTATATCTAATAGTTTTCGTACACGCTTCTTCCATTGTACTGTGCCTGTATTAGACCAAATAATTTCGAAAATCACTAATAGTAGAGCATCAAAGTCTGGTTTTTTTTCAAACTCTGTTTTTGACTGATCGATGGTTGTGTGGTCAGTCCCTAAGCGATCTTGCTCCTTCATTATCAGCATGTGTGCCCAAAAGAGTGTCAAGAAAATGGATGATAGGCACATCTTGACAGCGTTGGCATCTGGTGATTTCTCTTCCAAAGCTGCATATTGGCATTTCTTCATTTGTTCGATAAAATTTGAGCCATGAAAACACATCTGGGAGACTTGATGATGTGATTAGCTTCCTTGAATCTCTATTGGACAGCAGATAGATTGAAACTCCGGGCTTTGAATCTTACGGACCGCTGTCCACTCTGTGGCGAGGACAGCGAAACATTCGCCATCTTTTAGTGTGCTGCATTTTTGCTATGGAAGTGTGGTATGCAGTGTTGGCTCTAGTTGGCACGCAGCAACTCACGCCAAGTCTTGACAATTCAGGTTTCCAAGAATGGTGGAGACGGGGTCAACATGCAGTTACATCATAGCATAGAAAAGACTTAATTCGGTAGTGATTTTAACAGTTTGGTGGAAATGGAAGCATAGGAATAGGTGTGTGTTCGATTGAGATGTCCCTAGCACTCAGCTTGTCTTCCAGGAAATCCAAGATGAGGTCAGGATGTGGTGCTTAGTCCGAGCCAAAGAGCTCAGTGCCATATGATCATAATCAAGTTAGTGCAAGGTTGTGCTATTATTAGAGAGTAATGTATGTAAATGCCCCTAACGCCTCAGCATGTGTAACTGTCTGTTTTGGACTTTTTTCTTCTTCTTAATACAAAGATTACTGAGATACTATATTGTGTAACTTGTCCATTTGAACTTTTTTTCGTCCATTTTGGCGTACTACATTTTCTTAAGATCTCCTGCACGTTCGAGGAAAAAAAAAATTCTAAAATTGCTGTTGAGAATGTAGTGGATTTCTGAGATTAGGTGACTTCAAGTCGGTTTTGACAAACTAGGTTAAAACGACTTGTTACTTTATTCTTCGTTCTTACAGAATACTTTGGAAAGACAGTGTTTGTTGAGTAGAAGGCCTTCATGTTTTTCATAATTTTGTAATGGTGCGCAGGTGCCAGCGTATGTGATGGTGCAGGTGGTAGCATCATTAGTGGCAAGCGTAACGCTGCAGCTCCTTTTTGGGAGTCCTCAGGAACACTTCTTTGGGACAGTGCCCACGGGTTCAGCTCTGCAGTCACTGGTGCTTGAGTTCATCATATCCTTCTACCTCATGTTTGTCATCTGCGGTGTCGCTACAGATAAAAGAGCTGTAAGTAGTATCCATCCATCACTAAATGTTGACCTCAATGTCCTCCTCAGACTACCATGAAGAAAATCATGGAGATGTTCTTCACAAAACTACTTTCGGCATCGAAAACCTATAATAGTGAGTCAGAAGTGGGAACCAATAAAGGGCTGTGATAAAAACCAACAGATTATATCTTGGATAGTCAGTTTGTGTGTACTGATCAACCAGATTTTTCCTAGTGAAGTCATTATATTTGTGACATAATTAGATAAGTGGCCAATTTTTTTTTCCTGTTAGATTACTTTTTTTTGGTCTCCTGAATTCTTTTTAGATTACAATGCTTCAGTTGCCTCAAAATAACTTGTGTTATTTAGTCAGCGTCTCCATTCATGCAGACTGGTGAAGTAGGTGGGCTTGCTATTGGAGCCACCGTCCTTCTCAATATCCATTTTGCCGGGTACAACACAAGCTATGTCTGCTATAGATGCATTTACCTCTCAATATTTACAAAAAGTTTAAATTGGACAAATTGTATATGCTAACAATATCTGAATGGTTGCTGTCTGTAAATTGAACACTTCATTTTCTTTACAGACATTGCTATGTTGCTATTTCTAAATTAATGGACCCGCTGCACAGGCCTATATCTGGAGCATCCATGAACCCTGCAAGAACCATTGGCCCAGCGATCATTGCCAACCATTATGCCAGCATCTGGGTGTATATTGTCGGCCCCATCTGCGGGACCGTGGCCGGCGCATGGGCCTACAACCTCATCCGCTTCACTAACAAGCCTCTACACAAGATTGTCAAGACCACACCCTTTTCGAGAATTGCAAGAGACAATGCTGTGTATAGTAGTTAGCAATTTTTTGGGGTTAATATATTTATTTAGAGTTCTCATTGTATTTGTTCTTTGATTAGGCATTTCTTAATTATTTTCACTAGGTAGTTTATTTTGTTTTGAGGATTAATACATCCTCTAGATGATAGCACTAGCAAATGCCATAGTTTTATATGTATTAATTCATGAGCTCTACTATTAGTGCATTGAAACCTCATGTATGCTGTTAATTGTTTTATCTTGGACAATTTTCATTTCACATTTAGTGATATATTTTGTAATTTGTATCATGGTCCTTTATTACTCGGTTCCTTCACATGTAAAAGCCTTATATTTATTTGTAGCTATGATTATGTCTAGTCCAAAATGTCATTCCTCATGCATGAACTCACACATTTGAAGTCAAATGTAATTATCCTTGTACGTGTGGGTTTTGTAGTATTAAAATTGAAACTTTTCAATTAAGTATTTCGGCTCCCTCATTTTCTATTTATGCACCTATTACAATTTTGTTTATTCATGTTGATATTCTGCAATTCAATTTCATTCTGGCTAATTCTCAAGGGTCCCGGCTGGAAGTCGAGAGATGGGGGCGACGCGGGGGGCGACCCGCCTAGGGTTTCCCCGGCCGCCGCCAGACCCCCCGCCCTTCCCTTCCGCCTCCGCTCCCCTCCCCGCAACCCCCATGCCCGTCCCATCCCTCCCCTCGTCTCTCCAGCCAAATCCTCTTCATCGGGCAAATTGCCAGGATAGCATGGGTAAAGGGCGCCAGCTCCAGAAGGCCATTAGTAAGAGAAGGAACTCCAAAACGCCATGCATGAGGTGCCCCCGCTGCTCACCATAGCATTTTCTTCATTTTCTTTTCCTTTTAGGCCTAAACTCCTTCTGAACTGACGATTCTGCCCCTCCCATCTCACCTCACCCTCCCGTGACTCTCTCTCAACTCACCCGTGATTCGAAACTGGATCGAGGAGGCCGGCCCGTCAGCTGCTAACCCTAGCGGCGGCGGCGGCGCAGCACGGCCCGCGCGCGGCAGGAGCGGGCGGGCGCGGCGCGCGCGGCAGCGGGCGGGCGGACGCGGCGCGGCGCGCGCGGCAGCAGCGAGGCGCGGCGCGGGCGGCGAGGCAAGCAGCGCGGCGCGGGCGGCGAGGCGAGCAGGTTCCAGGTGCGCGGCGCAGTGAGCAAGGCAGGGCAGGTGTCCGGCGAGCTCGGGGATGGGTGACGCAGCTGAGGGCCAGGAGTCACGGGAGGGTGAGGTGAGATGGGAGGGGCAGAATCGTCAGTTCAGAAGGAGTTTAGGCCTAAAAGGAAAAGAAAATGAAGAAAATGCTATGGTGAGCAGCGGGGGCACCTTATGCATGGCGTTTTGGAGTTCCTTCTCTTACTAATGGCCTTCTGGAGCTGGCGCCCTTTACCCATGCTATCCTGGCAATTTGCCCCTCTTCATCCGGTCGCCAAAACTGCAAGGGGCTCCGGCCTAGTGCCCGAGAACCATGCACCACATGCTCCGTCGCCGGCCAAGGTCGCAGTGGTCGACGGCGTCGCCGTGCCAAGGTCGTGCAAGGTTGGGGGCGGGCTCATGATGCACCCAGATCCACGGGCGATGCACGGGCCGGTGACTGCCTTGGCCCCTCCGAAGGTCGTCGCTCCTCGAGGTCTCTCCCCGTTCCCTCCCCATTCCTCTCTCGCCGCCGGCTCCAACCTGCCATGGTCGTCGCCGTCTCCTATGGTCTTGCTGGTAGATGGAGCCGGTGGCCGGGTCGTCGCCGCAAGTGGGGGGTCATCGGCTCCTGATCTGGCGGCTGGATCCAACAGGCTCCCTGGAGGGGACCTCGTGTGTGGTGGTGCTGAGTTGCCGCAACTCCGCGCCTCCTCCGGACCAGGCGATGCCGCAACGGTGGCCGTGTTGCCGTCGCCTCCTGCCATGGTGGTTGAATCCTGTGGGTGCCCTGGATGGGGTGTCGGGCGTGGAGCCCCCCTCTTCAACCAGATTCAGTCTCCTCCACCCATGGCCGTCGTTGCCGCTGTTGTTGGGTCGCTGCCTTGTAGGGAGTCGTCCACGAGGGAGAAGACAGTGGGCTGCTCTTCTTCCCCATTGCACAGCTTTCCTTCGCTCGAGGAACAGTTGGCAATCGCTGTGGATGTCGTTGGTCGCCTAGACATGGCTGAAGAAAAGCGGGTGCTTTCTTCCGCCGAGAGGTCGCTCCGGAAGTTCTTGGGGGCCAAAATCTCCTCCTTGGAGCTCGAAGTCTCAACTCATTCTGTGGCGGCAATGGTCGTGCAACCTGTTCACTCGCCGACGGCAGCTGTCGCTTGTTTGAAGCCTACTGCAACGGAGAGTCAGCCGTTGGATTTAAGTCTTGCAGCCATACATGAAGCACCCATGGCTGCCGGTGTCAAGCCCAAGGCCCGGTGCGTCACAGCGGTTGCTCGCATCAAGGCATTGTGTGCTTACAACGGATTGTTGGTCGTGGCTCACAATGGTGGAAAGTTGGTCGCTGGAAGACGTGTTTCTTGGTCGCGTAGAGCAAATAAGAAGCATGAGAAGAAGCATAATGGCGGAAAGTTGGTCGCTGGGAGACATGTTTCGTGGTCGCGGAGAGCAAAGAAGAGGCATGAGAACATGGGAAGGCCAGCTGGACGTCATCGAAGTGCTAGTCTTGCGGTCAGGAGTTGCCCACGCAACACCGACACCAAGATATCTTCTCAGGTCTTCGGCTGCAGGACTAGTAGGATAGTGGGTTCCCTTCTATCATCGTTGTGGGTTGTGTGTGCTTTTCTTTTCTTTGTGTTGGTCGGCGGTCGTCTTTCGTGCCGCGAGTAGTCCCTTTAGGTCTCGGTGTGTGTCGCCACTTGGTGTCTGTACTAAGTTTGGCGTGTTGGGTCGCGAGTAATGTTGTAAAACTCTCTTCTTCTTAATGAAATACGTGCAATGCACGTTCTAGAAAAAATTTCATTCTGGCTACACAAACTTCCAATAAACATTGATTAACCTAAGTAATGCTTGCTGCTGACTATGGATGTCTATTTTTAGTATTACATTACATATCTTCCAACAGGAAGTAGTATGAACTCTAGTATGAACTCTGGTCATGATAAATGTTTTTACAAAATAGAGATCCTTTTTAAGGTTTCGTAATGGTGATCCTTATGCTCATGCCACAACTTTTAATAATATGCACCGCACTGATGACTTTTTGATGGAGCATTTTCAAGAAAAAAATATTTTTTCCTAAAAATAAAACTTGAATCGCTTGCAATTTGTATTACATAGTCTCCTTGTGGTTGTTTAATTAGCCTCTGTTAGTCAATTTCAGATGAGATGGATAATTGGGTGCTACCTGATGCAACAGAAGAGCTTTGTAAACAGGTATTCCCTTAACTTTTTTTCCTCAATGGTAATCATAAGTAGCAAGATTATTGTTAAATGTTAATTTTGTTAATGAAAATAAGGATTGGCTGGCGGCTGTAAAAGGTTTACAAATTTATTGTCCGGGTGTCCAGATAATTAATATTCTGAATGGTCAATGTTGTTCAGGTTTTATGAAGAGCAATGCAATAAAAAAAGAAAGGTTAATCTTGCAGCTAGCATAGAATATGTTGGATAGGAACAATCACAATCAAGAGTGCCCTTCCTATGAACCTCGTCCGACATGTTAGTCCCGGTACTGGTTCACTGAACCTGGACGGAGAGTTGGTACGGAAGGAGGGCGCTGAAACAAAGCATTTGGTTTCTTTTTAGTCATTCCATTGGTCCAACATGAAGAAGAGAGAACAGAAGCGATTATTAAGAGGACTTTTACAGTCCCCCATACTAGCTAGTATTATTTGAAAATACTAACTAGTATTGTTAGAGGCAGTTTTGGAATTGTAGATTAGTTTGATAAATTTACCGAGTCTCCGATTGGATCTCTAAATTGGCAAGGCTGAACTGCATTGGGCTCCAATGCCATACTTCGGAGTGAATTGTATTGCCCTCTAGTGCCAATTGTTTTATTTGATTGCCAAAGAAATCGGATAATAAAAATAAAGCCACACGAAATTGCAAATCATGTTTGATTGAGAATTAAAGAAGCTGAGTTGGTTCATCCGTTGTTGGTTCTTCACCGTCTGCTAGTCCATACGCTATTGTTGATGAAAATGACTGACTGCCATAGAGTTGACTGTTTGCACGTTCAAAAACACGACGCCCTGGTCCTGATGTTGCCATGGAGTTCTTCCTGGCCAGCAGCCATGGTGGAGCTCGAGCCTGCTGGTCATGAAGCTCGTCGTCCCGGTCACTCGGCCATGGAGCTCGGCTCCGTGCATATTGGAGATCGGCCCCGACGGCAAATTCAGCTTTGACCCAGCGGCCATGGAGCACGGCCTCCGCCGACGCTGATGAAAATGACAGGGACTACAGGCCTCACATCTTGGTGGTGGCGTACGTCATTGACAAGGGCATGAAGGTTTTCAGCTGACGAGGTCGCCGGCGAGGGGCACAACGAGGTCGTCGGCGATGGCTGTAGCTGAGGCTACCCGGCTTGACGAAGAAGCGGCCGCTCGGCCACCGGACCTGAGGAAGAAGGGGCTGGAGGAGGGATCTTGGCCACTAGATTTAAAAAGAATTACTAATCTACCATTAATACTAGCTAGTATTGATTGGGGATAGTCAATCGATTTGAACCGTCCGATCATAATACTATCAAGTATCTTCAAATAATACTAGTTAGTATGGGGGACTGTAAAAGTCCTCATTATTAAACGGTTGCAGTGGTTAATGGCATCGTGATCCTCCATCAACCAAATGAAGCAGAAGGTTTCATACTCGAGCCGAGTTAAAATACGGGGCAGACTGAGTCGTCGTCCCTCGCCAGTCTACTCAGGATTCAGTTGCTAAAAAGGCTTAAAATATTTAATAGTGAATTACACAAAGGTAATGCTCACAATTTTTTTTTCTTTTTTGCACCAGGATCACTTGAAAATGACATCAAGTGTATATTACTGAGAAAAGGACTCGTACGGAAAGTAACTGACAGACTGGCACAGATACAAACAAAGAAGAGAGAATGAGTATTGGCGTCCAGAAAATACCATTTTTTCATACCCCAACATGCATGGAGCACATAACATGGTGAAGAAAATGGTGGAGAAAAATCTATCTGGGTCTTGGGATCGAAATACTTTGTTATCTACTATCAAGGCTGTTAAAATATGATTTTTCATTTGAATGGAAGAGAGAAACAGCGTCATGGAGATTCACGGTATCATGACTCATGCGAGAGGGCGCATCTTGGAACGAGAAATGAAAAAATATCTCCCGTTGGTGTCTCACGTCTCTCTACCCAGCCTGCGATGTCATCCGCTACTCACCGAGAACATGGCCGTCGCGAGGAAGAAGAGCACCACCGGCGAGACGACGACGAGATCACCTCACCGCTCTGTAAGCCCATCACATACCGATCGATCAGCAGTTCTGCTTGCAGCAAGCACCGTACTTCAGCGTTGACCATGGGTATGATCCTCTCCTTGCGCAGTGCAACAACCATCGACGTCGCGGAGCAGCTCGCCGGAGGATGAGCAGGAGAACTCGGCGATCGAGCAGGTGGCGCTGACGGTTCCCGTGGGCGACGACCCGGAGAGCCCGGTGCTGACGTTCCGGATGTGGGTGCTGGGCACGGCGTCGTGCGTGCTGCTCTCCTTCCTCAACCAGTTCTTCTGGTACCGGAGGGAGCCGCTGAGCATCACGGCCATCTCGGCGCAGATCGCCGTCGTGCCGCTGGGCCGCCTCATGGCGGCGGCGCTGCCGGAGCGCCGCCTCCTCCGCTGGACGCCGTGGGAGTTCTCCCTCAACCCGGGTCCCTTCAACGTGAAGGAGCACGTGCTCATCACCATCTTCGCCAACTCCGGCGCCGGCAGCGTGTACGCCGTCCACATCGTCACCGCCGTCCGCGTCTTCTACGGCAAGCGCATCTCCCTCCTCGTCTCCCTGCTGGTCGTCGTCACCACGCAGGTCCTCGGGTTCGGGTGGGCGGGAATATTCCGGCGGTATCTGGTGGAGCCGGCGGCGATGTGGTGGCCGTCCAACCTCGTGCAAGTCTCCCTGTTCAGGTATGCCGCCACCATTTGTGTAGGAGTAGTTTTCAGCAGCTTGTCCATTCTCCAACAAGTGGACTACTTGGCCGTCATTCAATACAAAAAAGGAAAAAGTTCTGACTTTCAACAACTAGCACTATCTTCCAAAAATATTACCCCGTCATTGAATGATTAGAGGGGACCACCCAAGAGATTCAGAGAGGAGATATTTGCTTTACATTTGGATTTGGAGTGAGCATCTAAAAAAAAGTTATAAACTCTCTTTAAATCAAAATAATAGAGTTTAATTAAAAAAAAATCTCTAACAGCACATCAAAACTACCCTCAACTTTTCTGTACCTTTTAAATTTTCCTCATTTATACCAACAACATGAGAAGAATTGATGTCTCATTCCTTTTCTTTTCCAATAGAATTTATGTTTTTTTGGCCCTAAATACTGATATGGCCCCATAAAAAAAGAAGGGGGGGGGGGGGGGGGTTGAAGGCGGCAAGATGCCAAATTAGAGTTTAAGTGAGTTTAAGTAAATAAAATTAGATGCCAAATGCCTAGTGTTCTGATTCTATACTTCTGCAGTTCTGCTTCCTAAAACTGCAGTAGACCAATACACCATTTTACGTTTAACATGAAGGACCCCACACGCAAGTTCAAAATACCATCAGTTCATTCAAACAAACAAAAAATTGACAATACCATTGATTAGGGGTTGGGCCATGCTTTCGCACAGCTAGTAATGTAACTATGGCTAATGTTGCATTATTTTGGATGCCTTATTAATATATTATTTTCAAATTTCTATCACTAATGTTTGGGGATGATTCTTGTGATGGCAATAGAGGGCTATTTATAAATTTATACATGATGGCAGTATTACTTTGTGGTAATTTCTCATGATAGCGAATTTGGGTAAGTTTAAAAACATGTATAGAGGTAGGTTGGATTATTTTTCATAATGGCGGCGATGGGTACTTTTCCATCTTTTTTTATAGATTCATGTAGTAATTTTTAGTCATTGAAAATGATCGGTGATTTCCTAATATTACTAAGATAATATAATCTGCTCGCCAGGGCACTTCACGAGAAAGAAGAACGGCGCAAAGGTGGCTTGACACGCAACCAGTTCTTTGTGGTGGCATTCGTCTGCAGCTTCGCCTACTACATCTTCCCAGGCTACCTATTCCAAATGCTCACCTCTCTCTCCTGGATCTGCTGGATCTTCCCCCGCTCTGTGCTCGCCCAACAGCTCGGTTCCGGTCTCAAAGGCCTTGGCATTGGTGCAATCGGCCTCGACTGGTCTGCCATCTCCTCCTACCTCGGGAGCCCTCTTGCCAGCCCCTGGTTCGCAACCGCAAACGTCGCCGCCGGCTTCTTCATTGTCATGTACATTATCACGCCCATTGCATACTGGTTCAATCTCTACAAGGCGCAAACATTCCCCATCTTTTCATCCGGCCTCTTCAACTCGACTGGGCAAAAGTACAACATCTCCAGCATCGTGGATGCCCATTTCCAGTTCGACACCGAGGCGTACGAGAAGAACGGCCCGCTGTACCTAAGCACCATCTTTGCTGTCACATATGGTAGTTGTTTCGCATGCCTTACCGCGACAATCGTCCATGTGCTCCTCTTCCACGGAAGGTAAAATTTGTCTGCCCGTGTTAATATATTTAGGAAAACTAGACATTTGTAAATAAAAACGATGATGCTTGACTGATTGTTACACTCAGTGAAATATGGCGGTTGAGTAAATCTGCTTTCCAAGAGAAAGGGATGGACATCCACACAAAGCTAATGAGAAGATACAAGCAGGTCCCTGAGTGGTGGTTCATCTGCATCCTTGTCGCGAACATTGCCATCACCATATTTGCCTGCGAGTATTACATTGAGCAACTGCAGCTGCCATGGTGGGGTGTTCTGTTGGCATGTGCCCTTGCCTTCTTCTTCACCCTCCCTATTGGGATCATCAAAGCAACCACAAACCAGGTAAGGTAATCAACAGCGCTACTTGAGCATACACATCTCTAAGGCACCAGCTGGTCGATCTCCTTCTTATGATAGATAGCATATGCATTCAGACTCCAGGCTTGAACGTGATCACAGAGTACATTATGGGGTACTTGTACCCCGGCCGACCAGTTGCAAACATGTGCTTCAAGGTCTATGGTTACATCAGCATGAAACAGTCCCTGATATTTCTGCAAGACTTCAAGCTGGGTCACTACATGAAGATTCCCCCAAGAACTATGTTCATGGCTCAGGTACTCAAACTCCGATTCTCTGCCGCCAAAACTCTTAGTAAACATTCAATTCCATTTTTCCTACGTGCACAAAATCCCCTCCCTGGAACATGTAGGTAGTGGGCACTCTGGTGGCCGCGGTCGTGCACATTGCAACAGCATGGTGGCTGATGGAGACAGTCCCCAACATCTGCAACACCGAGCTCCTCCCAAACGGGAGCCCATGGACCTGCCCGAGTGACCACGTCTTCTACGACGCGTCCGTAATCTGGGGCCTGATCGGCCCACGCAGAATCTTCGGTGACCTGGGCACCTACTCGGCGGTGAACTGGTTCTTCCTCGTCGGCGCCGTGGCCCCCGTCCTCGTGTGGCTCGCGCACAAGGCGTTCCCGCGCCGGCGCTGGATTCTGCTCGTCAACATGCCCGTGCTCATCGGCGCCATCAACCAGATGCTGCCGGCGACGGCCGTGAACTTCACCACGTGGATCCTTGTTGGGTTCCTGTCGGGGTACGTGCTGTACAGGCATCGCCGGAGCTGGTGGGAGCGGCACAATTACCTGCTTTCGGGAGCTCTTGATGCTGGTCTGGCGTTCATGGCGGTCTTGATTTACTTTTGCTTGGGATTGGAGGATATTGGTTTTGATTGGTGGGGTAATCACTCTGATGGGTGCCCTCTGGCTTCTTGCCCGACAGCTAAAGGTGTTGTTGTTAAGGGATGCCCGGTGCCGATGTAACTCTGGATCTCATGAGCCATGTAGAAGTTTGTTCCCAAACAATTACGCGACAAGATTTTTGGTGTTCTTTGATTGTTTTCTACGATCAAAATTTAACAAAGATTTGTAGTGATGAGACAAGTAGATTATCTTAAACTAACAATTGACCACAGCAGGCGCACATGGGGATTTTTTATATTAAAGTTATGCTAAATTTACAATCTCTTTACAATAAATATGTCTTATGATACTTTTTTTTTTCTAGTACTCTACCTGTTAAAACATGTATGGACCCAACACTTCACATCTTGACGAATCCTAGCAAGAATATCAGTAAGCGAAGCTGCTATGAGATTTTCAGATTAGGAATGAGCATTCGTGGAAACATGCAGAAACAGTAGCCGGGAGAGAGGCGATGCAGAATTGTTCATGGATCACCGCAAATCTATCTCTTCTTGCGGCCATGTCCAGAGAGATCTGCAAAGCTGGGAAACAGAAAAAGGAAATATGACAAGGATGCGGTCGTGCGGTAAGGATTGAGATTCAGACATTCAGTGAGCTGCGAGGTCCAATCAGCTGAATTCAGGGGAGCATTGCCCTGCATCACGGCTTACTCCCATTCGCTGATCATTACATAATTTACATTCTGTTGCGCCAGACATGTCACTGCAGCTTGATTTCTCGTTGAAACAAAGCAATATAAGTGGTAGACTAGAGTCTAGGTGATCAACAATGAGCTTCATGTTCAGCTCTTTTTCAGGTGCAACGAAGCCAGCTTGTCTTTTCAAACTAATTTTCAATGCTCGGTGTATCTGGACACTGATGGAGCATAAGAATTGCAGAGCCCCTGCTTTACCAGAATAAAGGATGGTAAAAAGGCTCAAAACAGCATAACACCTAGACGTTGGCACCGAGCCTCCGATTGGGCGCCATGGAAACAAGGAAGGTTGACATCATATGAATGTATAATAAACGGTACCGAAATGTGCTTCCAGAGCTCTCAAGTCCAAAGACAATCCTATACGTTAATTATTCTTACGCTTTGCAATCCCACCAGTTTGTCTTCCTCCAACTTCTCATTGGTAATCCTTGGTATATTGAGACACACTGATCGACTTCTCACTGATAATCTTCAGTACATTTTTATCGCTAGGCAAATCGACAGCAAACTGACAATAAAAAGTAAGTACTTTCTTTATATAGGAGGCCAAGCTCATGAATGGAGTGATGGCCATGCCGTGCTTTTCCCCTTTCATGCGGTTTCAGTCGTTCATGACTTTCCAGTCTCCACAACAAACGTAAACCGTACACACCTTCGTTTTTCATGCGCTTCTCGTTTTTCTTTTGTTAGAGGCATTTGAATAGCATCGCATTCTCACGGTACACACACTCATGCTCCCGGAACGTTATCATTGATCAAAAAAGCCTCTACCTGTGCTTGGATTAGAAGTTGCAACTGATGATTACACGAGCCCCATATCAATGGTGATAATAAGAAAATTTTGTAGTAACTACTTTCGTATTAGAAAATCTGGACTTCCCATTTGGGATGGCTCCATCAGTGTATGGACACACTGAGCTCTGAACTTTCAGTATAAGAAGAGAATATCATTGAAACTATAATTAAACACATGCATAACAGCCATGCACCTGAAGCTAAGATTATTTTCGAACATTCACCTGAACCGAAGATCAAAGGCTTAGTCACTCTGTCACATACTCCTCAGAAACCAATCAGAAAAGCTCCATCCGGAAAATGAACACAACGGCGCATGACAGCTCTGACTTGAATCAACACAAAATGGTGTGTATTTTGACCTGAATGCACCGATTCTGATGTGAAAGCAAAGGCTTTCAAGCTCCACCAACACTGCGTATTCTGTTCTAACATGAACCCTGAATCCAAATCTGAAAAATCTTATCGCAGCTATCTTACTGAAAAACGCTGTTAGACTGGTGAAGAACTGTTGATGCTAACAAACCATCAATCTTTTACGAAGTCTGTATGTCAATGCTCATTGCAGCAGCGCCGAGAGCTCCCCATTGCCGCCGCCGCCGTGGCATCGCCCCCGAGAGCTCTCCTCCTTTGGGTGCGGGAACTCCAGAATTGAGAAGTAGTGCCCTGGACGGCCGAAGCGAAGTTGAGCGGAGGAGGCACGAGCGGAGATGCCGGCAGCCTCCTCAGGGGTGGATGACCGGAGCCGGCGAGCCGCCACGGCGAGATAGCCGCCGCCGGGCGCGACAGATGACCATTTTACATAACACCCCTCATTATCTCTGTTTTATAAATACCCCTTTCATATGGATCGCGACTATTGGTCGCGATCCAAATTATTTACATTTACAACCCTACTTTGGATCGTGACTGTTGATCGCGATCCAAATTATTTACACAATAGTCCCTGTTTCGTCTGGTATTGTTGTTCTTCTCCCCCACGGCTGTGGTTCCGGCGACGGCGGCCTCGTCGCGGCGAGCACGGACTTCAGCCTCTCCTCTCGAGCTCTCCCGCTCCGCCTCCGGGACTCCCATCCCCGGCCGCGCCCCTCCTACTCCGTTGTCGAGACCTTGGGGAGGGCCAGGCAGCCAGGCCCGGCCCTGAGCCGGTGCAAACGGTGCAGCCGCACCGGGCCACCAAAAGCCAGGGGGCCCCTATCTAAACATATCTGTATCTTTGTCAAGATGCCAAGCTAAAATAAAAAAAGGCCTAAGCCTACTGTGGTGTTGTTTGTTTTGGACTTTGCCAGGTTTTGCACTTGCGTACATGTATACACGTACAGGCAGGGTACAGACTACAGAAAACGAATCATCACTTGATCTTCTAACGACGGCTCAGCTCCTGAATGCCTGACGACGGCTCGCCTACCGCTCCTGCTGCGCGCGATTGCCTGCCTAGCCTCATCTCCATTCGCCAATTCACCATTGCTTGCACTTCATCCATCAGTTTCTGCTTCTCACTCTTCATCTTTCAAGTTTAGAAATCCCAATCCCTAAATTCGATTGTAATTTTCTTGCTTGATCAATTTGATTGGATTAAACAAGTTTCATTCCTTAATGGTTTCTTTTGAATTTGTAGGATGAGAAAGCATGCATCCGGCAGTGAGAAAAGGAGAAAAAAGAAACGTAGGGAGATCAGTGAATCACAGAAAGGTGATATTCATAAACTTTTCAAAAGTACAAAAACAATTTGATGAATCTGATTGCAGTGAAGAAATATTGCAAGCCGAGAAGGCTTTTGAGGCTAATTATTTTCTTTTCACGGTTGATATGACGACATCATAGAGAAACAGATTTGAAGAACTTCAAGTGTTTAAAAATATATTTGGATTCTTACTAAACTCAAGAACCTTGACATCATTGGATGATATTTAGCTAACAGATTGTTGCACTAGAAGTGTTAGAAGAAATGCTTCAATTGATCTATATATTGGAGCTTTTGTAGTAGTTTATGCAACTTATTTATAATTATTCAAGTGTTAATGAATCTTCATGATGATTAAAGTAAAATAGTTACAATTGATAGATTACCTTATTTTGTATTTACGCTCAATGGGGGCCTCCATTTTTCATCTCGCACCGGGCCACCAAATTCTCAGGGCCGGCCCTGCAGGCAGCCGTCACCGGCTCTCATCACCGCCTTGGATTGGTGAGCCTGGATCTGCCACGAAGAGGTCCTCCGTTCCTGGTGGAGGTCGCGTTCATCGTCGAGCTTGACGAAGAGTGCAGCATTCTTCTAAGGTGCGCCCTGAATTTCATCAATGTCTAATTGTTCTCTGCATTTGACCCATTCCGAATCATAGCGCCTGAATTCCAGATGTGTGTTTCGGCTAATTGCACATGAAAGACTAGTGGCTCCGAAATGCAAGAGAATGATTTCGAGCTCCAACAACAAAGCGCGTGATATTTAGTTACAGATAAGTTCCATGACAATAGGGTACACTTTACAAGTCACAAATGTTGTGAACATTCAGTATGGTTTGTTTTAGAAGCCTTGAAACCAAATAATATTGAGTATACAACAGGTAGCTGAACTTGGATCATAAAGAGACAACAGTGGTGATTTATTTTTGTTTGAGCTAATTAATCAACTGAGCAACAATCCTCACTACAATCTTCGAGGTGAAATTTTCGGGGGCACAGGAGGAGATGCAAGTCTCTTCAAACCTCCAGCTAGACACCATTTCCGCGAAATGTTTGGTCAGCGACAGAATCCCTTGATCGGTGTATCTCACTGGGTATAGATTATCAATGATGATTCCATGAGACTGAAGCATAAATCCAACGATTTATCTTCCATGAAAGTATTATAATGAGTATTTAGCTACTCCCCCAGAATTCGGAAGTCCAAACACAACTTGGTAGAATAATCATCTTCACAATGTGCATCCCCATCCCCATCTGGTTTGTTTTCCTCCAGTTTCTTACTATCTATTGTTACACAGAACTACAGCTGTAAATAAGTTCCATCATAGCTTCTTGCTTCCAGTAAGACTTCTGCTATAACTTGCACATTATATGGGATGCCCAGTTAACACATGACTTGATAGCATGCAATTCTTTTCCCCTTCTCATGCATTTTTTTTAACTAGTCATGATCTTCCGGTCCCTAACAGAGCTATAGATCTCTTTTCATGCTCTTGTCATTTTTCTTACACTGAAGCTCATTTCCATTCACTTAAACTGCATTTTCAACAGACACTGATCTAATTCAGAAAAAAAGGAAGAAAACTATCTTGAGTTGGTCCATATGTACGTGACAAGGACAAATAACTGCTCTTTTTACTGCCACAGACCGTCTTTTTCTCTCTAATAAGCTTTGGATTAGAATATTGATGATTACATGACCATGGTGACAGGGGTGATTTGCCACAAAGTGTAATAAGTTTCGTATGGAGCAGCAGAAGTATGTCACTTGGTCCTTGCAAAGCCTGCATCTGACGTATAAATGAGCATAATTACATGAGCGCTTTCGAATAGGTATTGCTATTCTTTTTTTCGAAAGGATGTCATTTGGAATTTGTATGTCTTCAAAAATTCCGTACATGGACACATTGAACCCTGAACTTTTTTTTTTAAGAATCACTAGTATGAGTTTGGTTAGTAGCAAAGCATTTCCATCCTAATCTATGATTTAGAAGAGTTCCATGCACAACATGAGCAAATTATGAAAGTGCTCTGTTTGGCTCGCGACTGAAACGATGTTCAAACTTCAGGTGCCCAAAGGAATGTAGTACAGGTTGTTTTTCTCAATGTACAAACGTATGCTGATCAAAGCAGCAAGGGAGCGAAAGAAAGATAAACAGAAGGTCGATAGGAGGGACACAAGAACGAAATTTAGTCGCAAACCGTAGATGGCGCATCACCAAGGAGTGTCTGGCAACCTTGGCGTAACGGGAGAGCTTGGCGTGTCACAGAATCCAGGTCAACAGTGGTGAATTTGTAGATACTGGAGTAAAATTCAAAGACTCTTTACTGGAGTAAAATTCAAAGACTCTTTTCCCAATAACCTCACATTTGGCTACTGAGATCATCTCTCAATAACCTCCTCACTTGGCAATCTCATATGATGAACCTTATGGCATTACAGCTCGAGGATGTGGACACCCTATCATTTTCAGAAGTTGTTTTCCTCCAGCATCTCACTGTCTAATCTACAGTTCGAAGTACTGATCACATAAGGAGTACCTATTGGCAAAAGACAAGGAGTCAGTACTATACTTTGTGATAAAATTATAGCCAACCATAGCTTGCAGTCTTCACTGAAGCTGCTACTTCAATGGAATTACCATTATTATATAGGGGCCAAATTCATGCATGAAGCTATGGGCATGCCATTCTTCCTTCTTCACGATTTGTCCAAGTCAATGTCAGAGTCACACCACCTTCATTCATGCACTTCGAATTTTCATTTTGCCAGAGGCATTTTCCCATTAACTTAAATTTCATTTGCAGATGACATGAGCACCAATACATGGGTGAATTAAAATAGGGTGTTCCTACCTTATTCTGATAAAGCAGCGGGTCTGCAATGGTATGCCTCCATCAGTGTATGGACACAAGGGCTCCCATGCAACTGAAAATGTGCTGAAGATGAAGCCCATTGCGGATTGCCAAGAATCTACTTCAATTCTTCTTTTTCTGACAAGCATGCAACAACTTACAGTCAGTTGCAGTGGTATGCACTACTATGATTATCCTGAGTCAAGGGAAAAAAAACCCTATGATTATCTGTTAGTACTGCACAACTGCTATCCTCATCTACTTATGAGAAGAGTTCCAGGCAAAGCATGGACACCATATGCAGTAACCTGTTTGGCACAATACAATATAAATTTTGTAATGGTTAATGAATGGGAATAAGTCCTGATCTTTTGGGGAAAAAATAACATCTGAATTGCAAACAAACGCTTTCAAATTACATTAATAAATTACTTTTTTTTCAAGGTCATGTAAGGCAACCATTTCTGTTACACAATGTTAGTGAAGTACTCCCTCCGTCCCAGAATACTTGGCATTATAGCCTCATCCAGTTTTCCCAAAATATTTGGTATTCTCACTTCCCGAGACACCTTTCTCTCTTCCCAATACACCTCTATCTCTTTGTCTCTCCTCCTCGTTTCCTGCACACCTTCTTTATTCCTCCGCTTCTTAATCTCTTTGCCCAGAGCTACGATGCCAACTATATTGGGACGGAGAGAGTACTTGGTACCATTGTCCTATTTGTGACTGAAGACAAAAAAGGGGGACAGATAATCCTGGAAGTATCATAGTTTTAGAGTGCCTCTTGAAATGTGCAGGACAACATTTCACTGCACGAAGCAATCCTTGTCATTTTTCTCGCGGTCATGTTCCGCATCTTTCTGAGATCTCTCCAGCCATGTCTGTAACAAGAGACAAATGGTCGTGATGTTCTTCATCGTCTGTCTTCTCCGCTTGCCGCTATCTGCATGTCTGTTTCCAGAACATTACCAATCTGAAAATGTCATTGGCAGCTTAGCATGCTGATAAAATGCTGTCAGAATTGGTGAAAGAACAGTTGCTGTTCACAAATCGCAATCTTCTCCTAGGCAATTAGAGAAGGTCCATGTGGGTACCTAGTACCTACAAAGCAGGTAGCTTAAAAATTCAGAATTCAGATCACCTCCCAATTGGTGCAAGACACAGTGCATGTTCTCTGAACTAATCTCACACTTCTGTAGAGTGGTAAACGTGTAACCAGTATTGAGTATTGACTGAACACAGACTGGAATAAGATGCGCAAAATGCAACCTATAAGTGGTATAAAGTTCTGGTGTGGATCATAAAAAAATTGTGTGTGTGAAAATCAATTGATTCTGGTGTGGAAGCGGAGGGTTTCAAGCTCCACCAACATACTGTATATTTTGTTCTGACAAGAATACTGAATCCAAATCTGAAAATTCTTACAGCAGCTATCTTACTGATCGGTGAAGCACTGTTGATGCTAACAAATCATCAATCTTTTTATAAGCCTGTTTGTCACTGCTCATTGCAGTTGCGCCGCACAGTGGCGCCGAGAGCTCAATTTCCGCCACCGCGGGATCAGGGTCCCCCATCTCCTGCCTTCTTCTCAGCTGGCCGCTGTCTGCCTGCCTTATTCCAATCCAAAACATTACCAATCTGGAAAATATCATCGCAGCTTAGCATATTGATTAAATGCTGTTAGAATTGGTGAAAGATTTTTTTTTTTTTGCGGGGGAAGAATTGGTGAAAGAAATTAGTGTTATTCGCGAGTCGAGATCTTATCCTAGGCCTTCTGTGTTGTATAGGCCGCTGGGGACTAGCGATCTGGCCGGATGGCTATCCGTGGAGCGGAGGCAGTGCGAGCAGAGATTCCGGCGGCCTCGTCGGGTGCCGGAGCTGGCGAGCCGCCACGGTGAGATAGCCGCCGGACGCGTCAGAGTTCAGACGACCATTTTACATTAAGCCCCCTACCACGATCTGTAAATTTACATAAAACACCTTGATTTAGATCGCGACTGTTGATCGCGATCTAACATATTTACATAAAACCCTCTATTTTGGATCGCGATTATTGATCGTGATCCAGATTATTTACAAAATAGTACATGTTTCTTCGGCCGTCTTTGTTCTTGTCCCCCGTGGCTGCGGCTCCGGTGACGGCACCCTCGTTGCGGCGACTGGACAGACTTTCGCCTCTCCCTCTTCGCCTCCGGACCTTCCCTCCCCGACGCTCCCCTCCTATTTTGGACGGACTTCCGCCATGAAGAGGGCTTATTGCCAAACATTCAGCCTGTTCGTTTCGCTGCAGCTGCAGAAAAATAACTGCGAACACTGTAGATACTGCTGAAAACACTGTAGCTGTTACTGAAGAAATAACTGCGAACACTGTAGCTGCTGCAAAACCGCCGCTGTAAAGCAGCGAGACGAACAAAAACATTACTCTCTGTTATTGTTATTCGCTGTCAAGTGGACCCCACACCCTATTAAAAAAAAAAGTGGACCCCACACTTCACGTGGCCAGCCGGGCAGCGGGAGGTCAACGTCTTTGCTGATTCGCTGTGCCCGTTCTTCATCACGACACGAGGAGCAGAGCACAAAGCTTTCCCCAAGATCTGCTGTCCCTCCGTCTCGCTCCGCCTCCTGCAGCCAATCGGGGAGATCCGGTCGCCATTCTCGCGAAGCACCTGGCCACTGCGGATCAGCAATCGCACCAGGTAGGGTCGCTTCTTCTTTGCTGTGTATTTCCTTGTTCATTTGCGCTGCTCATGCGTTCGATGGATTTGCTGACCTGCGTCGTGGATCGCGTGTTGAGCGAAGTAGTGTTTGTTGAACCCAACGTTGAGTACATTGTAGGCAAGCCGGTACAATGGCCGTTATTTATCTGAGAAGTTGAATTACGAGCTAGCAGTTTGGGATTTCTGGTCAGATTTCTATTTGCATCTCGCTCCTTGGTTAGAGCTTATTCTAATATCAGTTTCATGTGTAAATTTCGCATAACCACGGGCAAATTTGGCCAACTGACGCAAACCTAAGAATTAAGGGCATTACCGAAGTACCAACGATTTATGAGGAATTAATGTGCGCTTTCAATAAAGCGGGGCCAATGGCCTTTTGTCTAAAAAAATGAGGAATTAATGTAGAAGAGAATCAGGAATGGGGGACCTTTTTTGAGGATTTGTAACTGGTTTTGTGAATTCGTTTCTAGTTTTGCATCTTTCCTAGTATTTATGCAAAACTACGAATTGACCTAAGGCCCTGTTTGGATCCTCTAGACGGCTAATTTTAGCCAACTAAAACATTAGTCTGCTAATTTTTTAGCCAACTAATTTTAGGAGGTGCTTGTTTGGATCCCTGACTAATGTGTCTGGCTTTTGTATTTTTCTTTCCATTTTTATGTGTTTCTTGCCTTTTTTATATGTTTAGTCAATTTTAGTAGCTTTGAGGTGACTAGGGGCTAAAAGTTTAGGAGGGGGTGGGCTAAAAGTTTAGGAGATTTTAGAAGGTCATGTTTGGATGCAAAGTGACTAAAATTAGCCAGCTAAAAGTTTAGAAGGTGGATCCAAACAGGGCCTAAATTTTATAGTAACCCCAAACCTAAATTTGGTGGATTCTTGTCCTACCCTGATTCACACTTCAGTAACCATGTCTAATGTAGTAACGCCAGTAATACACAAATATTTTGATGCTAATATTGCAATGTGCATCATCAAAACGTATTAGTGCACACGTAATCATGGGTATAGATAAGGTGTATGATGAGCATAAAAACTAGGATGTGATGTAACAAATCTCTTGGTTGATCCTTTTAATGCAAAATTCCACCATTTTCAGCAGATACTGGAGGAACTAGGATAAGGACTTGTTATATAGCTAACCTACTTGGAATATCTGTGGCCCAGGGTACTTTCATTCATCTTTTTAGGTTATTAGTTAAGTGCATTCATTTGGACAAGTAAACAGAAGTGCATAATTGCAGGAAAGAGAAAATTTTCCAAAGTTTTTACTTAGCTAATCGTTGCATGAATGTTTGTATGATTATCCTGTCCCTTAGATCTGACTCGTAGTGTTATGGAGTAGGTAATGTACTGATGAAGACAGAGATTGAAGAGATTGTCACTGAAAGATCCTGGACCGAAGAGGAAAAATCTCTTTGTTCCTCAGTTCTGGGCTCAGATGCCTTCACATATCTTTCCAAATGTGGTCATGCCGTATCAGAAGGTCTGGTAACAACATCCACATTGGTGGATTTGCAAAATAAACTTCAGAACCTTGTTGAAGCTGAAAGTCAGAGTTTTCGTTGGAACTATGCTATCTTCTGGCAGCTCTCCCGCACCAAATCTGGTGATATTGTCCTTAGCTGGGGTGACGGATCTTGTCGTGAACCCCATGATAGCGAGATGGGCTCTGATGCTCCTATTATTATTGATGATGTGTCCCCAGTGACCAAACAGAGGATGCGGAAGCGAGTGCTGCAGAGACTGCACGCAGCATTTGGTGGGGCTGGTGAGGAGGATTATGCTCCTGGAATTGATCAGGTCACTGACACTGAAATATTCTTTCTGACATCCATGTATTTTGCATTTCCACGTCAGGTTGGTGGCCCAGGGAAAGTGTATGCTTCTGGAGCACCTCTTTGGATTCCAAACAATGAGCGCAAAATTTCACCAGCAAATTATTGTTACCGTGGATTCCTTGCAAATGCAGCGGGATTTAGGACCATTGTGTTATTGCCATTCGAAACTGGAGTGCTTGAGCTTGGTTCAATGAAGAACGTGCCTGAGAGTGTTGAAGCTCTGGAAACTATAAGATCAGTGTTTGCAGGTGCATGCATTAACAGAGCAGCAATTGTAAAGCATGACGAGAATGGTTCTGTACAAGCATCTGCATCACAAGGTTTGGCAAAGATTTTTGGGAAAAATTTGAGTTTCAGCCAACCTTCAGCCAGCAAAGGAGTTGATGCATCAAACGTGGAAGGAAGCTCATGGCATCCACACAGTGGTGAGAGTATGTTGTTCCCAAATTTACGGAAAGGTTTGCAGAAGTTCACATGGAGTCAGGCTCGTGGCCTGAATTCTCATGAACAGAAGTTTAGCAATGATGTCTTAGTTGTGGCGAGTGAGACCGCACATTGCAGTAATGGTGCTACTCAAGGTCCTGGAGTAAGCCCATTCCAATTTCTGAAACCACAGCAAATCTTGACCCAGCCACCGCCTCAGCCCCGGGCGCCAAGGCAAATAGATTTTAGTGTAGGGTCCAGTTCCAGATCTAGTGTGTTGACTTCACAAAAGACCATGTGGGATGAGGAAAATGGCAGTGTTCATGGCTTATGTAAGGATGAAAGGGATGACCGGCAGCTAAGGAAGAGGGGAAGAAGACCAACAAATGGAAGGCAGGAGCCTCTCAGCCATGTTGAGGCCGAGCGCCAAAGGAGGGAAAAGCTCAACAAGAGGTTCTGTGCTCTGAGAGCCGTTGTGCCTAACATCTCTAAAGTGGACAAAGCATCCATTCTGGAAGATGCCATTGCTCATATCGCTGATCTCAAGAAGAAGCTGACAGAGTTGGAGGCGGAGAAAGAGAAATTTGTGGGTCGTGGTATGGGAGACACCATGGAGCAAGCATCTAGGCCGGAAGTCGACATTCAGGTGCTGAAAGGCGAGATCCTCGTTCGAGTAGTATCTCGAATGGAGAATCATCCTATAAAGAAGGTACTCCAAGCTTTTGAAGCGGCAGAGGTCAAAGTAGGTGAATCGAAGGTCACACCCAACAATGGCACAGTTGCACATTCCTTTGTTATAAAGTCCCCTGGCTCTGAACAGCATACAAGAAAGAAATTGCTTACCTCTTTGTCCAATGCCACTAGCTCTATACTTGCTACTGATTGTGTCACCTTGGACTAGCAGCCACCGACCACGTGAGTTGCTACTGATTTTGTTCTTGTATAATCCCTATAAGGACATCTAATACTAGCTAAACTGCTGATTTGATGATTTAGCCTCATTCAGTAGGAGCTGTAAGAAGCTAAAAATAGCCAGTTGAGGAATATTGTAGTACATATGCATCAGGTTTTATCTTGGTGTCACATATTGTTGTAGGAAGCAGAATCCCAAAACAAAACGTCAATGTCATAGATTATCAGGATCATTCCATTATTGTTCTTTGTTCTCATATTGTCAAAATCAGTTTCCATGGTCTGGGTGCATCTTTTTTACCTTGAAAACGCAGGAGAGCTGCGCTTTATTATATTACAAAGAAGGTCTGGGTGCACTAGAAATATATAGGAGGAAAATTTTATTTAGGAATGCAAAAGTTGATGTATGCACTTAATTTTTATAATATGTATAAGAGCTTCAGATCAAAGACATTTAAGAGAAATGCATAATGTATAAAATATATTCTGTGCATAATGTATTCTAGGCACTTTGTCTTAGTTTGTCAACCTTTATGGTTTTTATAAAATGTATTCTGTACAACTAGACTGGCAAGAAAAGAAGAGAAGTATATTTTCTCAAATTTCTCAAAAGATTATTGTTTTTATGGGCGATGCAGCAGATGAAGCAAGCAGCCATTTTTCTTTTACCTGCACATGATTGCTTGATGGAGGAAGCTAGATAATTTGGAACATACTTGAAATCCTGAAACAAAATTGGGGCCACATTATATAGCTGTCAGGTAGCGTTTTAACTCAACTTGCATGCCCATACAAAGATATGCAACTCATTAAAAGCATCAAGTAATTCAAAGGGAATATACAACTACATAGCTCATTCAGAACTTCATAGAAGATTCAGTCAAGTGTGATCATATGGCGGTTATGATGTAGATGTTTTTGTACCTTAAATGTATTGAGGACGCTCTACTGCTGTCGACATTTTCTAGAACATGCGAGTTATTACATCACACTACACCACATCGTACTTTTGCCTGTGAAGTGTTTAGTGAGCTAGGATATTGTAGCTACAAGATTACTTTAGTGACACTGCCTTAGCAATTGATGAATAATTGCAAAATTTCGTGCGCATGAGATTTGCATAACTTAAATCACTGACATATGCAAAAAAAAAAAAATGTGTATACGATTCAATAACTTTAAAATAACCGACATAAGTTTTTTTATGGTTTGAGAAGTTTTTTTATTGTAGCTACTTTACAGTAATTTTTGTTTTTCTTCTTTTTCATAAATAAAAAAAATTCCGTATCCTTTCTTTTTCATATATTTTTGTTCAAAATAAATAAATAAATATGTAAGTTATTTTGAAGTTATCACACACACAAAATCTTGCAACTATTCATCAGCTGAAAATGGTGCAACTATTCATCGTCTGCTACAGTAATCCCACAGCACAGTGCCACATCTCGCTAAACCACAATTAAATGGTTAATAATGGCTTGGAATAGATAAAGTTTTAAAATCAATGATATATAAGAGAAATAAGTTTTACCGATGGCGGATCAGGGATAAGAGGTTTAACCAATGGCACATAAATGATTTTTTTCATGATTGTTTATGCATTTCACATTCCTTCCAAATTCTATAAAGAATTTCTCATATGTGTTAATGGGCCTCTGGGACGTTGAGGCACGTCAATTTTTCGTTGAAATGTCAAGCGAAGGGCCACGCATTTGACAAAATGATTTCGAATGTGTCAATTCCAAATGCTTAAAAAGATCAGTAGCATTAGTAATCTACTCTTTTCTA
Source organism: Eragrostis curvula (assembly GCA_007726485.1). Taxonomy (NCBI): domain Eukaryota; kingdom Viridiplantae; phylum Streptophyta; class Magnoliopsida; order Poales; family Poaceae; genus Eragrostis; species Eragrostis curvula. The sequence goes on from CM017445.1 coordinate 1,749,367, forward strand.
GGTATCGTGCATAGAAAGGGCACATAATAAAAAATCTACTGCTTACTAAAAAAGCGTTCAAAATTTTAATTAACCTTGAAAGGACTTGTTATTATTGATCCTTAAGTAAGCATCATATGATTTTGGGGCGTTTCAGTAAAGCGCGTGCATTTTTTTTGAATAAATTTCAGAAAAACAATTGTTAATTTTGAGTAGTTTCCACAATTAAATTTTAAAATACACTATTTTTTGTGATTACACAGTACAACACAGACACTTACAATGCACGCACACTCACCCTTATGAACGCACATATGTAAACCCTACATTTATGAGCATCTTCAAAGATTGAGCTGACAAATTCTCGAGATTGACGAAGTCACCACTGGCGCAACGGCCACGTCGTCTATCGCTGAAAGCACAAAGCTGTTAAATCGTAAAAAAACGGCTCTCATGAGGAGTCGAACCCAGGACTTGAGAGATGCTACTCGGATGCTTTAACCGCTAAATCAAGACCCCTTTCACAAATGTATGAAAACGGCTCTCATCAGTGAGTATATATTATATATGTGGAAGCGGACAGTCAAATTTGGATGGCCAGCGGACAAACCAACCTGAGCATGACAATGCAGCTTGTACAAATTAATTTTGGTTCTTTGCGTGTTGTCAAATGGTGCAGACTTTGTGATGGTGCATTACTTATCCTCTTCGATAAAAACAAACAGCCTGTTCGGCCGGTTGTTTTGCAGCCGGCTGCAGCAGACGCTACAGTGTTCGCAGTTATTTCTTCAGCACTCGCTACAGTGTTCTTTTCTATTTTTACCAGCAGCAGTTGCAGTAAACAGCCGCAGCGCAGCCTGCCGAACAGGCTCAAAATGTCTACTGATCAGCAATAACCAGAGAATAGTTTCATGCCCTTTTTTTTTATCTATACATATCATAGTACCTAATGCCCATAGAGCGCTTTATTTAGTTAATTTTCCCCAATGGAAAAATCTTTTGGAATTTTTGTTAAAGTAGATGTTTCTTCATTGAAAAAGTTGATCAAACACAAAGGCGCTTCCATAAACAAACATGACAGACTATGAAAGTGAGTTGTGAGAAAATTGTCGCCTAATTATACTGTTACACATTCGCAAAAAAAATTAATTATACTGTTATACAATTTTTGTAGTGAAATTATACTGTTATACTGCATGTTGCAGGCAAGGAATTTCGGAACAATAGCGAGTTCGTACTGCATGTTGTAGGCAGCGCGGACGCGGCGTCAGGCGACAGGGCTGTTCCTGTTATACATATTGTAACGTAACCCTTCGCGTAAATTGAAGCCTGTTTGAAAGTAATCAAAGGACAATCCATGTATCATTTTCCCGTCTCCGTGAAGCCAGGAGCATCCTGAATGCCGTGACCATCCAGGTAACACGTGCACGGAACTACTCTACATTCAGTTCCATTTGTCGCGTCATTGGCAAAACAAATCTTTTTGTGACGGGTCAATTTCACTCTGCGGACTACACCTGATGACTCACGTGATAAATAATGGTCATTAGTTCCTTTTAGCAAATTGGCTTCCAATCCTTCAATTGTCAAAAGGATACAATGTTTGAAGTTTGTCTCGTTTGAAGTTTCCGCCTCTGGGTTATTCGATATATCAAAGAACCAACATGTGGATGGTGTCATGGATTGGAAGTTCTTTCACTAGCTCAACCGTCAACGACTTAATGGAGAACATAAGGCAAATGACAAATTATACTTACATGTTGCCTGAAGACCGCAAAATCAATCTTTTCATGGGGATCTAAAATATCAGCTCCATGCCAGTCAATTCACGAAGTAACTAGTAATTCTTTTGGTATAAGCTTATAATCCTTTATATCTAGGCATAAAGGTCAGTGAAATTTCAGAGATATATTTCAAAACATAGTATAGAAATAGGCACTTACAAACACCGGCTCTTTAGCGCACACAAGCACTTTCTTCTTCCAATGAACATCTAGAAAAGTCTAGCCCCGGAAATGTTGAAATTAGCAAAATCACAACAGGTGTCTTCCAAAGTGGTATATTTAAGGTTTACTTTTGAAGACACTCTGGTTCCGGTTCAATCTATAGACTGTAGGCGTGTGTTTGGTTTGGTGAAGCAAGATGAGATGCTGCCTCTGATCACGGAAGCTAAGGTACACGTCATCAACTCACGTGAAGGAGTTCTGATTTTTTTTCTTTAAAGAAAGTCACTCGTGTGTACGCACACAATTCCCGGACGCATGCACAACTAGACTAGTCTCCGGGAGGTCCAAGAATCCAATCCAGATAAACTTTTTTAGCACATATGCTGGGAGGAATATCTAGCTGGAGCTGGAAGCCTGGACCCCATAAATAGTGCTTAGACCAAGCTGCAGATTCCCATCATCTTCTTCTTTCTTCCATCCATCCAGGAAACCCGGTAGAGGAACACTGATTGAACACAGAGAAGTTGTTGCAGACAGAGATGGCAGGAGCGGAGCTTGCAAACGGCTTACATGACAACGCCGGGGCTCTGGAGGAAGGCAGAGGAGGAGGTGATCAAGCGAGGTGTGAGAATTCAGAGCAGGATGGAGCAGGGAATCGCCCCATGTTCTCCGTCCAGTTCGTGCAGAAGGTATGCATCTTGATTCTTGCTTGGTATTTGAAAGCTTAACATAATTTGCTCGTGCCCCGTAGAAATAGTGTGTGTTGATTACATGTTTAAAAAAGCTCGATCGAGCAAGATTTCTGAATCCATGAGTTTCAATAATTCAGAGGGGAGCTAGCGTGTGTGTGTTGAGTTCAAGCACTGCATAACCCTGTATAACAGAGTAACAGACATAGCAAAGAACAAAACTGCGAATACTCATGTGGTTTGATCTGCACTGCACATGAACCTACAGGCCAAATTCAAGGAATTTTTTTTTTACTGCTGCACAAAGAACCAAGAAATACTTAGTCTTCTTGCTAGTTCACATCTTGTCGTCTTGGTGATGCAAGCAGTTCACATAGTGCAACAGCTGGTCTTTGCATGATTGCATTTGGTCACCGCCAGCAATAGGTTACTATCAACCAAAGAATGGATCGAGTTGGCAACTGGACCAAGCAATCGGTCTGAATGCGACATGCGATTCTGCTAGTTGTTTGCACGCGTTGCATCATCGACCATTTTTTATATTTTGTTTTCAAAGAACGGGTATTTTTCATATATCCTTGCTCATGACGCCGGGATCATCGATCAATCATGGATCATTGCATTGCTTGCAGATCCTTGCGGAGATCTTCGGGACCTACTTCCTGATCTTCGCCGGTTGCGCGGCGGTGGCGGTGAACCTCCGCAGCGGCGGCACGGTGACGTTCCCGGGCATCTGCATCGTGTGGGGCCTGGCCGTGATGGTGATGGTCTACTCCGTCGGCCACATCTCCGGCGCGCACCTCAACCCGGCCGTCTCCATCGCCTTCGCCACCTGCGGCCGATTCCCATGGAAGCAGGTGCCGGCGTACGCGGCGGCGCAGATGCTGGGGTCGACGGCGGCGAGCCTGACGCTGCGGCTGCTGTTCGAGAACGCGAGGGAGCATTTCTTCGGAACGGTGCCGGCTGGGTCGGACGTGCAGTCGCTCGTCATCGAGTTCATCATCTCCTTCAACCTCATGTTCGTCGTGTCCGGCGTCGCCACGGACAACAGAGCCGTAAGCAGCCACCCAACATTTCCCGCCCGCCTCACATTGCCATCTATATATGACCTTCAGTCCACATACGTCATCACTAGTCCTATCCTAATGGTTTGAAATGGTATGCGCAACCAATCAAAAAAATTAAATGCATCTACAACTAAAAACTTTTGAAAAAGAGGGGCACTGGCTCAGCATTGGGAAGCAGCAGTCTGATGGCTATGCTGAACATCGCTGTTCTGAGCGTTGGTTGCTAGTTGCATTCTGGTTGCCTGTCACTGTTTGACAAAAATACACACTAGAAACAAAAACAAAATATCTTTACCTCTTACTCCCTAGTCGGCTCACTCCACCATTACCTCTTAATATAAGTATCACCCTCCGTGTTAACAGATGTCATTGTATTCAAGTGCAGCTAAACTTATGAGACATTTCTTTAAACGAAAGTTTTTAGAATCTTCGGGGCCATAAGAAGCTATATATCGTCCTCCCTAGTCCAACATTTTCAGGTTTCATTCATGAAATTATTCAGGATTAAACATAGCTGTTAACACTAAAAACAATAGGTGCTTGTCAATGCAAAAAATATCCGACGAATTAGTTCGCTCGCCCGCAACCAAGACTTTGTGTAGTACCTAACAAAAGAAAATAATGGTAGCTGCGAAAAACGCGCAATCCAAAGAAATTAGTAACCAAAAACTATTTCAAGTTTATTAACTGCTCACTATCACTACTCCGTGCAGATTGGTGAGCTAGCTGGCCTTGCAGTCGGAGCAACCGTGCTGCTAAACGTGCTCTTTGCCGGGTAAGCTACGGAGTTCTCAGCTTTGTGCGTGTGAAGAGTTAACGGGAGTTGTTTAGTGGTTCCCTTAGTTCTCAGCTACATTACATATATATTTGCAAACAGTTAACGAGAGCACTTGTGCATGCACAGGCCTATATCAGGAGCGTCTATGAACCCTGCGAGGACCCTTGGCCCGGCGATCGTCGTCGGCCGCTACGCCGGAATCTGGGTGTATTTTGTCGGCCCGATCTTTGGGACGGTGGCCGGCGCGTGGGCCTACAACCTCATCCGGCTCACGGACAAGCCGCTCCGGGAGATCACCAGGTCCTCGTCCTTCTTGAGAAGTGCAAGGAGGAACTAGCCCCAACAAGTTCTGGAGAGAGATAGTTAGCAGTCATACTATTTCTTGCGACTACTGATCTTTGTTTAGTTTGGTGGTCATGGTCGATAAGTACTAGTGCAAAGCTAATATTATTATTTCTAATATATTTGAATATAGTAGGCTTGGCTTGTTAGTTCGACCATTAAGGTTTGGGTCAGCTAACTGATGTAATTTTTCTTTTTAAAGAAAGCATGAACCGTTGGACAAAGTTCAAGAAGAAGGAAGCACCATTACGGGTTGACTAATGATTTGTCAGATCATTGCAGACATAATTTTGTGCAAGAATACCGCTTGTGATGTGAAACTTAAACATAATGAGAACAAAAAATGTTTACAAGTAAACTAGTAGAATCTAATGAACTATGAATGTTTAATTTGCTAGCCACCCAAAAAATGAATGTACCACGGCACTACATGGACAAGACAACTGCGTTCCTGCTTACATCGCTTCCTTTGTTATACAAGGCAAGGCAGCACATACTTGCAAACATGGCACGAGATGAACTGTGCACCAACAAATTCGTCACCATAAAATTGCTAAGCAAGGTTTACTACCTGTCGTCATTGGAACATCCTGAGAAAGTTGTTTGCATATTCCATGGGCTTGACATCAGGGTGTGGCTGCAAGATGCATCAGCAAATGTTACAACATCATAATCTGATATCCAGAACGTTATAAAAGTAAATTATAGAAGCATGATGAAAGGATATCCAAATGACAACTAAGGGAACCAATAAACAACTGAATTTTTGGAGAGCTAGGTACAATATACATGACAAGTAACAAGTGGAAGTGAAAATACGGTGATTTTCACACGGTAACCGCCTGTAAAGTTGAATCTGACAGTATAAGTTATAATTTTAGTTTTATCATCGGTTGCTTTGGTCTTTAAATCATCTGATACAAGTTTCTGTTGAAACTTCCACATTAACACCTTAATTTCAAATCACATGAAAGACAGTGGATAATTCATGAAAATATGCAGTGTCCGGTGTTTGCCCCGGATCAAGATTCCTAAAACCTGGGCAGAGATTGACACTTCCCAAACAAATAGCTTGTGCTTGTGATGCAAACTTCAGATCCATAACTATACATGAAATGAGCATATGAAGGAAAGAGTACTACTACTCACCACAGCTGAGAAAGTAACAATATCTGGTTTTAGTTCAGGAGCAGTGAACCGAATAAATGCACCCTTGTTGCCCATCTGTGTCAGAAATGCAGTTCACAAGATTAAACAGGAATAAATAGTACATCTACTGAACTGCAATTATTTAAGATGACAACCAACAAGAATGCAGCTCATACAGCAGTTAGACGAAAAATAGGGCACAAGTCGACAAAAGGTCTCCTTTTTTCCCCAAGGGAAATAAGGCGTAAAAAAGCTTCAATAAAAGAAAAACAGTGTTATATATTGTACCTGGTCACAATAATTTGGTGCAGAGAAGACGGTTATAAGCTTTCCATCATGTTCAATTTCATAGCCTTCATCCTTTACTTCATGGGATCGGACAATCAGATCTGGCGTTCCATCAAGAAAATGAAACGTGAAAACATCATTTCAATGTGAATCGCCCAATAAACATGATTTCATTACTTTATCGAAGCAACAGTCCTATCAATACAAACCATCCTAAGTAACGGCTCTATCAATAATCGGATTGCCAGTTACGCCTAGCTTACCAAGGTTATTGTCCTGTAAAAATTTCTTCGTCACATCCGCGCCAAATGAAAGAGCAACACCACGTTTGCTTGGACCTCTGCCAAGCTGAGGCTGAGGGTCACTCCATAGTAATTCACACATTAAACCTGTTGGCAAAAACCAGTAGTTACATTGTCAAATAGCCAACAGAACGATGGACACTGTGATCCTCATTATTACGACAAAAAGTAAGAATGTCAGAACTAATGCTGACGGGCAACAATAGCCATGACTCATGAAGAAAAGAATTGATGTTATATGTCACGTGACACTACAGTAAGTTGACCAAGCAATGGAATTTAAGCAATCAGCATACTGTCTTTACGGTTTAAGTAACAAAAGAAAAATCAAATGATGAACATGGATAGGACATACACATAATGGCTAAATCAAGTGACGATGAACTGCCACAATAGTAAATAAAGGTATCAAGAAAAAGTAGAAAAAAAATAAAGGATTGCATACCTTCTTCAGGAGGCTCGCAAAAGCGATCAATGGACCTAATGTCTGAAAGCTTCACTCCATCAACACTAAAGAGACCTCCGTGGACTACAAAAACCTTGCGGTTGATGACATGAGCAAGGGGTAACCAACAGAAGACTTCGGCAAATAGTTCAACAAATTTTTCACCCAACTTTGACCTCACTTCACCCTCAAAACCATATATTTTGTTCATGCTTTTGCTTTCGTGATTTCCTCTTGCAAGGTGCATACCTGAAATATTTAAACGATACACCCAAAACAATATTATTAAATAAACAACTTAAGAACTGCTCGGTTCTTCAAAAGACAAGATAACACCAGAACTACTTGATAATAAATTGTACAGTGTTCAGTTCGTGGAATTAATATAATGTGAAGATAGTACCGTTTGGATAGAGGCACTTGAAAGCAAAAAGGGTAAGTATAACTTCAACGGAGAAAGATCCTCTGTCCACAAAATCACCATTAAATAGGTATGGATTATCTTCTGAGGGAAGCCCATTGAGCTCAAATATGTTGAGCAAATCAAAGAACTGCAAAGGAAACAAACCAAAAAGAAAAGATCAATTAAAAATGCCAATCAGCATGGCTTGAGAAGCAATGACAATACAAATCCTAGCAGAGCCAACTGACATAACTATTTCAGATGTCCAAATCCTCTGAAGCACAGAAGAATTTTACAATCACTGCACACACACTAATAGCACATTTGTTTAATTGTTTTTATCTAATTGATGTTTTGGAAGTGTAGCTTTCCCTTTTATTTGATCCTAGTTTAATTGATGTTTCAGATGTGGACTAGCTTTCCCTTTTATTTGATCTTTCAGGATTTGGAAAAGATAAAAACTAATACATGTTTCAAAATTCCCTACCTTCTTTTGGACGTGCTATATTTAAAAAGCCCAGTCTATTTGTTCATTTACAGGTGGTGACTAAGATCAAAGATGGGTAATGGATGAATTAAATGAGGAAGCAAGAGACACAAGTTCAGTAGGTGTAGTCATCCTGTGATCTTTTATTTAAGTGTGCTTAGTTCTAAAACATCCAAAAGAAAGGAATGGAGGGAGCTAAGCATCCATGAAGCATAAATACCTGGCCATGTACATCACCACAAACTGTAAAATGCTGGCCATTTGGAACATTTACATCAACAAGTGAAGGCACCGAACGCAACAACTCCAATGTTGTTAGCACAATCTGATATGCATATCTACATTGACATATTAAAGAAGCAAATGATTAAGAGAACAGACAAAGGACGACAGGAAACATGCATTGTATTCCCACTATGTGTGGTACCTTTTATGTATGCATTTCTGCTTCTTAAATTCATCCAGCATCGCCTTGACAAAATCTAATGTTATTGCTTCTCCATCTATTCTTGGTCCTGCATATTGTGGCTCGACTTCTGGGAAGTGAAAAGAATTTTGGACCTTAATTAGAAATGTAAAATAGGCAGAGTAAGCTGTCTAAGCTCCACATGCTCAAAAAGGGAAAGCTGAAATCTCAAGGCTAGCATGCTATATAGATATCCAGATTTCAAAATTGCGATTGAATAATAAACAAGTCAGCCTGAAGTTCAGTTGACTGGAAAAGCAATTGTGTAACTGTAGCATGGATAGATGGATACTCAGAAGTCAGAGGTAGGGATAACCAAAGAGCAACTTTTGATCACCCGTCTAAGAAAGCATCTGAGACCATGCATTTTATTTTAAACAATTCCTATTGGAGAAATATCGTAGGAAAATGCAATTTCTCCTTTGCTAGTGTTTATACAAAATGTAAAAGAGTAACCAAAATCACAGCAAAGTGGTGAAGACAGATTATGTTAGGCTCAAGCCCCATCCCAAGCGCAATTCTGCATTGTCATATAAATTTTAACAAAAGCAGAGTGGATATATACAACTACAATGTATAGTTCCACAAAAGCCGACACATGCATTAGCACATAATTCATAATAATATTAGAGAATAGTAACTATGGACCAACTACTGTGCAAATGTCCTGCAGAATGTAAACACCAAATACCTATGATATGGTAATCAATAGAATCTGCCACAGAGCGCTTCTCTGCATCTCCGACAGAAATCGCTTCTTCAAAACGGATTTTTTGGACAGCCTTCTCACACTCTTTCAACTTTCTCGTAGCGTCTGGATCATTTGGACAGATTCTTTTCACCTGGTAAATGAGGATGTACAATTTACTCGTATAGGATTGAAAGGGAAAATAGGAAACCGGTAGACAACAAAATTGACAATGATATCTATTGGCAGTGAAGCAGTAAAAGAAACAGAACAGTTTGGTAACCTGCTGGAAATCCTTTAGAGCGTCCTTGAATTTTCCCATGGCAAGATATGCTGCACCACGCCTATAATAACCCTACACAAAGAAACGTTCATCAAATACAGAAATCTAACCCCCCCCCCCCCCCCCCCCACCAAAAACCCCCAAAAAAAAAAAGCATAACGTCCACGAAAAAGGCACTTACTTTTGAATATCTAGGGTCAATTTCAATGGCTTTTGTAGCATCCTGCACCGCACTTCCATATTCCTCTAATTTTGTGTGTGCAAATGCACGGTTTGCCCAGTAAACCGCGTTTGAACTGTTCAGCTCAATGGCTTGATTGTAAAGCTCTATAGCCTGTGAGAACTTGTTTGCTGGAGACAGCCAAATAGGTTAGCAAGCAGCAAGTACCACAAGTCATAGACAACACTAACAAAGATCTGAGATAACGGCCTGACATATTTTGAATTTTGATGTAAATTCCTAGAAATTCTCTCCCACATTCAAGCTTGGTTGATATTATGCTTAATTAACATCATCCGGCAACTTGGGATTATCAAATTTAGTGTGAGATGGTAGCAAAGAACCCTAATGTGTCCGTTTGACTCTTTTAGCCCTTGATCCAATTGAATAGAAAATGTGCAATTACAATAGAACTTAAAGTTGTCCACTATGGTAGTGAGGAATTCCTAAGTAATTATTGTACAACTGCAGTAGAACTATATGGGGTGACAAAGCAAATATCATGTCTCTAATTGAAAAGTTCAAAGAAGCAGGTCAAGTACTAGCATACCCTTGAAGGCATCATTAGCTTTAAGTTTCAGCTCCTCGGCTTTTTGCACATCTGAACTTGCATTAGCATCCATGGTAGGTATTATACTTAAGATGTTTAAAAAGAAGGCAATTTCATACGAGGACTAAAGCCCTCTTCCCGCAGCCCGGCACACTGCATTTACAAATGGAAAAAAGAAGTTACTGAAATCTTTCAAGACAGTTGCAGATTTCACAATCCCATCACTCAAATATATGTAACATAAATTTCAATGCACTCAGGCCACTATGGCACATGGGAATATACATACTAAAAATGGTAAGTAACAACTTCATGAGGTGATGTTGCTAAAAATGAGAAGAACTAAAGCCAGTACATATTCACGATTGAGGACAATTGCATCATGAGAAACCAGGGCAAAGCAGTGCAAGAAGGCTGACTTGCAAAATTCTACAGCACAGGAATCCCCTGGACAGCCTTTCTGGAGATATCCATCCCATAGTGCAACAACAATACAGCATCACAGGCTTTACCGAGTCAGTTCAAGTCCTGACAACTCAACTGAATTACAATCTCCTGAACAACCCAAGAAACAAAGACTTGAAGACATACCACAATACCAACTCTCAGAGGTGACTCCCCTCAAAATTGGATTCAAAACAGGGACCAGTGGGTACCTTGTCATCAAGGTCATCAAAACATTTATCTTTTGTACCTTATCCTTTTCCATCACTAAAACCTAAATACCATAATTAGGCTTTTTGGGTAGCACCCAAGCTCCCTCCAGAAGCAACCTCTCTGATGATAAACAAATCATTGGACCAACCAATCACACAGGATCTCATGTCAAGGACAATCAGATTGAACTATGGCAAAGGAATAACAGCTACATTTCTCTGTTCTATTCATAATAATACACTCAAATTCCAGTTTCAAACCCAATTCCAAAAGGGAGCAGTGATTCGCCAAGCAAGGTCCTCCATGCTACATCTCTTTTATATAACATCTTTTGCTATTTCTCAGTATGTTAACTTTACATGGTACTCCTCACTACACACTTCCAGAACCTTAGATTACTATAGAGTTAGACTACCAAATCATCTACCTTTCAAACAAGAATTTCAGGCTACTAACTGTAGTCGATTTGGTGTCCACCCGAAGACTTGAGGGAGAAATCACATCACAATCGGATATAATGACTATCCAAGATTCTAACACCACGTATTGCACACTAAATCACGGGCTTTCAGTATCCAGTCCACAAGATCCTATCAACCAAAGAAAGGACATCACTTCGCACAAAAACCTATCAACCACCAATAGGCACACTGGTATCCACACAGGAAAATTGCCCCTTCCCATCATCAAGATAACGGAAAACTTAGTTTTTACAGCCCAGTTTAGCAATAGGAGATAGAATTTCTAACAGGAAAACATAAAAGACACGGTTTTTCCGATATAAGACTTTAGGACAGCACATAATCAGACTCAGAAAGTATACTCCTTAAGAAACAAAAATCCACATGTTCCAGGGAGCTTGAACTTCTAAGATGATGAAGGCTATGGGGGAGAGTATCCACACTAATGGCACTCAACCGTCATCAATCCTGTTATTAGCACGAAAAGAACATCGCAATCTACGCGTGGTCCGGAAAACGTTATGGCACATGAACATGTCACCAGGACACTGAACACAACCGCGCCAAACAAGCTCCTAATTGCTAGTGCTACGAGATTTTTGGATCCACAAGGAACGGGGATCTCGATCCATGACGCGTATCAATTACTAGCAGGTATTAATTCACGGATAGAGGAAAGGGATGCGTACAGCTGGGGCCAGGCGCCGTGGGCGAGCAGCAACGGCTGCTACGAGCAACGCCTCTGTCCGTTTAGCGAGCTGAGCCGCGTTGGGGTAAGCGCCGACGCCACCCGCCGCCACCGCCGCCGCCGCCGCCGCCGCGAAGTGCTGTCGGAGAAGAGGGCTGCAAAAGACTTTGCGGCGCGAGAGGGGTTTCCTGCTCGCGAGTCTCGCGACGACGGAGAGTCTCTAGATCGATTTGTTTGCTGTCTTCTTACTAAATCTGTGGCTGGGCCGGACCGGACTGGGCCGACACGTTCTGAAAGGTGGCTTTAATTAATCTGTTTATTTGTCTATATCAAATGTACTAAAAAAAATTGTCTATATCAAATTTACGATCTTTCCCTAAAAAAACAATAAATCAAATTTACGATCTGCTGGCTTAAAAAAATTACGATCCGCTAATTGGAGGCATTTTCTATGGAGCACGTACATTTTGGTAGCTCAAAGATGAGGATGATGGATGCTTGTGTCATAGTAATACACAAAGGAAAATTTGGTCACTCTGAATGTGACTGGTGCGTATTAGGGACAAAAGATTTTTTAATGTCCCCTAAGTAGTTGAACTTTCTTAAGCGCGCCTGTTTATATTGGAGAGCATGATTTTCTCTCATGTCCTCATGTTTAGCGTTTTGATGTATAAGATCTCGTGCCTAAACATCTGGTACATGCTCTTTAGCAGCTTTGTTAGTACTACAAGCTAATTAACAAACGACACTTGAACGGTTGAACCTGTCCCCTGATGACTTTTTGGCACAGCGAACCATCTTATCCCTTAATGAACCTCTGAAATCTGAACAAACAGCTAAAAAGGCTAGTACTGTCCAGTTATCGGTTGGTGCATCAGTTTTCATTCCAGTCTTTCCAGAACTTATGGTTGTTCCATCCATCTCCGTCATGCAAGTAATAAAACAAGAAAAAGGGCACCAGTGCTTGCTAGTTTGTAGCTCGTTCCATTATCCAGGATCAAATGCAGCAACCAACCAAGAAGACACACACAAACTGTGAAACTGAAGTCCCCATAAACCCCATTTGCTCTCACTATCGCCATGGATCGACCGACGGACGCATGATGAACCCCGGCAACCTTGACTAGCACCAACTGCTATCTTCCGTCCTACTGTACTACCTAAACTGAACAGAGCTTGAGCTGCAATGTCGCTCCCACACATACATGGCCACAGCAGGGCTCAAAAGCTTGGCTAGCTGCATCATGAAACCAGAAGATCCTCTGACGAACGGCCCTTTGACTATCAATAATGAAGTCACTGAGAGGCGGGCCCAGGGCCCCACGTGCAAGTCACGCGATCATCCTCTGCTGCTGCTTCTCCTGGGTCCCTAGCATTTCTTGCGGCGCTTGTTGGTGGCGCCGGCCGGGAACCACCGCAGGGAGGTCTCCGGGGAGGAGATGTCCGGCACGAAGGCGGCGTTCTGGCAGTGGAGGCCGGAGGCGGTCGGCGGCGAGGGGAGCTCCGGGACGGACCATTGCATCTCGGGCACCTGGCCGAAGAAGTCGTCGGCGTCACGGTCCTCGGATGAGGAACGGTAGTACGGGGAGCCGCCCGCGCTGCCGCCGAGCTTGCCGCTGTCGGCCTTGGAGTTGCCGGTGTCGCCGAAGCCGTAGCCGCCGGCGAAGTCGCTGACGCCGCGGAAGAACTCGCCCAGCGGCCAGTCCATCACCCCGCCGGCGACGCGGCCACCGAATAAAGCCGGGCCCCGCTGCTGCTTGGCCTCCGCCGCGTGCCGCGGAGCAGGGGAGCCGAACTGCTCGCTCATCACGGCAGACGGCCACTCGGGGAGGCTCCCGGCGGCGTCAGGCGCCCAGCTGAAGCCGCCGTGGAAGGGAGCCGGGATGCTCTTCGCCTGCGGGCGCGGCGACGGCTCCGGCTCCGGCTGGGGTTGGTCGTCGTCGCCCTGCTGGTCCTGGCCGACCTGGACGCCGGTGAGGAGGAAGCGGCGGTGCGCGGAGACGAGGTCGTTGGCGGTGTGGACAGCGACGTCGCAGCTCCGGCAGAGCAGCGCGCGGTCCTCAAGGCAGAAGAAGTAGGCGTCGCATTCCTGAACCCAGAGAGGATCGATCGGAGATCAGTCAAGCACAGTTGAAGAAACCAAGAACGACCAAGATGAGCAGAGCACGGGCACACGCACCTGGCATATGTCGCACCTAGGCGGCGCCACGTCGGCGGCGGAGGCTGCAGCAGCTCCACTGCCGCCGCCGGGGGCGAGGAGGGGCAGGCGCTGGTGCTTGCCGGCGAGGCGGTTGGCGGCGTGGACCTCGCGGTCGCAGCGCGCGCACAGAGCGGCGTCGTCGGCGCAGCAGAGGACGCTAGCCTCCGCCGCCTCGCAAGCGCTGCACAGCACCTTCATGGACGATCGAGCACGCACGTGGGCCGGGCTTCAATCGAATGCCAATACCCAATGGCGCGTGGGGGGAGGTTGTTGCGTAGCGGGCTGGTGGCTGGCGCGTGAGGCGCGGGTATTATGGAGGGAGGCTTGATGGGGGGAGGGAATGAGAATGGATTCGTGGCGTGGGCGCGGTGGAGGGGACGAAGGAGGCGACGTCGCCGGCTCCTGTTCGAGCAGGCGCCGAGGCCTCACGGCCGCACAAATGCAACCACCGTGCTCTCCAAACCGCCACTTTTCGTTCCTGCTACTCTTTGCTACTGCCACGGCAGCGCGACGCAAGTTCTGTCGTCACATCTTGTAGATTCTCCCACGTTCTTGAAAAAAAAAATTTGTTGAATGGCCGTGAAAATAAATCAACAAGTTTCTACTCCCCCAGTTTTCTTCTTCTTCTTGTCGTTTCAGACAAGAATATTTTACTGTCAAATGAACTACCCCGTTCCTATCCGAAACCACTTCAATTCGCGACAGAGCCAGTATTTGGGAAGTTTTTTTTCTTCTTTTTTTTAAGCAACCAGTATTTGAGAAGTTGCATGATAAGTGTTACATGGACCAAGTTGAAGGCAAATACTCCCGCCAGTAGGAATTTCATCATTTTCCAACCGGATAGAGTACGGCTCTGGACTATTTAATAACATTGACTGTAAATAAGATCAAGATGGACGACGACCTCTTCAATACAGAAAACCAATCTAAAGAGGAGGGAGATGAATGATCTAATAAACGACATTTCTAGGTAAGGGTGGCAACCTCAAATGTCGTTTCGATTCAACAAGCCCGCCACTCTCAAATCATAGTCACGATTTTGGTTTCATGAAAAACTAGTAATCCAGTTTTGCTTTACGAATGAATTATGCAACAATAGTTGTTCAGTCGGCATAAGTTCAGCCACTCTATTTTGCGTACCAGTTCGGTTATTGGATGTTTCTATTTTTGTTTCAGTTTGAATCAAGCCAGGACCAAACAATTTGAGAACTTTTACGATGCACCGTAATTAACATGGGCCGTTAATTTTTTTCAATCCAACCGTCGAGATGCACTTCATACTACTTAAAAGCTCTTATGGTGGTATGGTAGTATTTTAAGGTAGTATATTAAAATATGGGGTATAAATGAAAAAAAAAGATAATGGCAGCTCAACCAAATCCGTGTGGCTATGGAAAGGAGGCTCCAATTCAATTCAATTCTGTTGTTTGGATAGCAACGGAATTGCTTATATCTAAATCAGTTCGAAACAAAAAAAAAACAAATTAATGCACGGTTGCAAGAATCAGCATCCAGCTCGCTCCAGTAGCCAGCGGCGGTGTTTGAGCTTGCCCGCCCCTGGCGAAGTATGTGGAGGTCAGCAGCGGCGAAGTTTTTGTTTGAGCTTGCCACGGCGGTCAGCGGCAGCAGAGCCCGTGTAGCTCGTTCTGGCGGTCGGCGACGGCGGCGCTCGTGGAGCTCGCCCCAACTGTGTTCGATTGATCTTGGTTGCCATGGACATGGCGCTCCAGAGGTGCACGTCTTCGCTTGGCGAGCTCGCCCCAACTGCGCTCATGGCTTCTCTTGGCGGCTTCTTCTTCGTTTTGAAGCCGGCGTTGGTTTCCCCTTTGTCTTGGAGCTTATCGTCGGGATTCAGCTCGTCGTCGCGTTCTTCTTTGAGTCCAGCGGGCCGTGCGGGCACGATCTCAATTTGTTTGCGGGCACCACATATCCTGCAAACCAGTCTCGCGCTGCTGCTTTGCACTCGGCCTCCTCGCCGTTCAGTTTCATAAGCAGTTAAGCACGCGCACGTACGCGGCGCTGCTGTTGCTGGAGGCACAGCGGCACGGCGACATGCTCGTCAGAGAAGCTCCAGGGTAAGCACGTGCGAAGCAGTCCGGCAGCAACGAGACAAGCAACATCAGTGAATTCGTCGGCGCCGCCGTAGAAGGCGAGGACCTAGCGAAGACGTCGCATGTTGTGGGTTTTTGCGGGATATTGCGGGCTTTTGTGGGTGATTGCGGCGACATCTTGAACTCGTCGGTGCTGCTCTTCGTTCTGAGAAGTTCGTGCCCTCGCCCCTTCCGTGCAGGATTCGTCGGCGCTCTCCTGGAAAAACCGATCCAGACCTGCATCGAATTGACGTTGTTGGATCGCACAGGAACTCACACACGCGAGACACAAGAATGTTTCAGCGACGCACGCCCTCGGCGACGCACGAATGTTTCTTTGTATTTCTCACTGGACTAACCCAAACTGAACAGACGAGATACATGGGGATCTATAGCTACAGGCAACACAACTTTGAGCAACCACCTCCGCGGCTTCTTCGCGCACGAACGCTTGCAATCCTCGCGACCCGGCCTTGCCTTGTAGGTGAGCCACTCGCTCGACGCATGAACTGGCCGTCCTCGAGCTGTCCGCGAGCTATGCCCAAGTCTTCCGCTGTTGCCGCAACTAACTGGAGACTGATTCCACAAACCTGTCCATCTTCTCGACTCATGACATACATCGCAGCTAGCCTGCGCACGTTCGAACTGATTGAACGCCTAAACACGGCAGACACACATGCCCTGACTGACAAAGCCAGGCAGAACGCGAACACACAACGTTCTGCCCAGAACTGAAAACAACAACTAGACTGAAAAACTCAACGCAACACACGCGCACACTCGGAACGCATCCGTGGCGTGGTTTATTCTAACAGACGTCGCCACCGCTCCAATCGACGCCGCGCTGTCCAAAAGACACGCCCCAACTGTGTTTGATTGATCTTGGTTGCCATGGACATGGCGCTCCAGAGGTGCCAGCGCCGGCAACGAGGAAGACGAAGGGTGAGCCGATGGAAAACGTGCGCGTCCTCCGTCAGCGGCGGCGGCGTGCCTCTCCGGTCCTTCTCTTTCTTTTCCCGTAACGATTCAATCAATCTGATTATACCCGCGTGGCATTTTCGTAATAAAATTGAGTACGAGGATAATTACATTAATACCCGTGAGAATGGATGGTCAGATGTGACTTATACCACTTCCTTCCTCCAAGTAGTATGGTGCACCGTAAAGGTTCTCAACAATTTGCATCCTAAATTCCTAATCGGTGCAATCATTGCAACAGAGTGGACCTGATACCTTATCTCCAAGCTTAGAGGATGAAAACGACTCAGGGATGGCCAGCAGGGGGTGAGCAGAATCATTTGCGCCGACCGGTATGGTCATCTTTCCTTTCTTTTTCGTTTTCTTTGGCATCACATATGGCCAAAATCTCATCACTATTACTCCATTCGTATATAAAATTAGTCACTCTGCCGCTAAAATATATAGCGAGTTTGTCAATGGAGGGAGTACTCATATCTGATGAGTTCATTACTCAAAGATTAATCGCTGGGCATTAAATTTTCCCAACCACTCCTATTAATTAGTAGTTCCTAATTTTAGTACATTTGGATTCCATCGCTAGTGCAATTTTAACCAGATGATTTTGCACTTAAACACGCAATGCAATATTTTATCGTGCCTCTTGACTACTTGAAAGTCTTTTATCTCTATTAATACTCTATCCAATCACAAATAACTGTAATTTGGATTGGGTGTGCACACATCTCAACTTTGACTCCATAATGTCTCTTTAAATATTTTGACCAAACTTTTAAAAGAAATATGCGAGATTTGTCTCGAATTTGTGTGTATGTTTCATTCTAGTTACTATTGTATTAGTGATCAAAATACTATACCAATAACCGTATCTATGTTCAAAATGATCCTAATGATGACTTTAGAGAGTATGGATAGCCGTCGTTGATGGGTAACAACATTATTTATTTTTAGAAAAGGTGTACGAGTCGAATCGTGCCTATTTTGAGTCACAAGTGGTAATTTGCGCGTGGTTAATTCCAAAGACAAAGATCAAAATGAGTGAATCTCTAGGCAAAGGACGATAATAGTAAAAATATCCTGACAGATGATGTGATGATTATAGACAAGTTAGCAGCAGTTCATTTCTACGGAGTGAGCGGCCACAAAGTGGTTTACAGCAGCTATGGCCACGGAAACATCCACTGATCTTCACCAGAGGGCAGGGAAGCGCAAGCGTGGATGCCTTTGGCGGGGGAACACGCGTCGGATCGTTCGCGGCCAAGCTTGTACTTGGACAGTTAGGCTATGGAAGTTTCAATCTCAATAAATGAGGTGCTACATAATGATAAAGTGATATTAGATTTAAAAAAAAAAGAAAATGGTTTCATCTAGATAAAACTAGTGTTGCACTATTTTCAAAACTTTAAAACCCATTGAAACCACTATTGAAGCCATTCAGTTTCATTTCATGAGGTTTCCTCCCAATCATAATGCAAGAATTAAATACCATAATTTGCTTATGAAACAACAAAAATGAAACTTACCATTAGAGAGAGTCATTTCTTTGATGGTTTTATATCGTTTTAGGTGATTTAACATGTTGGAAACAACAAAATAAAATTGACCATTGAGACTAGCCTTAAGGCATTGCTTCTTAACAGCCAACAACTCCTGGGTTTCCTATTTACCGGACCACAACAACGACGTGATAATAAAATACAAAACTCAGACAGGTGATCCTGAATATTGAATCTTTGGCAGGAAACGACCTCCAATATCAACCTTAATTGTCTATAAAAAAACTTATTTTTTAGCACAAAAAAATTGTAGAAAGTGCTTAGCCGTCACTGGCATGTGCGAGGTGAGAACCTGCACCGGTCCCCAATTTAAGGGCCTCTAATTTTCTCGACTAGCATTAGTGCATATGAAATTCCTAGCACTCGCAAGCTTTGATGTTTCTAGTACGAGTAAAAAACACAAGCGCCTTATATTTTCCTATGAATTTTAATCATAGTCTTTAATTTCAATTTAGCAAGCACAAACACCATCTCTCGAATGTTTGTGAAATATGCATGATTTGATGAATAATCCTTTATATCGATCGGCATGTGCAAAGATGTTACTAATATTATCAATGGTTCCTCACAAAGAGTAAATGCTCTCGGCATATGGTCTTAAATGAAAAAAGCGCTCAGCATATTTTAAGTGCATTCTCGGGCTTAGCTGGCTTATTACCATTATAGGATTAGAGCTGGGCACAAAAATATTCTAGCTTTCATAGAAACTTGAAAAAATAAAGAGTAAAATGCATCTCAGGTCCTTGACTCTTGGCAGATGTTCATCTAGGTCCATGAACTTTTAAAGTGTCCACATGAGTCTTTAAATTATTTTCGGATGGTCATTTAGGTCCACAAACTCTTAAGTGACTATCTAGGTCCACAAGCTATTAATATTCTGTCAACCAAGTCCATTTTAGAGAAAAAAAATCCAACTTGGACATGATAGCGTGGAGACATATGACATGTAGGTCCTTCATTTTTTTCTCACCATCACACGTCGTTGCAGTAAGTACGGACCCACCGCTCGCACTGCCACATGTGACGATGGATGAGGTAGAGGTGAACCGTGGAGTAATCTATATGAGAGTGACACTACTTCTATGAGCCATGGAAGGAAGAAAATGACCATATGAGCGACCTTGCGCTAGGAGAGACAGGCTGGAGGCGAGTGCATCAACAATGGCGGTGCCACCCCTTCGGAGTAATATTGGAGCGACAATCCCAATGTCAGGTCCCTTTGCGTCGTCAGTCTTGATGGATACTTCGACGATGTGTGACGACAATATATCCTTAAGATGCTAGTAAAAAAAAAAGTGAAAAGCCTATATACTAATATGGCTCCTAAATGTTAAGAGTTTGTGGACCTGATTGACACAAGTTTATAAACCCATGTGATCACTAAAGAGCTCGTGGATCTAAATGACCATTCAAAAATAGTTGAAGGACTTAGATGGACATTTAAGAGTTTATGGACCTAGATGACCATCTGCCAATAGTTTAAGGATATGAAATGCATTTTACTCAAAAATAAAGAAGTAGTAGCTAATTGAGCGATTCAACAATTTTTGCAAGCGTAAGAGTGGGCCATCTTGTGCACTGATAAGCACATAATATGCTTTTCCATATACCGTTGCAAACATGCAAACTTTTTTGGTGACGAGTGGTGCAGGGAAAGACGCAGCAAGGAGCCACATGAAAACACAAACGCAGAAACAGAGGTTGAAAGGAACAAGTTTGCGTTGTGTTACCGAATTTTTAATCCGATCCGGATTTTATGGTCCTAAATTTGATCGTATCATTGGGACCGAATCCACACCATATCCATACCCATATGGGCACTGAAAATGACGTACGTATACGCTAGCCGTACTAGGTCAGAACTCAGGGCAGGGACCATGTATGTACACATGCAATGCATATCAATGGAAAAGTGATATATTCCGGATATAGGGGACCGAGAACTTGCTTGGTCGGCAACATTACGCACCTGCTCACGCGAACTTGAAACCGACACCTTCCTCAGTGGAGTCCAGAGCTCTTCACACAATTTTGATTTTTGAGTGAGCATTTCACGGTCCATTGAAGATGTATTTATAGTAGAGCTTCCATAATTCGATATTTAAAAGAGAGACTTCACCTAACAAGTGTCATTATGATTTTACCGCCTGGTTCACAGAATTAAGTAAAAATTATGTCAAACATCAGGATCTGCTCGTTGCAAAAAAAAAGAAAAAGAAAAAAAAGGATTCTGCAACATCTTATTAGTTAAATAAATTTTTAGAATGACCTAAAAAGTAGGAATAAGCAGAATCTTCTTTGCGTACGTTT
This sequence comes from Eragrostis curvula, assembly GCA_007726485.1. NCBI lineage: Eukaryota > Viridiplantae > Streptophyta > Magnoliopsida > Poales > Poaceae > Eragrostis > Eragrostis curvula. The sequence continues at coordinate 1,770,389 of CM017445.1, forward strand.
CCATCAGCCTACGGGAAGCAAAGGTTGGTTTTGTCCCAATTTGCAATCAGGGATAAAAATAAAAAAAGAAGAAGGAATTTTCCCCTTCAGGTGATGGCATTACACACGACCACTTTAGTTTCTTGTCTTCTTCATTTTTATATGACAAGTTCACGTTCAATTATTGTTGAGGTGAGCATGTGAAAAGGATTTCAATATTGGAGTTGGAGAGAAACTCTGCATAGGCCGCTGTAATGGGCTTTGGGGTAATTGGCCCAATAATTATTTCAGTCCAGTGTGCGCCCATGTGCAAGCGTTCCAGGTTTCTCAAAAAAAAAATGTGCAAGCGTTCCAAAACCTATTGGGCCCAAAGTGAATCCGCGGTGAATCCGTTCCTGGGCCTTGTACACACCGCTGAATGAGTGATTAGGTGTGTAAAAGATATATCCCTTTATTCTCTTTTTCACTTCGTCAAGTAAATGAAAAAAATTGGATTTTTCTGTTCTTAGGCAGATGAAAGTTCTCGATCGGTAGGGTTACAGTCTGCCGGATTGCATCGATCTGAAATTTATTCATGGCCGGCCTGATTGATAACCGAAACGTGTTTTGTTTCAACATGATCTGCTGCGCATGGTAAGTGGCATCCTCACCAACCGTTTGAAAGTCTGTTCCTTTTTTCTCATCTGCACAGGTGTCAGATGATGGAATGGCTCATCCACGCCATTTCCTCTGCTGTCTTTCACGTCTATGACTCAGCACTCCAGCTGCTGGTCTATTTCTGTCATTCCCAAGCTATGATTGCAAGCAACAAGTGATCCCATCGAATTCCACTGCTTGTTCCTCCCATGCTGCACTATCACCATGTGTAGTGGAGACCAAATGACCAATGCAAGAATCTGTGTATCATCAGAATTATCTCAGTTGTGCACGCTACCTACAAAGAAAGATTCGCTTGGATATTTGACTATTATACAAAGGATATTTGTTTTAGAGCAAATAATGATAGCCACTAGCTACAATGTTTTTTGGGGAAAGGTTCTTTATAATTTTTTTTCTTACGCCACTCCTGCTTGATATATTAGTTTAATAAATACAAGTATTAGTAACCTATCTGTGACCAAATGTTACATATACAAATCTCTTATTTTTTTCTTACAACTTTTTGGCAAAAAGCGCCATATATCTACATGATGCCTCAAATCAAGACGAATCTTGTTTACAACAACTTCTAGCTCCTTGATGAAGCTTAAATCAGCAGCCAGCGCAGCTAGTTGGATTCTATGCATTGCTATCTACAACAACTATTTAAGGATAACGGGTTCAGTTGGATTATTGTATGCTTTTTAACAATGATCATGGATCAATATTGCCATATAAAGCTATTTGGATTCTACGCCTGCCTGCATTACTGCTTCAAGAGCAAGAATTACCTAGCTGAAGATCACCTCGTGACATGGAAAGTATCTAAAGGAGAAGTGGAGATCATGCAGGCTTTTGAACGCTCCGGGACGGGATGAGCTTGCAGGCGATGCAAGAGGAGGACCACACCGGGCGCTAGCTTGATGTATGATATCACATTATCATGGGGCCCATTCATGCGGAGCACCTTGATCAGTCCATCTCTCCTTCGTTTTCGTCCCGGTTGTCCATCGGTTCAGTTTTAAGAGGTGACCTGGCCCTGATTGCACAATTCTATTGGTGTCTTGGCGATAACCACATGCGTACTGACTACTGAGTTAGCACCTTGCCCAGTTGTTATGGATTCTTTCCATTTGATAGGATCATGCGCATAAGCAGAAGTAATTGGATCAGCTTGTTAGACTCTTTTTTTTTTTTAATTATCTACATCCATCCTGCATCTTGCATATGTTTCGGTGTCTGATCGTGAAACAAGTTAAAACTTTGAGCTGTTTACATGCATAATCTCCTACTAATCGTCTTGGATTTTTATGCTTAAAGCATCAATGCTGGGGAAGTAAGCAGGCAGTACGGTAAGTAGCAAAAGGAAAAATACTTTTAATGCTCTAAGCGCCTTTCTAGATTTGTGCTTAATACACTAGATTCCTGGAGGAAAATTAAGTAAGAACGTCATCAAGAAGTTCACAACTTTAGTAGCACACACATAAGAACAATTGTGAAGGGCCAGAGACAGTTTCTAAACACACTTAATTATATAATCGACATGCATGAATCAAATCTCCATCCTTCTTTGTCGAGAAAGACCAATCCATGCGATGGGCGCAAAAAAGCATGCCCTCCATTTCTATTGTTGTTGATAATGAGAGACGAGCTCTTGATTTGGACGTGAAACGGACACGCTATTATCCCACAGACCACAGCTCGTCAGCTAGTGGAGGAGCACAAACGATGCATGCCACTCTGAAAAAGCCATCGATCGCTTCGATCGTACGCGGTCGTGTCACGCTCAGAGGCTCATCAGTTCGTACGATCGAGAGACCGATGGGACGCGGGTGTCACGTGACACGCGTCGGTCGCAGCGGCCTCTGTCCGACCACCAGGCACAAGCCTTAAGCTGCGCGTCTCATGATCGTCACTCATGAAAAAAAATCGACAGATAGATATTATTTTTTTTGAAGGAAAACTGGAGGGGAGGCCCCTACAGCATTTTATTAATGATTATGAAAGTAAGTATGTACAGAAAAAGAAAGCAAAAAACGACTAGCACTAATTCTAATTTTACATAAGAGTTTGGATCCATTCCTCTAGCTGTTGCTTGTGCCTGTCACTTGTCCTATGGACAACCATGGACATTTCTTTTAGAAAGAGCCTTCTGCAATTCTGTAGTGTTGAATCAACACCATTGAAAATCCAATTGTTTCTAGTGACCCATATACTCCAGCACATTAATGTAATAATCTCCATGGACAGATAGATATTATTGGTTGATGAGCCATGCAAAGCCTGCGTGCTGTGCTGATCTGAGAAGGAACAAACGGCTAATTAAGCCTCCAGTTATTCGAATTCTTTCAGTTATGAACATTTTTTGTCCTGATGAAAAATAAGGATCCAGGAACGGATACCTTTATAGCAAGAATTAGGTAATTCCAGTAAGGGAGGGCACCTGAGCTGCTGTCTGATGCACGCCACACTGTTAATTGGAGCCTGAATCTTCAGTTCAGAGGCTGGTCGGTAGGCATCAGTTAATGGCTGGCCGAAAGCCGTTGCGAAGTTGTTGTTGATCAGCCACGCAGCTAGCCGTATCATCATCGCTTGTACGTTATTCCCATCCTTTTCTTGTTGTTTCTACGTACTATTATTAGCTAGATTTTATGGCACCCTTGAATTTCTACTCGTACATCAGACTGGAGAGAGAGAGAGAGTCATGGTCTTTAGAACAGGGCGATTGGAACAAAAAGTCTTTGATGTAGTAGTAGCTGAATTTCCTGAAAAACGATTTCTTCTGGCAGCAGCATTACTAGATTTTCATGTGCAATGAATACTGGTATAGTATAGGAGTACATGACACAGCATGCAGCGCATCCAAGTCAACCGTCCCATCATCTCAATCCGTCACACGCTTGACTGGACAACCTATCTAGGGTTTCTTGTCACAGCGGAACAATCAGATTTGAAGCTCCTTCAGTACTTTGCCCCATCTTTTTCTTGGGTTATTTTTTTGGAAAGATCACTGCGACCCATTTTGAGATAATTAAAGGTGCAAATTTTGCAGGTAGGATCCAATGTGGGTGTTCATCAATGCAGTAGCATCACTTGTGGCATGCTAAATACTCCTGCAAGCAATTCATATGTAAAGATACAATTATGTATACATAATACGCCAGGTTCAGCACTCTGCCCCTTCTGACAGGGACTTGTTTTTCCTCCCTTTCGATCTCAACAATGAGGAAGCCTGATGTTCTTCACCAGGTAAATTTTGCACAATACCATGCTCCATGTTGCTGGAGCTCGCTAGCTTACACGATAACTCTCCTCCATGTGAAAACTTGCGATTGAGCGACTGCCAACTACTAGTAGTAGATGGAGGAGGGAGGCATCTAGCAGCTAAATTGAGTTTGTATATATGGATGTGGCACGCACCAACCCCACCGTAACCATGACACAACATGATCTGCCATGTTTCCATCTCCGATCCCTTCTGTTCTGATGGCTCCCTTTCACCAACCAGTCCTCACGGCACTCTCACCTGGCTACGGCGTAGCCTAGCTTCCACGCACACCTCGCTCACCCGATCGAGAACGAACGCCGTGCCGGGCTCGCAAACCGCGTTCCCATCCCATGGATCTCGACAGATCGTCTCGCCGGCGTAAATTGCTTGCAGGAGATCATACATACGCGTAGCACGGCACCACCGCGCAATTCGCACATGCGTAGGCCGGCGTTTCTTCTTGCGTCGACGGCGACGGGGCATCGTGATTTATTGCGAGGCTTGACGTACGTATATACGGCGGTGCCAGTGCGCGTCATCGGTCGTCGTCGTCGTGGCCGTCGTACCTGTGGCGGTGAAGGGCAAGCATGGAGATGGCCAGGCCGGAGGGGCCAGTTGGGACGGCAGCCGGAAGGCGAAGCGGGTATTTGTATGCGCGTGCCCAGCGGAAACGAGACAGGGCTCACATGGGAAGGGGACCTTCTGTGACTCTCCTCTGCATTGTCCACATTTCATGGATGCCGCCTGATCACGACTAAACATGGGTCCTAATTTTTCTTACCTTGCGATAAGTATATGAATTTTTGATTCGTGTTCCTTTCCTTTTGTTATGGTAAACAAGGACTTGTGTTGATCTTAAACATATGTAGCTCTACAGTTAACTCCTAACTTCCTTAATTAACAGCGGCAGCAAACAGAGTCTAAAAAGGGCACATGATCAGGAGTCTATCCACACTATACTGCGTCCAAGCACGTGACATCACTCCGCGCGTATGTATACGGTATTGGATACAGGTTACTAGTCAATGCCTACCATGATCACAAAAAGGACGGCGCCCTAGCCAGAATTCCCACGAACCATTGTAAGCTTTGGCCATGGATAACATGGTGAGAGACTTTAGGTTGAAATTATGAAATAGTGCCGCATGCATGTATAGTGTATGGTTGCCAGCTAGAAAATTCTATTTTTTTCGAGATTATATTAACTTGCCTTGCCAATTTTTTATGAAAAATATGAACCTTTATGAATTTGTAGAGAAAAATAATTTTAGTGAGAAATGCATGGTATGTAGCTATAACGTGCTGGCATTTCGGTACAAAAAGCATACTTCAGGAGGAATATTCTACTAGTCATCAGACAGATTGCAAAATTGCAATGGCAATTAGATTAAGAGCCTCAAGTTTGTTATTAGAAGGCCACAAAGGGATGCTTTAAGTAAGATGGTGGGGTTACAACTTACAAGTCTCCAATTCTATCTACTTTGCTAATAAATCTTAGACAAGCTGCCAGAGGAAACTAAGAAACTGGTCTGCAACTTCCCCAATGGTTCACTGATCAAGATAAGCTCCATTTTGGAACATACAAGTTGGTACCAAACCAAAAGCAAGCAAAATAGGGATTACCACTTCCCAAACGAACCTGAATACCAAAAAGTATATATGCCAGCCGCGGTAAACTAATGCAGTACAAATAAACCAGTACGTGTCATTTCACACACAACACCACGAGAAGATAAAAAAGGGGCAAAGGATAGGCAAATAAATGAAGGTGCATATAAAGGGAGGTACAAGGGGAAAAGGAGGAAGAGCTCAGGAGGAACAAACAGCAAGGGCCATTGAAGCTGCCTACAGCTACCACCACTCCTCCTCCTCCTCCTTTCTCAGCTCAATCCTCTTCCTCCAATCTTTTTCTCCCTGTCCAGTGCCCACAAAAACGAGCATGCATATACAAGAGATGCAAGGTTTTGATGCAAGCTGGAGAGCGCATGACGAAGCTCCATCCACGGACTTGATGGTATTGATTCTGTTGCCATGAAGCTCGATTCTTTTCTGTACCACTTTTTTTTTTCTCTTCTAGTGGCTGTCAAGATTTAGATGCAAGCTTGAGAGCGCACTAGAATCATGGCTACTTCCTGGTGCGGGGGAAAGTAGACAAATGTGTAAGAGCTCAAAACTCTACTTCCTGGCGCAGTAGAATCGGTTTGGGAGTTCATTTAAAATCGATTTCCAAAGCATGATCTAAAATATAGCAGTGCTAAACTCCCATAAAAAAACATACAGTATATGCTTAAAGATATCGCTACTCTTTCTTGCTCTTCTTCATGTTTTTGCTTCAGATCCGTCTGACAGATACCCACACGCACTCCTTGTGCTTGCACATTTGTTGATGAATCGGTGTGATTTCTGTGCAGTCACTTCAGTGTACCTTGACTAATTCTGCGGGGCTCAAGCTGAAGAATCCGATGTCTCCGGGCTCAGGCTCGGCTGGGGCAGCTTCAGGGAAGTCGGCTGGGAGGGGGAAGAAGGTTGAGATCAAGCGCATCGAGAACACGACGAACCGGCAGGTCACCTTCTGCAAGCGCCGCAATGGCCTCCTGAAGAAGGCGTACGAGCTCTCCGTGCTCTGCGACGCAGAGATCGCCCTCATCATCTTCTCAAGCCGCGGCCGCCTCTACGAGTACTCCAACAACAGGTGCGCTAGTTCTTTGCAATTTTTGTGCATCTGTGTGTTACATCTCATATGCATATGCCTGACATCCATGAAAAGTGAAAGCTATCTGTTAGTCTATGCTTAGATTAGAGTTTAGAAACACGGTGATATGCTTCTGATCTTGTCCGAATTTGATTGGAGCAAGTTAACTCCCAGCTTTCTTGTTTCAAAGAGGAAAGCTGCATCTTTTGCTTTGTCGCACGTTTCAGTTAATTAACTGTCTTGTTTATTTCTATGCTACTGGACTGGGGGCAGCAAACGGTGAAAGAAATCGCAACGGTTTCTTTTGTGCGTTCTTGCATCCGTGTGATGTTTTCGTGCTTCTTTTTCCGGTTTCTTTTGTGTGTTCAGTGAGGTGAGCTAGATATCTGGCTAGATTCAGCACAGTCCATGCTTTGTGAAGCATGCGTGTCCTGAGCTGTTCTTGTGTGTGTGATGGGTGCCTGCCTTTGGTTTGGCTTGGGAGGCTGCTTCTTTTCTTGCCTCATTCATGTTCTTTCCCTTGTATCCCTGAGTGAGGTAGAGAGAGAAAGGGAGTGGAGAGGAAGGCCTAGATCTCTCATACCTCATGATATATTGCGAGCATATTCACAGAAAATACATGTCATCCTCTTTTCCCCCTCTCGTGTTCCTTTTTCCTTTTTGTTGCTTTGGTTTCGCAGCAGCAGATCTAGCAATTTTTGCTCTTAGCTATGTGCGTGCGTGGTAACTCAGTAACTGTTTGCAAGATTGTGTGCGTGAGACAGAGGTAAAAAAGAAGCTGAGATGATGTTAGGGTTAGGGTTTCTTCCCATGTGCCTCAATCATCTCTCATACGGATCAGTATGTGATGCAGAGATGCCACTGTTGTCCCTGCTCGTGATGGCTCTTGTCTCCTGAACATAGCAGTGCCATGCATGTGTACTGTGCTCCTCATATGTTAGCCGGATGCCCGTCACGAGACCTCTGGGCCCTCTCTGACAACAGCATTGTAGTGTTTATGACCTGCAGAAACAAAAAGGCTGTAGTACTGATTCAGAAGAAAAATGTCCAAATAATTTGAAAAAAAAGCAATCACCAAATAACCTGAAAGTAATGCCACGTAGTAGTGCCTTTCGTACATTTCTGCATAATTGGTCAAGCTCCTAATGTACTCATAAGTACGAATTATACATGCATACGATAGATAGGTCCATGGATAAATTTTTTTTCATGGCATAGGATTAACGGAAGAAAGTGTGGTTGTGTGTAGGATAGTTTCTTTTAACAAAGCCAGTGCGTCGAGAAAGAGCAAGTTTGTGTGCTGCAGTTGTCTCCATTTCTGTTGGTGTGTTCATGACTTGGGGGATGTCTACGGGGCCAATGGCATGGGCTGTTCATTGGGCAGTGTTGCATCGGGGGACTACAAAGTAAAGAAAGCTGGGCAAGCTCGTCAGAATGGTTTAAGGCCCTAGGGTAGGGCTGGGTAAAAAGCTGAGACCCTGGCTTCTCCCCCTCCCCTCTCTCCAGTGTCTCCACATTCTTCCTCTTTAACCAATGGGTAATGGATAGATGTTCACTGTTTGCATTCAGTCAGGTATGGGCTCTTTGTGCGAGCAGAGTGCATTAATTGGCTCCTGCCAGCCAATAGCACGCTCGAGGATGCTAAGGTTTTGATCTTCGATGAGGAAATGAAGAGGGATGGTCCCTTTTCTTTCAACCCTTTGGTTATTGGAAGTTGGAAATATATAGCAGTTTGGCAACTATGCGTGATTTCTGATGGGTGCGAATGTGAATTTTTCTCTCATCTGATTCAAGCATGGTACTGGAATGGGTTTCTTCCAAAAAAAAAAAAAAATACATTGTACTGGAATGCTGCACTGCTACAAATGAGCATTTCAATGGGAGGGGAGACCAGTCATATATGATAGTTCTTTGCTATTTTTTTGTACGACAGCTGCAAATTGCTGGTCTTATTGATTATTTTTTTGTTAAAGACACCTACTGTTTGTACCAATCACTTCTAATATAAGTGGCACTGCCCATTTGGGCGACTATCTTCCATATATTTACTGCTCTTAATAATACATATGGAGATATTGTACATTTTTATTCTTGTTCTTTCACAGTGTTATATTTGTTCTCTTGTTGTGAAATGATTTTTAGGTGGTTCGTTTGTGTAGGATGAATTGATGACACCCTAAGAGCTGCTCAGCCTCAGATTCTAACTCAGGCATATCTACAGGCTGGATAACAAAATGGTCACCCCTAATACGTGATTAGGTTTAGTTGATAACTGATGCGTAATTATTGGTTTCTTAATCCTACACAAAAACGGAAATCAACCTTTTTTTATTAGATTAACCTTACTTAATTAAAGGACAATATCAAAAACTTTTCTTTTTCATGAAGAGTTTGGAAATACATTTTAAATGCTTTTACCTTCTTTTAAAGAAACGATATTTTCCTGCACAAAATACATTAATCAGCTAAAATTCAGAATCCCAAAAGTTTCTGTTTCCCTAATACATAAATAACAAATACCATCAATTGGTAGTAATCATAAATTTATGATGAGACATTTCAGTGCTGATTATTTGAGAATTACCAGTGGTTCCAATGAGCTATAACTAAACATTACTCCTAGCACTCAAGTTTGACTGCTGAAGCTGTATCCATTTTTTTCTTGACACTACAAAATAAGCGATGCTTATAATGTGTTTATTGCTAGTACTAGCAGATAGCTAGATATTAAATCCACTAAGCAGCACTTTTTTTTTCCAAAAGCTCTGCTAAAAGTAAACAACTTTATGGCATACGCCAGAACCAAATGAAATACTGTATTTGGGTGATAGGACCTTAATTGTGTCCCAAGAAGTCCAATTCAAACAGGTAAAACATGATGCAGCACAGATCTTGGACCAGTAGTACATGTGATGTTTTATTCTCATTCTTACGTTTGCACCTGGGCCTGCGAGGTTCCTCCTTTGTCCTTTAGGGCAATAGAGGGTCACCGTATATTGTATGCTATGGGACTACCAGTTTTGTGCTGATTCCAAAACTTTAAGTAACGTAGGAGTAGTGTACAAAATACAACGAGACATTCTTCTAGATTAGTATTACTGGTAAATAACTATGCAGAGAGATCCTTGAAGTTTACCAATGATGTTTCTTCATACTCCGTATTCTTTTCCACATTTTTTTTATCATTTATCCATGTTGTGGATTTGACATTGGCTTTTCTGTAAAATGTCCTGTGAAGTCTGATCTGGTTTTTGGATATATTTTTTTAACTTTCTTCCTGCACATGAAATTTACTAATGTGTATATTAACACCTGTAACTTACTGTGTACAACTGTGCATTGCTTCAGCGTGAGAGCGACCATCGAGAGGTACAAGAAGGTAACCAGTGACAACTCCAGTGCTGGTACAACTGCAGAGATCACGATCCAGGTAACATCAAGTCAACACAAAATATTCCTGACCTGACCCGACCCCTAGATTTTAGGACAGACAATCGCATGCAGCCCTGCTTCTGACCTTACTGCGGTATAGGCAACATTTCTTTTCTTTTTGGGATAAATAGGCAACATTCCTTGTAACTGCTGTACCTGTCCAAAATGATTTCTCTGAGCAACATCTTCAGATTTGACGTCCTGAAGTGTTAGAGTTGTTGGAAATTGTCTGTATTCCTCCTCAAACCCTAGAAGGGTGATACATATAGCTCCTATACATGGGCCTCTAGATGGGCCACTATCCATGGGCTTTTATACTCCAACACCCCCCCGCAGTCTGAACTTACCGGCGCAGCGGAGTTCAGGACTGGACACAAGAAAGAAGAACTCACACCCCCCCGCAGTCACAACTAGCCACTGGTTACGTTGAGACTGGATCGAAACTCTGAGAAGGTCGAGGAGGGGAGACCCTTGGTGAAGATGTCCGCGAACTGGGAGGTAGTGGGGACATGGAGAACCCGCACTTGCCCAATGGCGACTCGGTCCCGAACGAAGTGGAGGTCGATCTCAACATGCTTCGTCCGCTGATGCTGAACCGGGTTGGTGGAGAGGTACACCGCGCTGACGTTGTCGCAGTAGACAAGCGTGCTCTTGGCGAGCGGACTGTGGAGCTCCGCCAAGAGCTGTCGGAGCCACGACGCCTCAGCCACACCGTTGGCCACAGCCCGGTACTCCGCCTCTGCACTGGAGCGGGAAACCACGGGCTGTCGCTTGGATGACCAAGAGACAAGGTTGCCGCCGAGGAAGACTGCGTAGCCGGAGGTGGAGCGGCGAGTGTCCGGACAGCCAGCCCAGTCAGCATCCGTGTAGACAACGAGCTCAGCAGAAGGAGACCGGTGAAGAGTCAGGCCGTAGTCAACCGTGCCACGAACGTAGCGGAGGAGGCGCTTCAGAGCAGCAAGGTGTGACTCGCGAGGATCATGCATATGAAGGCAGACCTGCTGGATGGCATAAGTGATATCCGGCCTGGTGAAGGTAAGATACTGCAAGGCACCGGCAAGACTCCTGTAGGCAGTCGGGTCAGCAACTGGATCACCCAAATCAGCAGACAGCTTGGCTTGAGTGTCAACAGGGGTGGAGCACGGCTTGCAATCAGTCATCCCTGCACGCTCCAGAATATCAATAGCATACTGCCGCTGGTGGAGGAACAGGCCAGAAGGACGGTGCTCAACAGTGACTCCCAAGAAGTGATGAAGGACCCCCAGATCCTTCATAGCAAACTCCTGCTGCAAAGACTGGATAATGCGCTGGAGCAAGGCCTGACTGGAAGCAGCGAGTATGATGTCATCAACATAGAGCAGCAGATAGGCAGTGTCAGTGCCATGGCGGTAGACGAACAGTGAGGTATCCGACTTGCACTCAGTGAACCCCAAAGAGACCAGGAACGAGGCAAACCGAGAGTACCAAGCCCGAGGAGCCTGCTTCAGACCATAGAGTGACTTGTTGAGGCGACAAACCATATCAGGACGACTGGGATCCACGAACCCCGCTGGCTGGCTGCAGTATACTGTCTCTGAGAGAGTGCCATGCAAGAAAGCATTCTTCACATCCAGCTGATGCACAGGCCAAGAGCGAGAAAGAGCCAGCGACAGAACCGAGCGGACTGTAGCAGGCTTGACCACTGGGCTGAAAGTCTCATCATAGTCCACTCCAGGCCGCTGGGTAAAGCCCCTAAGAACCCAGCGAGCCTTGTAGCGATCCAGTGAGCCGTCAGCACGACGCTTATGCGTCCAGATCCACTTCCCTGTGACCACATTGCCGCCAGAGGGACGCGGCACGAGGTCCCACGTCTGGTTGGCAAGTAGGGCCGCGTACTCCTCCTCCATTGCCCGGCGCCAGTGAGGATCGGTCAGGGCGCCACGGACAGAGGAGGGAACCGGAGAGATCTCCGGCTCTCCCGTGGTGGCGGAGAGAGCCGAAGGGCGAAGGACACCCGCCGCCCGCCGTGTCACCATGGGATGAGTATGGCCGGGATCCCGATGGAGGACAGGCGGGTGGTAGACCACCGGGTCAAGACGGGCGAGGGCCCGAGGGTGGGCCGACGGCGGCTCCGGGGTCGGTACCGCCCGGCGCTGGTAGACGATCGCGGGCTCGGCGTAGCGCGCGGGGGCCGCGCGTGGCGCGGGAGGAGGCTCCGGGGCCGCGCAGGGCGCGGGAGGCTCCGAGGCCGCGCGTGGCGCGGGAGACGACTCCGGGGCCGCGCGTGGCGCGGGAGGGGGCGCCGGGGCCGCGCGTGGCGCGGGAGGGGGCTCCGGGGCCGCGCGTGGCGCGGGAGACGGTGCCGGAAAACCTGCAGGCAGAGGGTATATAGGTACAGGTGACGGGGCCACCGGGTCAGTCGGAAACACGGACGCCAGCTCGGGATCAAGAGAGGGAGTAGTGGAGGTAGAGTAGGGAAAGTCAGACTCATCGAACACGACGTGCCGAGATATAAGGATACGGCGAGAGGCAAGGTCGAAGCAGCGATACCCCTTATGATCAGGGGAGTAGCCAAGGAAAACACAACGAGTCGAACGGGGCGCCAACTTGTGAGGAGCGGTAGCGGAGGTGTTAGGGTAGCAAGCGCACCCGAAGACACGAAGGTGGTCATACCGAGGAGGAGTGCCGAAAAGGGCATGGTGTGGGGTAGGAGCTGGAGAGGCAGTGGAAGGGAGGCGGTTAAGAAGGTAGGTAGCAGTGTGGAGACCTTCTGCCCAGAAGCGGGCAGGAAGGGAAGCCTGTAGGAGGAGGGTGCGCACGACATCGTTTGTGGTACGGATCATCCGCTCAGCCTTGCCATTCTGAGGGGAGGTGTACGGGCACGACATGCGCAGCTGAACACCGTGGGAGAGGAAGAAGGCACGGGAGGTGTGGTTATCAAACTCGCGGCCGTTGTCACACTGGACGGCCTTGACAGTGACGCCGAACTGAGTGGAAACCCAGGCAAAGAAGTGAAAAAGGGTAGGGAAAGTATCAGACTTCGCACGCAGCGGAAAGGTCCAAGAGTAATGAGAGAAATCATCAACAATCACCAAATAGTACTTATAGCCAGAAATGCTGAGTACAGGAGACGTCCACAAATCACAGTGAACGAGATCAAAAACATGGCTCGTATGCGAGGAAGAAACAGAAAAAGGAAGTCTAACATGACGACCTAACTGGCACGCATGACAAAGGTGCTCATCAGATGTCCTAGTACAAGACAGATCTGCACTGCGGCAGAGGCGAGCCAAAACGTCGCGGCCGGGATGTCCAAGCCGGCGGTGCCAAGTCGTGGAAGAGGATGTAGTGGCAAAAGCGGCTGATGAAGAAGAAGAAGCCGACGAAGAGGTAGCGGAAGCAGGAAGACGAAGAGTGTAAAGGGGTCCCTGGCTGTCACATCGGAGCAGTGGTCGCCGGGTAGCCAAATCCTTCACAGAAAGACCAAAGGGGTCAAACTCAACAGAACAGGAGTTGTCAGCAGTAAATTTGCGAATGGAAAGAAGATTGTGAACCATCTGTGGAGCAACCAGAACATCAGGAAGGCGAAAAGAACCAGAAACATTGCCCACAGAGGTGACAGGAAGACACGAGCCATTGCCAACCATAATGGCAGAAGGACAGGAAGGATGGGGAGGGTAGGCGGAAGAAAGGATACCGGCATCCGGTGTGGTGTGGTACGAGGCACCCGAATCTGCGATCCACTCCACCGGCGGTGTCAGCTGCATGGTGCTAAAGGACTGGGCCAGCGCCGTCTGATCCCACCCCGCCGGCCATTGCTGAGCCGGAGGCTGAGCAGGAGGAGTCCACCCCGCCGGCCACTGCTGAGCCGGAGGCTGAGCAGGAGGAGTCCACCCCCCCGGCCAGTACGGAGGCTGGCTAGCCGGAGCGGGAGGTGTCCAGGGCACCTGGGAAGCGGGGCCAGCGAACATGGCCGCGGGCTGGTGTGGAGGACGAGCCCCGCCTCCTGTATGCTGGAACGGCCACATCGAGATACGCCCTGACCATGGGTTGGTGAAGGATGGCCAGGGAGTACCCCCAGGAGCAGCAGTCGCGGCGGGAGTGCCACGGCCACCCCCGCGACCCCCACCGGAACCCCCCCGGCGCCCGCTGCGGCGACGACGGCCGGAGCGCCCACCCCCACCCCCGCTTGGCTCGGGAGGGGGGGTGGTAAGGAGTGAGGTGGCAGGCGGAGCAGCGGGAGGTGGTGGAGCCGTCACGAGAGCGGTGGAGGTGGCGGAGGACTCGGCTGGCGTGAGGCCCCGAGTGATCTCGTCGAACCTGAGCTCATCCTTGACCTGCTGGTAGTCGGGGAAGGGCCGCTGGCGAGGGAGCCAGGTCTTGAGGAGGTCATAGTTGCTGTTGAGACCCCTCAAGATGTGGAGGACGAGGACCCGCTCGGTGACGCCGCAGCCGAGGTCGTGGAGGGCATCCGCCATGCCCTTCATCTTCCGGCAGTAGTCAGTGACGGAGAGGTCCCCCTGCTCGAAGGTGCGGAGCTGGGCGTCGAGGCGAAGGACCCGGGCCTCGCGGTTGTCGAGGAACTGGCCCTCAAGAGCAAGCCAGGCCTGGCGGGCAGTGTCACCAGGGGTCCGGATGAGGTCCTGGAGGTCGGGGGAGACGGTGCCGAAGATCCACGAGACGACAATGCTGTCGAGGTGGAGCCAGAACCCATCCCGCGCCGCAACGGGAGTGTCGGTGAGGACGTGGTCGTCGAGGGCGTAGCGGCGGAGGGTGAGGAGGATCTGATCACGCCAACGGCCGTAGGAGGTGGAAGAAGGGTCGAGGACGACGGAGACCATGGCGCGGATGTTCTGGACAGCGACGGCCTGAAGGTGGAGCTGGGCGACCATCGGATCGCTGCGGTCAAGGTGGGGACGGGGATCAGCAGGCGGGGCCGGGCGTGAAGATGAGGCGGCGGTGTCGACGAAGGGAGCCGGGGGCTGCTGACCGGCGGAGAGGAGCATGTAGTGCTCCGTCTCGGCGACCTGACGTGTCAGGGCGTCCGCCGCCGCACGCTCACGCTCCCAGGCGAGGGCGGCCGCGTGCACCCGCTCCTGGGCCGCCAAAGCCTCGATCTTTGCCGCGGCGAGGGCCGTAGCAAGGGCGGTGTCCGCGGAGGGAGGCGGCGGAGTGGCGGGGACGAGCTCCGGGGGCATGCCGAGGCCGGTGTAGGTGAAGCCCGGCGGGACCCCCATCCGGGCGAAGGCGGGCTGGCCCACGGCTGCCTGCTGGCCCACGGCGAACTGGCCTACAGCGGCCTGCTGGCTCACAGCGGCCTGCTGGCGCACAGCAGCCTGGCCCACGCCGGCCTGCTGGCCCACGCCGGCCTGCTGCTGGGCCGGCGCAGGCTGGCCAAGGCCCATGGCGGCCTGCTGGGCCACGGAGCCTCGCTCCAGAGGTCCGTGCGCCCCAGCCCCAGCCGCGCGCGGAGCGCCCGCGGGGGCGGCGCCCATCGCGCCCGAGGCGGCGGCGCCCGCCACGCCCGCAGCGGCGGCGCCCGTCACGCCCGCGGGGGCGGCGGAGGGCGCGACGCCCGCGACGGTGGCGCCGGCGACGTCCGCAGCCGCGGCGGCGGCGGGATTCGACGCGGCGGCGGCGGGATTCGACGCGGCGGCGGCTGGATTCGACGCGGCGGCGGCCAGAGCGGCGGCATAGGAGAGGGGAAGGGAGGGGAAGGGTTCGGGAAGAGAGGGAGAAGGCGGCGCGCGGCGGCCAGCCATGGCCGGGCGGCGTCGATGCTAGAGGAGGGAGGGAGGGAGAAAGGTAAGGCTCGATACCATGTTAGAGTTGTTGGAAATTGTCTGTATTCCTCCTCAAACCCTAGAAGGGTGATACATATAGCTCCTATACATGGGCCTCTAGATGGGCCACTATCCATGGGCTTTTATACTCCAACATGAAGTTCTGGGCACGCAATGCACAATGGAATTTCAGTGTCTGCATTCTCAGAAGAAACCTATACTTGAACCAGCAGATAATATCTAGTAGTACCTTGGTTGTCCTCTGGTCAATTGTGATTATTCTATGTTTGAAATGTCGAGAGAAGCTGAGCATATTAGCAGAAAATGCAAACATCCTTAAATACTCTAGTTCTGCATTGTAGATGGTGTTGTTTCTAGCTTGTATCATTTATTAGGTGTTGAAAATTATTATGTTTGCTAGTAGCTCTAAATATCATACGGCTGATCAAGGAGCACTAGTTAGAAACAGAGATAGCTCAACCATGCAACTTGTATGGATTCCTAGAGGTATTTTCCATAAGAAGGCCAGCGGATGGGCGAAATGTAGATTAGTTCATGATACATTATTGAAACTGTTGCTTTGCATGAAATAACTGCATCAGATTAGGCGTGTTCACAATTGTTATGATTGATTACATTCTTCAGAGCTTGTTCGTGCTGTGCATCTCATGTGGTTAAATGAAGTTTATTGCTGTATTTATTTATTTTTCCTTCAAATAGCTTTCAATCAAGTAACTGAATTAAACTGGAAGATTTGCAAATAATTGATGCAGCATTATATCCTTCAAAGTTTGGGATACATTTCAAATATTTAAGGATGAAATCCTATAAGCTTCAGCTGCGCTAGTCAGCCTAAACGCCAAAGAATTTTCCCTAATATTTTTCAGTTACAATCAATTAATAGCAGTATAAAATATTTTCTAAATGAACTCAAATCATGAACTTGCAGCACTACAAGCAGGAATCCGCTAAGTTGAGGCAGCAGATCACCAACTTGCAGAACTCCAACAGGTTTGGTATTTGCACAGAAATATCATGCACATCCTGGCCTATTAACCTAGCCAAAATTTTCTTTTAAAATCTGGTGAACTAGCTTACCCGTTGATGTTTGTTTCAGGACCCTGATAGGTGATGCTATAGCAACCATGAACCACAGGGATCTCAAGCAGCTGGAAGCTAGATTGGACAAGGGCCTAGGAAAGATTAGAGCAAGAAAGGTATGGTTTAAAGAATGTCTTTAATCACACGTTATGTTTCAAAGAATTGTTTTGTGTGCTAATGCATGAGCGCTTCATTATTACCCGCAGAATGAATTGCTGTGTTCTGAACTTGAGTATATGGAGAGAAGGGTAAATAGTAGAACTAATATAATTTCTTTCCTATCATAAAATTGCTTTTCCTGACATTGAACAAACTATGACATGAATTTGATCATTTCAGGAACTGGAGCTGCAGAATGACAACTTGTACTTAAAGAGCAGGGTAAGTAATCTGTCCCTGATTGTAATAATTACAAAATGAATTCAGATTTCCCTACAAAAATGAATTAAGCTGCCTTTCCCGATTATTATAAGTTATGACACTATAAAGCAGGTAGAAGAAAATGAAAGGGCCAAACAGACGACAAACATGATGGGTGCACCATCAACAAGCGAGTTTCAGCAGAGTTTCGCTCCCTATGACCCAATAAAAAGCTTCCTGCAGTTCAGCATCATGCAACAGCAGCAGCCGCCGCCACCGCCACAACCGCAGCCATCTCAATATTATTTCCAGCAGCAGGATGACAGAAAACTCTTCAATCTGGGTTAGATTCTCATGCATTTACTATGTATTGTTTTTTTGATCGACAATCTGCTACTATGCATGCACATGCATGAATCCTTTTGCATGAACATAATTTGTCACAGTATCAATTGATCATAAGACTAATAAACGTCTAGAAGAGCATATGCTAAAAGAAACCATCGTTTCTTCTTAAAGTTTCCACCTTTAGATGCGAGCTCAAACCATCGTTTCTTTATCCATCCAGTTTTTTTCGATAGTATTGATTTCAGTGACTTTGTAGGAGGGAATGATTAACGTAGTAACTTGCACCCTATTTTTCTTGACGATCTTGTGTAGAGGATGGCATGTTCATTCACAGAAGTTTGTTTCGTCAGCAGCATACACAATAATGCATATTTCCCAGAGAGTATATATATCTTCTGATTAATTGACGCTTTGCTGCTGTCTTTCTTTCTTCCAGATAAATGGACCCTGGGGGATCTGAGGTTCTAGACTGATGGGCGTACGACTGAAATCCTCAAGCCACATATCCGTTAAGTTATATGAAACTTAGAACTACGTAATGTCTATGCACGAACAACTTCATCCATCAATTATTATTAAGGCTTGGTACTACCTATGTGATCTAAGTGATCCTTAATTATTAAAAACTCTGGTACTGCTTCATTCATGTTTCTATATATGTATAATATTTAGTGACCGGTGATGCTTTCTTCTTCAGTCTCAATACCATGAGTATTTCTCTTTCTTTTCCTTGGGGAAAAAACTATTCACATGCACACGCCTAATTGAGTGAATTAAGCGTCTGGTCATTGATAATGTACCTTTGTCGAACTGCCGATCGACTGCGGGCAGACGTGTCGCATGAGGTAGTTGGAGGATACGCTGCTCCTTCTTCAGGACCATCATGCTGTAGACGGCGCCGATCTCGCCGGAGTGGAGCGCCGTCAGGCGCATGGTGAGGATGATGACGCCCTTCTCGGTGGAACTGGCTTGGGCCGTAGAAAACATAAAGGCCAAGGTTACCTTGGGCCTAATATCTCTAGCCCAACTATATAGATGGGCCAAGGGCCCAGCCAAACATAAATGAAACCCAAAAATGGCAGATGACAGCAAACGCGACGACGCACGGACGTCCTGGTTTGTCTCCCGGCCGGCAATCCCCAGCCTCTCCCTGCGTTCCTCCCGCTCTTAGAAATCCCATTCCGCGACGCGAGCGCAGCGCCATGCGAGCAAGCGCTACGAGAAACTAGAGCCCAGCACGCGATCAATCTATTCAACCAATTAGAACAGAGGACATCAGCAGTGACGCGAAGAACGTCCTCGTCGTCGTCGTCCACGATCGATGGCTCGCCTCGGCACCGCGGCGGCGGCGCTGATCGTGGCCCTGGCAGCAGCGTGCCTCCTGTGCCGCGCGGCGGCGCAGGCTTCCGCCGCCTCGGCGGACATGGCGTCGCTGCTGTCGGCGTCGTCGGCGGAGCCGTGCGACGGGACGCTGGGGGAGTGCGCGGTGGGCGTGGACGAGGAGGAGGAGGTCGGCGGCGACCTGCGCCGGGCGCTGGCGGCGCGGCAGCCGACCAACCGGTACATCAGCTACGCGGCGCTCAAGGCGGACCAGGTGCCGTGCAACCAGCGCGGCAAGTCCTACTACACCAACTGCGCCTCGCAGAAGCCCGCCAACCCTTACCGCCGGGGATGCTCCGCCATCACCCGGTGCCAACGCAACACCAACTGATCCCATGCACCACGACCGTCCATGCATCTACGGTGTTGAGGGATGGAAGATAAAAAGGCATGGTATATACATAGGGAAGAGATGACTTATTTGTGTTACCGTGTTTAATTGATTATGCTTTTGTGATCAGTGATCATCGTGTAAGTACCACAACAATTTAACTAGGTCGTTTGCTGTGATTCACGTATGTTTATGCATCTTCTTTGTTCGGCTACAGATGGTTAATTTGAAATCATATTTTAGCAACTGTGTTAGTGTGGTTGGTTTACTGGAATAAAATTCTAAGAGATGAGGCTGATTAGATTCTAACAATATAGATATATGTTTGGATCGGCAGTGTTTATATATGCTAGTCCTTTTTTTTTTTATCTTGGGTTGCTGACACTGTTTCAATACGACTTTGTTTCATCGACAGAGCTATAAGGGTACTATTTGGAACTATGTCTATAAGAGTAAAGGGAGATTTTAAATCAAATTAGGTGTTTGGTGAGACTTGAAAAATTCATTTTTGGATCATCTATTGTACTTGAAAAATCCATAAGTTTTGAGGGATTAATGAGGAGTAGGTTGGAGAAGTAGAGCAAGCGGATGTTATGACGAGATTACAATAGAGTGTTCGTTTTGTCCCTTTTGTTCAAATATCTCGTTACTTCCTTCGAAAGAATCCAAGCTGCATACGTTGTGGCTAATCAAATCCACAATTGTCACCCAGGAAGTAGCTGAAACCGTCTCATAGCTCTAGGGCACGAGAATATTAGGTTATAAATTTTTTTGTAATCAATGCAAATATACATGTCGCCCCCCTAAGAGAACTATTTTCATAATCATATATCACAAGCAATCATATAAAATTTAATAACAATCATGTTATGTCATACTTTCTACATCCTCTTTCATCGTAGAGCATGCCCACATTCTAAACTAGAAGCATAAAGCAACCCAAGGCAACAAATAATAATAATAAGTGTAGCCAAACCATTATAAGAATGGGTGTACAAAACATTCAATCATTTAAACTTTGTTCAAAAATATGTAAAAATCTTGCTCCATTTTTATTTTCTAAAATTTTGAGAGTTAATAACTGTTAACATATTGTGTGCACTTGACAAACATTTTGAAATAGCTAGGTCTCATAAAGACATAACCAAAACCTATGACACAGAATACTAGTTGCATTATTGCAATATATATATATTATTCTTGTGCTTATATTTCAATCGAGAAACATCACTTTAAAATATCAAACTTTTAGAAAACTTTGGCCACTCAAGGTTTGTGATATCCCTAATATATATGTACTAGAAACAAAATAAGCTTAAGTCAAACAAATATGGATAATAAGGGCAGCCACACCATTGTAAGAGAATGGGTGTATGGAATATTCTGTGCTTTAAATTTTGTTTCAAATGTATTTAATGATAGTTTTATTTTTCATTTTGATTAAATTTGGAGATTTAACAGATAATTGATCTATTCCTCTATAAGAATGGAACCTAGTTTGGCATTGTTATGCACTATTTATTCAGCTCCACTCCAGAAAATCTATAGTGGAGCAACACATGGTGGATTCGGAGTATAGTCAGTATGGTGTTTGACTGGAATCTTGATATGTGAGGTCTGAGGGAGGGAGGAATGTTCATGTTTTGTTATATGAGTGATATATAGCTTTTATGAGTTAGTGAGTTTAAGTACATTTTATAATAGAATAGTTGTTAAGTATCCCATAAACACTCCAATATATAAAATACTATAAAATAGAAGGTACTTATTTGTCTTGTGAGCTTCATGCTTTTCGTCCAGCCCTATTTGTGGCCTTGGGGGTGAGGGTAAGAGCATCTACAAGAGAAGGCAAAACCGTTGGCGAGGAGTCCCAAACCCATGAGTCCAAGGCACCACTTGAGCGAGAGGCGAAGCTAGTGTTAACCAGCATGGATAGGAAAGAGTTTTGACAATTTTGGGTCCAAATCTCTCTTCCAGTACATGCTCAGCATCCTGAAGGCCGTGGCGGAGGAGTCCAATCTCTGGTCAAACCTGAACCCTGCCCAAATCTTTGTTCCAGTGAGCTTCGGTGCCGCAACAACCGACGTCGGCCGACCGCTACCACAGCTGGCCCAGGGACACGCTCTTAGCTTCTTCAAGCGCGAGAATGGAGGCTAGGGAGTACGACGACTTCTTCCTGTCGTGGTACTCGCTGATTGTGGCCCTGGTGGCAGGTGTCCGCCGCCTCGGCGGACATGACGTCTCTGCTGTCGGAGTCGTCGGCGGAGCCGTGCGACGGGACGCTGGGGGAGTGTCCGGTGGGCGTGGACGAGGAGGAGGAGGTCGGCAGCGAGCTGCGCAGGGCGTTGGTGGGGCGGAAGCCCACCTACCAATACATCAGCTACGCGACGCTCAAGGCAGACCAAGTGCCGTGCAACCAGCGCGGCAAGCCCTACTACACCAACTGCGCCTCGCAGAAGCCCGCCAACCGTACCGCTAGGGATGCTCCGCCTTCACCCGGTGCCAACGTAAGACCAACTGATCCAAGCACTATCTATTGGTGTTGAGGGATAAAGACAAAAAGACGTGGTATATACATAGGGAACAGATGAAGGTGTGTTGATGGATGCATTGCCTTATTTGTGTTATTTTGTTAATTGATTTTGCTTTTGTGATCAATGATCATCGTGTAGGTAGCACAACAATTTAACTAGGCTGTTTGCTGGGATTAACGTATGATTGTGCATTTTCTTTGTTCGGTTATAGATGGTTAATATGATATCATTTTTAAGCGACCGTGTTACTATGGTATGTGTATTAGAATAAAATTCTAAGAGTTGAGGCTGGTTAGATTCTAACAATATATATGTTCAGATTGACAATGCTTATATATGTTATTTCTGTTCTATCTTGGGTTATTGGTATTGTTTCAATATCATCTCGGTTATAAATGGTTAATTTGAAATCATTTTTTAGGCGACTGTGTTAGCGTGATTGGTTTACTGGATTAAAATTCTAAGAGTTGAGGGAGGCTGATTAAATTATAACAATATAGATATATGTTCAGATAGATATATGTTCAGATCGTCAGTGTTTCAATACCTTATTTTTTTCAGTTGGTGACTTTGTTTCACGAGCTATACAAGTCCTATTTGGACCTATCCCTACAGGAGTAAAGAGAATGCTAGGTGTTTCACAAGACTTCCAAAAATCATTATTTAGAGCATCTATGGTACTTTTTATAATGTGAGTTTTGTCAAACCGTTTTTGTTTCTCGTTCCGAAAGATGTCCATGATAATTTTTTAGGGCTTCAAGGATGAGATTAGTGGTTCACTTCAGTAATCTTTAGGCTTGCAGGGATTCAGGATGAGGAGTTTGAAGTCATGGAGCCGGTGAATGTTGTGGTGAGGCGACAATAGAGTGTTAGTTTGGTCCCTTTTGTTCAATCTTGTCACCCACCTTCTTACTTCCTCTACAAGAATCCAAGCTGCATACATTGTTGACAAACAAAGCCAAAACTGTCACCTTGGATGTAGGTAGAACTATCACAAGACTCCAGGGGACAAGAAGATTGGGTTACACGTTTTGTTTGTCGTCCACACAAATGTACACATTTGCCCACCCTAAGAGGACTATTTTAACAAAATTCGATCACGAACAAGCATATAAAAGTTAATAACAACTCTATTATGTCATACTTTCTCTACATCATTTTCATGGTACGAGCATGTCCCAATTCTATACTAGAAGCATAAAGCAACCCAAGACAATGAAAAATAATAATAAGGGTATCCACAACATTATAAGAATGGGTGTACAAGACATTCAATCTTTTAAATTTTGTTGGAAATATGTAAAGATCTAGCTCCATTTTTATTTTTAAAGTTATGGGAGTTAACAAATTGTGTCTTGTTTAACAAACATTTTGAAATAGCGATAGGTCTCTTAAAGCCATAACCAAAACTATGACAAAAAGATCATAGTTGCATTATTTCATATTTATAGATATATTAATCTTGTGCTTAGATTTCCAATCTGGACACATCACTTTAAAATATCAAACTTTTTGAAAAGGAAAAAGTCCATTTTACTCCCCAAACAATTCACTTTGTCCATTTCACCCCTTAAACAAAATGATGGCTCACTGTACTACCTCAAACAATTTCATTAAGTGCAACTTACACCTTATTGAAATTTGTCTTCTTCGTTTCTCAACCTAAAAATTGAATTTGAAGCTCAAATTTTGCATGATCATAGTAACCACAATACTCTATGTTAAAATAATTTTTAATAATTTGTTTGATACCATTTGAGTGCATATAACATTGATTGCTAGTATACTATGTAATCAGAGTCAGAAAAATATACCACAACTTTTTAACATAGGTTATCGTGTGAATTATCATCACGCAAAATTTGAGCTTCAAATTCCTTTTGTCGGCTGAGAAACAAAAAAGACAAACTTCAATAGGGTGTAAACTGCACGTAATAGAATTGTTTAAGGTAGTAAAGTGAGCCATCATTTTGTTTAGGGGGTGAAATGGATAAAGTGAATTGTTTGGGGAGTAAAATGGACTTTTTCCTTTTGAAAACTTAGGCCACTCCAGGTTTGTGATGTCCCTAAGATGTAATTTTCATTTAAAACTTAGTAATTTAAAATGACAGGAAAGAATGCAAACTTCTAGCTTCCTTGTATTTTGCGATATACGACTTGTGGCCTAGTCTTAAGGAGCCAACGAAATTTGGTGCTTATGTGCTTTTGACTCCCAACTGAGCAATTGGGTCACTAAAAAGTCATGCTAACATATATATAAAGCTGTGAAGCACCATGGTAGTAGAAATATCAATTTTTTGTGGCTGCATAATAGACACACAATTGTGCCGCGTTAAAATTCTTGGAGTATTTGGTTTCATACTCGGGTAAGTGACATGTTTGACTCTTGGAGCCATGTACTAAGGGCTTCAAGGTGGTTAGGTACATATGTCACAACATTAGGGAATTGGTTAGAGGGAATAATAATGTTCACATATAATGTGTGAATTGCAAGTGAAAACTACAAGGCATGATGTCTTAAATAAGGAATATATATATATATATATATATATATATATATATATATATATATATATATATATATATATATATATATATATATATATATATATATATATATATATATAACCTGGATGATTTTTGGCATGAGCATCAATTTGTAAAATAACAAGAAGAATTAACTTTCCAAGAAAGTCACTAGTGATGTTACAGAAACCACTATATATGTATGTTCATTAGCTTATCAGTTCAACAAAAATAACTGCAGAAATTTGAGATCTCGGAGGGGGTTGGGCAGGCTCGCCTTCATACAGCGGGGCTCGGATGATAGCTTTGTGGCCTTGGGGGTGAGGGTAAGGCGAGACGCTTGTGTGTGACATATATTGCAGCAGTGCTGATATGTGAGATTGTCCATTTGTTTACTTGACCTAGGATTCGATCTTCATGCGATATGTACTCAGTTAATCAATTTAAACTAAGGCGACTGAAAATGGAATGGATTGCCTCTGGCCTGGTGCAGGCTCCAGAGGCAAGGTAAAATGCACGCACCAACTTAATTACGGCACACAATAATTAAGTCTGTAATAACAGGGGGTACATGTCACAGTGGACTGATCAGCTGCATATATGCCACGGCAACATAAGTAGCCTACTCACGTGCCATGAACACACATCACACAAACATTATTTTATTTAGCCACGTCCATTGGCTGCACAGCTAATCAGTACGTAGGCGCGACGCGCGGGGAGGGCTTCAGTGGCCGCAGCCGCAGCTGGTGCAGGAGCAGTTGGCCCCGCACTTGCACTTGCCGTCGTTCTCGCAGCCGCCCTCCTGCGCCGCGGCCTCGAAGTGGGTCTTCTCGGCGTCGACCATGACCACGCCGTAGCTGTTGCCCTTCCTGCAAGTTTTATCATCCCAACAAAAGTAGCTCAAGTGAGTACAATTTTGGTCTTCTCGATTGTAACATCCGTTTAGTTTCTGCATAAGCAACACTTGATTTGCTCAAATGGTTGTAATATGTCCCTTAGTTTTTTAGCTGGCACTGTGGTTTGTGGTCCGAGTGGCGGGTTGTAAGAGCCAGTGGGGCGTTTCTGAGCTGTAAACTGATACTCTGTTTCCTGCCATTTGCAATGCATTTAGGCGGGGGTCCCTGTTGGGCCCCTAAAACTCTAAAAAAAAAAAAGCAACACTTGATTGGCAAAGAGAGAGTAGGAGATCAGGCACTTACGCGCACTGGCTCTTGTCAGCGCAGTCGCAGTTGCCGCACTTGTCCGACATGGTGCTTGACGGTTCGGTGAACTGAAACTTGATTAGGATGAGATGTGTTTGCTGGTTTGCTGTGGTGATCGGTGAGGAGAAATGGCCGTGCCCTGCGCCGGTTTATATAGCCGCAGGAAGTTTGAGCCTCGCGACTGCTGCCAAGTACGGTACCAGCACCGCACAAGCAGTGGCGCGCCCTCCACTGCTACATCCCAAAAACGAATCTCTTTCTCCCGTGGAGTGGAGGTCGGGATCCATGGAGCTTTCACCGCTTTTTCAGCTGGCTTGGGCGCCACGCTGAACCCCCAAAGCACCGCACGCGCCGCGCACGGCACATTTTCACCACTCACGCACGATCTCGCCGGCTTAGTGATCGCCGATTATATTCACGGCTTGGTGGCCATCGATATCCTAGTGTACGTGTGTGACCTACGTCTGGAAGCATATATTCGGTGGTGTTGCAAGACAGGACGCGCCGATATCTCTGGACGAAGGGACGCTGCATCATGTAAATCCATCGCGTTCCAAACAAACTAGCCAGAAGCCTCCGTGAGGGATTTTTTTTTTTTTTTTGTAATAGATGATCAATTTTTTATTGAAATTGCGGCTAAAATTTTAAAGTTTTTCGCAGTTGAACTATGATTGTTTTTGTTCGCCGTCAAACGGGTTGCCTATGTTGCCTTGGGAAAAAGGTTTAGGTTCCAGAGCGAATGCATTGCTCGTGGAATTTTGTTAATTAACTCACAATAATATGAGTAAAACTACGGCCGTAGGTTGTGCGGGAGGAATCTCTCGCTACTCGCCATCAACCTCGCTGGCGTGAGGAATCTGTCACAAGCTAATAAGTAGCCTAGAGCTGAACGCAAGACATGTACATTTTGTTAGGCGAAAAGGAGGAGATCCTCATATTTAATTAATTTTTAATAAACTTTGTAAGAGTTATATACATGGTGTATAAGGCTGTAGGCCAAAAAGAAAGACCATACTAAAGAAAGATAAATATAATTACTTAACCAAATATGTAACAAAATTTTGGTCTTTAGTTTTGACCTTAAGAATAAACAAGGCAAACTCTTTTCTTTTTGATTACTTAACCAATGAAGGCAAACTCTTGTGTAAAGCCTTTTCCCAAGGGCCCAATTACAGCCTTTTCCCAAGGGCCCAATTACAAGTTCCTATGGCACCAGATGGTCCAACCCATAATTAACCATTATACTTTCCCAAGGGCCCAATTACAAGTTCCTATGGCAAACTCTCTGTTTTTTTTTGTATTAATACCTTCTTTAACTTTGGATGATCATTTTCTGCATGGACAATGTGCTGCATTTTAAATAAAAGCAATTTTCAACTTTTCTGTCACTACTAGAATTCCCCATTGTCCCTAGCTAGGAATGAAATTAGTAGGGAAACAACTGAAAACGGTATGGAACATGTTTCCCTACAACGTTTCCCAGGCAAAATAAAAAAACTCCATAAAGTTAAGACGCAAACACTCACACGCCAAACACACTCATGAGAAGGCACGCAAGCACACCCTTTACCTATGAACGTCACTCAAAGATTGGGTTGAGATATCTTGAGATTGACAAAATCTCGTTACAGACGCTTTATTGTTGTCAAGCGCATCAACTACCAGTAAAAGAATAGTTAGCCATAAATGCGAACACTAGTGCTAAGTCAGAGGGTCAAATTGATTTAGGGAGGTTCCACCACAAAGGATCTTACTACCTGAGCTATGATTAGTTCAAAATAATTAATGCAGTTTTCATGAAGTTATTTTTTTTGGTGACCCAAAAATTACTGTCATAAAACTACCCTTTCTTTACACGTTTGTGACAATAGTAAACATAATTTGTGAAATTCGATAGAAATACATTTGTTTTGCCTCACATTGTGGATAATGCCATTGGGTTACTGTAAAATTTATGTTAGCCCGCAGCGTAGTTAATGTTATGCCTCCCCTCCCTTGAGGTGTGCAGAGTATATTTGGGAATAATATATTAAAGCATTGGACTTCATGACCCCTTTTCAGATAGGCCCTCAAGGGTTTTGGTAGCAAAGCATGAATCTAGGATTGAAATCGTCTTGATGAAGCCACTTTTTGTTTATGGTTTGGTGTGAGGGAAACACTACTGTTTGTACCGCCAGGAGATTTTATTTTGCAACTACTAAGTGGGAGACTGACACTGCAGATATGACAACGTAAAATGGATTTGTTGCCACTACAAGACGACTGATCTAGGAGATTCCTATAATTTAGCTTTGATTAGTAACAATTGTTTAAAGTTTAAAACGTTGTAGAGTTACGGCTACTATTGGTTTGTTTGTTGCCTTAGAAACTACAACTTTTGATGCCAATTTCAGAAAACAATAACATTTCTGACACTATTTCAGAAAATTACAACATTTGTATTTGGTCTCATTTGTGGTGTTCTGAAACTGAGACTGATGCTGAGCTGGACACAAAAATTGTAGTTTTCTCAAATTACAACTTTTGTATTTGGTCAAAGTTGCCGTTTTTGAATTTGACACAAATATTGTAGTTTTATGATACAATGACTCAAATAGTTGTAGTTTTGTGAAATCTACTCTTTTGACAATAGTTGAAATAAGTTTCTAATATTTTACCGGATTTAGACAATATTACATTATGTTCAGAAATCATTGCAAGTAATTTGGATATAAATTTATTGATTTCGTAATTTTTTTATTCTAGGTTTTAGAAATATTAAAGAGATTAGAGACGGCTTTGAAGTGGATGTTTAGAATTTATATGTAGTACAAGTTTCTGCTGCACAGTACAAGTCCATATAAATGGAAGCAACAAAGACATGTCCGTTTATTGAACTTGACCTCAAAAATATTTACAGGGCATGCATTCTTCACATTGGACTCGTATCCTCTCGCAGAAAAAAAAAAAAAAAGATCATGGGGCCTTTGACGGCTAAAAAGTAAAAAACGATGCTCAAAGTTGTAGTTTTTGAATTGACATTCCGGACTTTTTCTGTTTTCTAAAATAGAGGGTCAAAGTTGTAGTTTTTGAATTGACATAAAATCTCTTTTTATTATAGTTTAAATAAGTTTTAAATATTTTACAAGTTTTAGATAATACTATATTATGCTGAAAATCATTACAAATAATTCGGACATAAATTTATTGATTTTATAAGTTTTTTATTTTAGACTTTTAGAAATATTAAAGAAATTATAGACGGCTTTGAAGTGATTCTTTAGAATTTATAATACAAGTTTCTCCTGAACAGTACAAGTCCATATAAACGGAAGCAACAAAGACATGCCCGTTTATTAAACTTGACCTCAAAAATATTTACAGGGCATGCATTCTTCACATTGGACACTCTCGTATCCTCTCGCAGAAAAAAAAAATGATCATGGGGCCTTTGATGGCTAAAAACGATGCTACTCGTAACTGCAACTGGGAGAGGAAAACGGCAAGCATGAAGTGAACTTCATAGCTACTGGAGTAGCAACATACTTATAGATAAACAAGCCTTAGCATGCAAATATTAATGAGCGATCACGCATAGTAGAAGCGCGGCTGGCAGCTGACGGTCCTGGCCATCGTCTTGCCGGCGCGGAGCTCGTCGTGGCACGTGGACGTCCGGCGGTTGAAGCTTTTCCGGGCGATGTTCCTCATGGACCCGGCGAGGGAGAGCTTCGGGTTAAGCCTCGTGGTGGCGTTGAAGTCCCTGCACACCGCCATGTGCCACCGCAGCGCCGCCTCCACGCCGGCGCCGGGCTCTCGCCGCAGCCGCTCGCCGACGGCCTCCGCGCAGAGGCCGCACACCCAGCTCCCGCAGTGCGCGGCGCGGACGCCGCGGATGTAGGCGGCGGTGCAGTCCTCCGACACGTTGCAGCACGCACACCGCACCGTCTCCGCCGCGTCAGAGCTGCCGCCGCCGGCAACGGCGAGCTGGTCCTTGCCGTTGTACAAGCACTCCGAGAAGGATCGCCGCAGTTCTTGATGATCCTTTGGCTGAAAGTAGCAAATTCACAATGGGGCGATATATCAGTTATATGCATGGGCATGCAACGTTTGCAACAAATAGTTGGTGGTTTTGTGCAATCAAGTGCGCCGTTATGGTGTCTATTTCAGAGTGATTGTTCACTCTGAACATTTATAAGCTCTTAACAGAAACAAGTTAACTACATATCCGTGATTGCAAACATGCTGTCATCATTACGTATATACCTTGGGTTGTAGCAGGACATTTCCGGTATGCATGCTCCTGGTCTCCTGCATGGCTGTCTTCGGGTTTAACTGTATTAAGCTGCAGAGTAGCTAGATAGGTTAGTTGGTTGGTATTGAAACTTTGCAAGTGATTTGGATTAACAACTGAGACCCTATTTATAGGCACTTCTTGGTATCATGCATTGGCTGATACACTCATGAGGAAAAGTATGCAACTTGGATATACTTTTACAACCGAAAGAAAGCTAAGTGAGCGAGATCTGGCTAGATGCTACGGCATGAAGCAACTTGTTCATAGGAAAGAGAAACATATAAGCCATCTTACTTTCGACAGTTAGTGTATCATAGCTACAGACAGCAATGTGTAGTTAGGCCTTGTGACGGTTATTGGGAGTTATGTATCCTGCTCCATGAGGATCGAAACTTTATGTGCAAATCATTGCTGTCACCTCGGCATTGTCACTGTCGCAAGTTGACCTCTCAATAGGGATATGGGTGGTTATAAACTGTTGAGCTCCAACGAGCTCGGAGGTGCGTAGTACTAGCTAATGGTGCGTAACATAATGAACAATAACCGTGTAGCTAATCAATCAAAAGTCAATGCCTTTGTGAAAAGCTGGTGATGCGAGGTATCAGAGGGTACACACATTTGCGGTACGCATATCCACTATTTAGGTGACCATATAATAGGAATTAAGGGGTGTCTTGGGCATTTGCAAGGCTAGTATCATCAAAACTATTGTATCGTATTACATATATGCCTTTAAATTTATTATTGTCTAATCATTATTAATTATTTTGTCACTATTATTTTTAGTTGATTGTTTTTGTGATGACAGTAATGCGTGTTTTCTAAACATATAGAAGTATCCCATGCTATTTTTTAGTTGTAATAGGGGGTAATTTTTAAAAAACATGAGGCATTTTGGACTAATGTTTTTGTAATGGAAATTGTAGTATTTTTTGTTTCTTTTTTTCTCCAATTAATATGGTAATTTCTAGCCCTTTAGAGTGATCTTAATTAGTGGCTTATTTTCTTTTGTCAAATATTAAGATAATAGATAAGTCCATAATATAGCAATGTTTTCCCATTTATTAATTCCAAAGATATTAACCTTTTGGTTGATGGTACCTTGGGACAAAGAATGTTACAGTTATCCAAATAGCTACCGGAGATGAATGGTTATTTTCAATACGATGATGACGTGTCGAATGGAAACAATCACCTTTTTTTTTTTGAAAAGGAAACAGAAACAATCACCTCCATGACAGAACTCAAGAAAAGGTGATATCTTGATCCAAAAAGGCTTAGAAAGGTGGCAACTCAAACCTATGACATATGAAAATCGCATATATATTCAGGGATACTGGAGTTCCGCTCGTTAAATTGTGCTGGGCCGTGCCCCGGGGCTTAATTTGGCACGACTGTACTGGGAAGAAAACGCACATACCATAAACTATATACGATATGCCTGTGTGTGTGTGTATGCGCACATACCCATATATACGGCCGAAATGATTAAAGATCAGAGATGAGGCGACGCAGACAAATATCTGCGCCGGCGTAGCACGAAGAACCCGTGCTCGCGAAAGGTGCATGTTGGCAGGTTACGGGACCAGCCTAGTACGTAAAGGGGTGGTGTATAAAAGACTAAAGAGCAAAAGGCGCACATATACCTCACCCTTTTCTTTTAAACCACAAAGTGAGCAGGTTAGTTAATGATGGATCTCGTCCATTCTCGTGATCAGTAGACATTTGTAGCTGAGAAGGTTGCACAGAATATCCTGAGATCGGCGGTGAAATTGCCATTAATTGGTACATCAAGGCTGGTTTATAAACACTAAAACGACAAGTTCAGCACGCACTGTTCTTAATTTCATTTGTTATATGAAACCGATCTTTCTTTAACCTTAACAAAATAGATTCTTTCCTTAGTGATAATTGTTCAAATTAACGAGGACAAAATCCACCTTAGCTCGGTTTTGTCAGGTACCTGTCGAGCAGAAGCATCTCAAGCTTTCATGTATAGAAGATGGCAAGACTTGTGTTGGTTAATTAGCAGTGCACTTTCACCTACTATTAGTCCTACAACGTACTTCCTCTGTCCACTTTTTTCTCTTTTATAAGGTGTGCATGTATTTCAAAATTCAAACTTTGAAACCTTTGTGCGCTATGGCTACTGGATCACCCCAGCAGATACTGCACTGGCCAAGCGAGCAAGATACATACCCTGTGCTGAACCGAGGAGGCCAAGAAACGCTTATGCTCACTCCGGTCACCGTTCCGCCTCGTTGCCCTGCGTCGTCTCCTTCCTTCTCAATGCCTTAGGATGTACCCTGCCGTGCCTCCCTCTTCCCACGCCTTTCCTACCATGAGCCTCCGGCTTTCGTCCTCGTTGCCGTCGCAAACCGGACTACATGTCGCTCTGGCTAGCAGCATTGCTGTCTGGAACGGGTGGTCGCTATTTCAATTGGCGAGCACTCTGGGTGTATTTTAGCCGTTCGATTCACATATTGCAGCCCCTCTTAGAAGAGAACGGAGCCTTATACGAAGCGGCGGCGGTCTCATGCCACGGCCGGCCGGCAAGTGACACCTTGCCGACGTTCGATCAATCTGCCGTCGTTG
Organism: Eragrostis curvula; assembly: GCA_007726485.1. Taxonomy (NCBI): domain Eukaryota; kingdom Viridiplantae; phylum Streptophyta; class Magnoliopsida; order Poales; family Poaceae; genus Eragrostis; species Eragrostis curvula. Next base: position 1,802,814 of record CM017445.1, read on the forward strand.
GATGATAACCACCGTCTCCGGCCGGACGAAGCCTCACCGCCGTGAACACCAATATTTCTCTGCTACTCCTAAATTCTGAAACCTTGTTCCAAGCTTAAAGACCATGAGTCCATGAGTACCTTCTCTTCTTCCCGCACAAGACGTCCCTCCTGGATGTGTTGTCCACGCCAAGGACGCCCATGCGGTGCAAGAGGCAACGAACGCCGCCATGACCACGAGCCGTGCAGCGAATAAGGAGAGATCCCTGCCTTCATGTGGCACAACAACGCCAGGAATGCCTGCGCCGAACACGGCGAAGGCGAAGTTGATGGCCACCATCATGCTCTATCCTGTAGTGCGCATCTCTAACGGAAATGAAGATCTCGCTAGGCACCAGCCACCCTAGGGGCCCGCATGATCACCCGAACCCGTACCACGTACACGGTGATCAAAAGAATCAGCACCGCCGCCACCAACTTGCTCAAGCCGTCGCAAAGCTCCATGGCCATGATGGCACTGACGAGCACCTTCAACGCTAGCATGGTCAGTTAAGATCAGGAGCCGGATACTCACTCATTCCAAATACTTATAGAAGTAGTATTTTCCTTCTAGAAAGGTCAGGTAGATGTCGCTCACGATGAAGCATGAAAATACATATATGGCACTAAATATTTTGAACGCCTAGGAAACTGCACACTGTACCAAGTGGAAAATGGTTTTGGAGACCAACTAGCAACTACTGCCACACAACGCCACACACACACACACACACACACACACACACACACACACGAGAAGGAAAAAATTACATGCACTCCACCATATTGGAACACAACCAGCGTTGAACTGCCAATAAGACTTGATGAATATTGTATGGAATTGAAGTAAAAAAGAATAAAGCTTCTTGTAGTAGAATATGGTTGTATGCTTTCCGCATGGCAAAATACTAAGATACTTGCAGCGTATATATCAGAGGTAAATGGAAGAGTGAGATTACAATAATGTCATATCAATTACATTAAAAATAATATGCCGGTGAACTCTTTTTAACATAAATAATTGGTCACCCAATATGTCTCATACTTATTGGCTTGGATTGTTACGTTGGCTTCATAGCTAGTATAATAATTTTGATTGGAAATTCCATGTTCATCGCTGTTGATGCCCGTCCCTAATGATTGCGAGATCCATGGTCAACACTACAACCTCAATTATTAAAGATAAATGCGATGAATCTTATGTATGGAGTTGATGTAGCAGAGCATATGTAGGTCTCCATAGTGTTGTTACACCGATCTATGACAGAAATTGATTAAAACCAATTCTTGAATTGATTAAAGCCAATTCATGGACATGTATTTTATTGTAAACTATAAGTTAATTGTAGTGTTGTTGATACGTGTTTAATTTCTCTCTCCGTATCTACCGCACTATCAATATGCTCTTGTCCTAGGCACAACAGATGATAACAAAGTTGAAAGTATATTATCATGAAATGAAAACAATTAAAGTATGAGCTCAAAGCTACCGCCACATGCTTCTAGCAACACCATTGGCCACCAAACGTAGATGCCTGGTATGCATCTTGATGACATATTGCTGTGAAATGTTAAGGTGAATAAGGAGTTGCACCCCGCACATTTGGCAATGCACGTTCTTGTTGCCAGCTAGCGATGCCACCCAATGTATGTGCTTATTCCCCTTCTCATGCTCCTTGAGATGGAATGCCATATCATGCATGACACTTCACAAACCTTGCTTATCACATATGTATGTCTCGGTTTAATGAGTACGTGTCAGTGTGAAGTGTGATAGAGTACCTCGCGAGAAACACTTGGCGAGGGCTCTTCCAAAGACGCATGGCTCACACTAGCCATCTTGATCTTGATTATACTATATGCAATGAGGTAGAATTATCAATATATGTAATTCTCTGAGTGGTGCACTAAAACAGCAATACGGTTTTATCAAAGGAGAACTATCCAAATTATTTGGCATGGGCATTTTAGTTTATACACATTTGCTATCAATTAAAAAATATCATTGTACTAAGTAAAGATTTTGAAAAGGCCCTTCGACAAAGTGGAGGACAAGCGGTTCTCAGATAGACGGGTTAAAAGGATCAAATAGATTCTTTCATCTGGCACTTCATCTGTGTTGCTCAATGGAGTTCTTCTAGGGAAAACATTTCACTGCAGAAGAGGGATCAAGCAAGGGGACCCTCTCTCTCCCTTAAAATTTGTTATGGCAGAAGATTTATTGCAAATTATTGTGAACTCAGAAGCATACAAGAGCCTCCTCATCCATCCTCTAGGCCCTAACTTCACTAGTGATTACACAATTGTATAGTACACTGATTACACTCTCCTATTTCTACCAGTAGATAGTTGGTAGCTATTTGCTGATCCCACATGACTTAGAGTGAACTTCAAAAATCCTCGCCGCCCCGCCTGTGCTGACGCGATGTGGTGGAGATGATGCTCTTCACGGGTTGCTGGACTTGGTCTGCACCGATGTGGCTGGACTTGGTCGACGGGGGACGGCGGGGCATGGCCAAGCAGCGTGACTCCGCGCAGTCACGATCGGGGGAACTCAATGTTGTGGGATGTGTCTGTGGGAGGGTGACGCAGCCAGGGTGACGTCGAGGAAGAGTGGAGAAACAGAGCGATGGCGAGCTCTCGTGGCACGAGTAGCACAAAGACAGGAGAAACACGTTGTTAAAGTGGGACACGTTGGGCTCAATATGAGGGAACAGTTCCATAGTGGGATGGACTCATCCCTCGTCTATCTACGTTCCAAGCACCCTCAAAATCGGAATGGACTCATCCTGTCTCATTCCTCAAACCAAACACACCCTTAGCGACCTGGACACAATTCTTAAAAAGTTTGACAATGTGTGAGAATCTTTGAATAACACGTGCCAAGGATGCCTTTGAATTGGACACGTTCCTGCCTCACATGCACTACAAACTAGCTAATTATTCTGTCCCTAACAGTTTTTGTTGAATGTCCAACAATTTCAATCCTTCTAAGAATTTCTCTTGTCAGGTCGATAGGTCTCTTGATGTCGTTCCCTATGGTTTTAACAAGCTACTCCATCTTTTTTTCTAAATATATGACGATTGAATTTTTACATTAGTTTGACTATTTATCTTTAGATAAATATATAAGAGAAATTATTTTTTGTGACAGCTCTAAAAAGATTCATTTCACTCACGTAACCAAATACTTAAATTTATATATTGTTCATCAATGTTCAAAAAGAGTCAACGATACGATATACTTAAAAACAGAGAGTACCAATAATATATTTTCTTATAAATTCATTACCCACAGCTATTGTGAATACAAAACCGAGTATATTGTTGGTTGCTTGCAGGAAACTAGGGAAATAATGTTAATCTAGTTCTATCTAGCTCCAGATGTGCGTGCATGAACTACTACAAAGAAAAGGACTTATGGACACGTTTGTATAGTTGCGCTTTTTAATATATTAACACCCAAAAACTCTTTGACATGATATTGATATATAACATGTTTCTTTAAAATATTAGTATTAGATTTGCTTTAAATTTCATTATGCATACAAGCATGTGTTTTGACATGATTTTGACTGTCTATAGTAGCCTTCTGAAGATGCTTCTTGACACGCTATTGAGAATACATAAACAAATTATAATATATGTATCCGCTTTCAACTGTCAATATCCCTTCATTACGCTTCTTAACAAGCTATTGAGAACACCTCAAAGGATACAACTAAAGCGTCTCCGCTTTTCGCAGGATCGAGTCGGTCAAGCGCTGATGAACAGACGCAACAGTACAACATATAAAAAGCACAAATTAAGTCTTTAAGTGATTACATTAATCCCATTTAAAACATAGAGTCGCACAGCGGAAATAACGATACAAGTTTAGAAATAAAGTACAAGCGCACGCGCTCACGATACACAAGAACCCGCATCCAAAGCCATGAAGATGCGGACTCGAGAGGAGATCACTCCTCAGTCTCCCAGTGGGCTGTCCAACCAAAGGGAAGCTGGCCATCCCACTGTCCACCTCCACCCGTAGAGTCGGGGATAAATGTGCTACCTGCAACAAAATCATAAAGAGCCAAACTCTGAGCAACTAATACTCAGCAAGTCTTACCCGTCAAATTGGCTATCTACAGCCGACTTCTAATATGCAAGGCTACAAAGGGGTGGCTGACTCAATAGCATAACTCGCACTAATTATTTGATCCTTACTTTCAAGTTTTATTCTTCAAGATAAGTACTTAACCAGTAAAACAGTGTGCATATCTCTAAAACATGTATAAAGTAACAATACATCAGCAGTGACAGTATATATAGAGCAATGTAAATAACAGTAATGTAAATAGACTAGCATCATATCATCAATCATCTCACACTACGATGTGACGCAGTGAGCAAGGTTGCTCTTGACCGAGAGCGGCGGCATCGATGTACATCCTGCAGGAGAAAAACCTGACCATACGCCACACACGCGTAGAGTCGCATGTGGCAACTATTCGCGAAGGTCCCCCTAGAGCTGGCTGGGTCTCACACCTCCCGAGAAAGGCCTTCCCGCACGGTCCCCGTCCCAGACGTACGCCCCGATTGGGAAGCATCCCTTCTCTCCCGAATACCATGATAGAAAGTGCAAGTATCCGCAAGACACCAGGGCAACCTAAGCTACTAAGTTTACTAGGCCCATAAAAACACTAGCATATGATCAATACGTTCGAACTTGCTCAACAGGGCCAACAACGGACGGTCCTTAATCGACACAGACGGGGCTACACCACCGTGAAGGCCCAGCCTTCTCCAACCATCCTATACAAGCAATTCTTAACAGTCATGCAAGAGTTCAGGATTTATTGGGCAACAGAGAATTTATAAGGAATTAAACAAGATCTGGACAGATGCATTTTTCCAGAAAATACACAATCTGCAAAAGTGCGTTTTGGTATTTTTGCTGGACAGAGGATGTTACATGGAGTCCAAAGAAACTGGATTTGTATTTTTCTGACGTGTATTTTATTTTCTATGCCTTTTTGAAGTTTCTGTGCATTTTCTGAAATTAAGTAAATCGGAAAAGATTTAAAACAGGCGCGACCAATCAGATCCGAGCCACACAGGGGCTACACAGATCGGGCCGCACCAGATCCAGCCACTAGCGTGCGAGAACGCACGCGGGGCCACGGAGTTAGCCACACGGGATCCCGTGTAGCCACACGAGATCCACGCCCTGTGGTCTCCAGTGCGCAGGCCGGAACCGTCGCCGGAGAGCGGCGGCGCTACTCGCCGGAGTAAGCTCCGGTGAGCGCATCGGCCAGAGAAGGGCACGAGCGGGGGCAGAGCGAGACGGGGATCTCACCTCGACGACAAGGAGCAAGCGGGGATGGCCGGAGTAGCGTCGGCGACGAGAGGCGGCGGCTGGCGGAAGTGCGGTGATGTCGCGGGCTCGCTACGGTCGACGAGGAGGTGCACAGGCTGGTGCCTCAGCTTCACGGAGGTGCGGGGAAGCTCGGCGACCAACACGTAGACGACGAGGGGGCTCGGAGGAGGGGTTTCACCGGAGAGGGAGGCGGCGGTGAGGTTGACCGGCGGCGGGGAAAACTCCGAATCCTGCGAGATGGCTGCGCCAAGCAAGGAAACGTGAGGCTCGAGTGGTCCGCGACCCATCTGGGGAGCTACAGCTGCGCTGAATCGAGCTCGGGCTCACCGGAGAGGGACAATTTCTGCGGCGAGGTGGTGGAGCCCGGCTGCCGGTCTCGGGGAAGAAGTCCTCGAGTTGGCGCGCTTCAACCCGGGGAAGCAGGAACGGCGTCTCCGGGGAGCTCCATGACGCCTCAGCGCACACACTCGCACCAACCAACAGCCGGCAGGGGCGTCGGAGCGGCGGTGCGATGGGTTGCTCGGCCGGAGGGCGGCAATGGCGGTGGCGCTAGGGTTTGCGAGGAGGGCGACGAGGAAATGAAGGAGAGGAAGCGAGGAGAGGAGCTGGGATGCCTTTTGTCGACGTCGCGCGCCCGAGGAGCGGGCCAGGGCGCCGCGGAGAGACGCCGCTCGTCGTCGGCGACGTGGAGGCAAAGCTCCGACGCGCGCAGTGAGACAACGGCCACTGACAAGCGGGTCCCACAGCATCTTCTCATTTTCCCGAATTAATTCAAACTGAATTTTCCCCAATCTTTGGCGCTCGATTTGAACTAGCAAATGAACTCCAAAAATTGCAAAACTGGTTGCATTCGAAAGATCATGAAATTCTCTTTCCAGTGACATAACATGCACATCTCAATTCGAAATAGAATTCAAATGGCAGCTAGTCAAAGTTGGACATTTTTGGAACTTTGGGGATTTATTTGAGCATCGAAATGAATTTCAAAAATCACCAAAAATTCTCCAAAATTCTTATTTCAGAAGGGCTACTCACTGGTATTTTTGGTTGCTCGAGTTGTTGTGCAAAAATTTGACTTCTTTCACAAGCTATGGTTTGAACATTGTTTGAACTTTGAATTTCGAATTTTGAATTTGGTTTGATTTCAGTTTTTGCTCAGTTTGGGTCTGCACTATTCTGCACTATTTTGAATTTCAGTGACACGGGGTGTCACAACAACAGTAGACACACTTCGTCCCGTCTGTTTCCCATGTAAAAAAAAAACGTATTGACATGTTCCTTTGTTCCGTCTATGCATGGAAATTCTATTCCAAGCCTTCGGCCTGTGGATCGTCACACAGGCTGGCAAGCAACACAAGCGATGCAGCAAAGTAGAGGCAGACCGCAGACCCATATGCTATTCCATCGATTGATGCTTAATCCACATGAGAATCGAATATTTACCGGAAATGCTCCCTTTTTCTTTCTGGGACAGTATGTATGCTCGCTTTCCAGGTCCACTACTTAGCGATCCAAGGCAGAGAGGCCGGTGCAACGGAGTCCACTTACGAGTAAACTAGAAAGCATGCGTTCTGATTACTATTCGCATAGTGGCAGGCCCATTGGCTGAAAGCTATGCAGGCAGAGATTCCAGTACCAAAGGCGATCAACGGTTCGAACGCGTGCCGCGCCCCTTGATGCCAAGTAACCAACAAGCAAACGAGAGCGACCTTGTGTACAAAATTAGAGAGCGACGAGTACGGCGTCGTCGTACACAGCTTTCAGACACATCACATCGACATTTGTACTGGAGAAAGAAGAAAACATGAATGAATCACCAACCAACAAGCGGGTCCCTTTCGCTCGAGTTTCGGCTGACCAGGACGCGCGGCACATATATAGCAGCCGCAGTTGCCAGTTGGTACTTGGTGATAAGGAAGAGGCATTGAGCTAGGCTAGTAATTAACAACCCAAGGATATGATTAACTACACATTAGTCTGCTGACACTGATTAAACATACATAGCAGTGGATAATTAAGTAGTTGATGAAGAGGTTACGCTACCTACCCACTACTGACAGCCAGCTGGCTCGGTGGATCGAGGCGTCGTGGGTCATCAAGCGGCGACAGCTCCTGCGGCAATGGCGCCGGTGGCGACGGCGGCGGCTTCCTCGATCCGCGCCGCCATGACCTTGAGGCCGGCGTCTAGGTACTCGACGAGCTTGTCACAGCTCCACCCCTGCATGGGCTCGCACTCGAACACCCACACCAGCCGGCACCCCGACGCCTCCTCCTCCAGGACGGTCATGGAGGCGACGTAGCGGCCGAAGCCCATGTTGTTGGCGACGATGGCGTAGGCGAGGCGGCGCTCGCCGGCGTCGAACTCGACCAGCTCCTCGCGCGCCCACGTGGCCACCTCCTCGGTCCCCGGCGCGAACGCGGCGCAGTACCGGACGCACCCGGGCCGGACAACGCCGCCGTCGTCGTCCTTGCCGTCGCCGTTGCTCTCCACGCGCTCGCAGACGTCGATGCCGGGGAGGTAGCGGTGCAGCGCGAAGAAGTCGGCGACGTGCGGCCACGCCGCGGCCGCCGGCGTCGACGGCAGCCGGGCCTCCACCGTGCCCTGCCACTGCTCCTGCTCCTGCTCCTGCTCATGCGCCGCCGCCGTCTCGTTCTCCATCGCGCTCTTCTCTCAACTCTTTTGCGCTCTCGCGTTCTGTGAGAGATGATGCTTAGATGTACCTAGCTATATGCGATTATGCGTCGTCGTGCGTGGTGGGTGGTCGTGGCGCCTAGTGTAATGTGTGGATGCCAGGAATCTGTCGTGTGCGTGGACACTGACTGACGTGTCGCACGTGTGTGACTTGGCCGCCGCTTGGACGGCTTCATGATAATGCCGCGTGCTTGTCCGTATTCGCAAATTGGCATCATCCATCTGCACGCGCGTGCGCATCGGGGCTTTCTTCGGCTGCCGGATCCGCGGCTGCAGCTGTTTGCTCTACCAAACTACTACCTCCGTTCTAAAATGTAAATATTTGTTGACTTTTCAACATCACGTTTGACCTTTTGTCTTAATCAAATTTTTATATAAAAATATAAAATAAATAAGTCATACTTAAAGTATGTCTAATGATAAAACAAATTGTAACAAAATAAATAATATTTTTATAACTTTTTTGAATAAGACGAAGGGTCAAACGTGATGCTGAAAAATCAACAAATGCTTACATTTCGGAACGGAGAGAGTACTTAGAAAACTTTTGATTGCTACAGTGTACAGCTGCGCTCTGTTCTGTTCTGTGGCGGAGCTACAAAACTCACACCAGTGTCCGCCCGCTAGCTCCGTGTCCGGCAGGATGCACTGCACCGGACATATTAGGCGCAGGGCGAATGGGAACGTGACATGTGTATCATATACTCCAACCAAATAATTACTTTTCTGTGGATAAAGGACAACAGTATGCGGCCTTTTGCATCAAGACGGAGATTTTTTTGAGAGTCAAAGACTTGAGAGAAGGCTAAACATCAAGCATTTTTGCCACGGCCATCCATACTTGGCAAACACGCTCATAGCCATCAATTTCAACATATATGGCACTCATTCGCCACCTCTTTCCTCTAGATCTTTCTTTGCAAAAGTCTCCAAAGGCAAACACGCTCATAGCCATCACTTTGTTCCAAGACCGGAACATAGCTGCCACTCCTACAAGGATTAGTTCTTTACTTCAACCCCATTTGAAGAAAGCCAGCATGCCATGATATGATTGATATCATGTGGCATAGTAAGGCCAGTGACAATGTTAATTACCGTTCTCCAAATGGACCTAGCAGTATAAACCTTAAAAAAAAATAAGTGATTGATAGTATCATTTTGGTTGCCGAAACTCAGACATATACCATCTCCTAAGTGCTCGTCACCACTCAGGCCCTACAAGATCGCAGCGGCATGCAGAAGGTGTCGTTCTGAGTGTGGTGGCAAGGAACAAATAGGCGTGTGAGCTCAGATATTACCATCCCGCCCTGCCTAGCCCAGTTTCGGATTGGATGAATGGAACCGAGAGGCTAAGACGGAGATGGGCGAGTTGGGGAATAGCACAGCCCACCACAACAATGAGAACCACTACCATGTCTACCATGGTGATTCTTAATGTGAACATTCGGCCCCTCGAAGGGAAGGCATCAAACTTTTGATATCTTACAAAAAATCACATGAGCATTGCCTATCTCTTCTCTTTTCTTACTTGCATTTTAGCTTCTACATGCATTTACTTTCTTGCAAGGAGAATCACTTGGGACGATCATTTCTAGTGATTGTGCCTTCTTAGCATGTGTACCTTATGCACTTCATGTAGATAATAGTTTACTTGGTCTTTACCTTGCTTGCTCCACACACACAACTTACTTGTCTAGTTAAATAGCAAGTAGTTGGAGAAAAGTTTTGGTGTACTGATTCACCACACCCCCCCCCCCCCCCCCCCCCCAAAAAAAAATCCCACCAACCCTACAATAGTAAAATGGGTAATCCATAAACTAGGGGACAAAGGTTTCTATGGTTTGATATTTTTAAGCGATCTTTCTAGATAAGAAATCTTAGAACAAAATGTACCACTATATTCATATAGCAAAACAACTATTAACCTTGGTTATAAGATTTGGTTACATCATTATGAACCCTATATAGTCAAAAATGTTTTTAAAGAAGGCACAATTTGCTACTATTTTGTTCTACCTCATGATTTTAGGAAAATGAATACAGAGCTAGAGTTATACATACTCCGAAAACTATTGAAAAGACGCAATGTTCTGTACACCTATTCTTATAGTGGTGTGGCTACCCTTATTTTTCTTTATTGCTATCAATATGCTATTTTTGTCTTTTGATCAACATGGATATCGATGTGCCATCACGAGCTGATGTATAAAAAATGCTTTGAAACAAGATTGTGCTAGTAATGGAGTACGAGTCCTTCTTTTTTGTAGGATGTGAAATTAATGCTTAATTTCAAATATTTTTTTATAAGAAAAGGGCAGGGTGGTAATTGTGACTGATTGGATTTCCCTGTTAGGAGAAACTATATCCCTTTGTATATCAATGTTAATATAATGATGAGGTACATCCATACACTATCGGCATCAAATACCCATAGCTGAATTTGAATGATGAGAATATCGACAAGCAGAATCTGAAGAGTTAAAAAAAGGTTGGCTCACAGCTCAAGGATTCTAACATCGATCAGGGAACCACAAGACTAGAGAAACTCCTCCTGATTACTAGCCGAAGTCTTGGAGAAAATCTATCTCATAGAAAACTACTCGAGTGTAGGTGAAACCAGTGTTGGCAAAACCGTCAGTAACCGGTCGGTTATCGCGGTAACCGGACTAACCGGTCCGGTTCGGTTTCTTCGGTTTACCGGTTTTTGAGTTTGAATTTAAAATGAATTTGAAAATTTGACAAATTTCGTCCGGTTTTCAACGGTTTTAATCGGTTTGACCGGTAACCAGCCTTACCGGTCCGGACCGGTTGGAACGGTCGGATCGGTAAGGTAAACCTTGGGTGAAACCATCCTTCACTTCACCTTCCTTGTTGTCATGGAGTGTAGACGAAACTCGCCCTTCATTTCAACAAATCCAAACATGATTGGTGTATACATGAATCAAGTGAACCCGATCCCTTGCTTCACTAAGTCCCTGTAGAGATCGGTTCTCTATCTGAATTATTCCCTTAAAATTACTATTTGTCTGGATAAGAATTAAGATAGATTTAAGCAATTGATAACTTTCGTAGGAAGGGCAACATTTTTTCCTTGCATCAATATTTACTTGAATGGCCATTGCCATTGTAACATCCTAAGGTTCAAATCTGTCTGAGCCCGCTCACACGCTATGCGAACCCCGCGCGCTCCCACCATTCTTTTACGCTTTCGTCCTCGTTTCACATAAAAAGGTTAATCCAAAGTGATAGTTTTGGACAAGTACTAAACCCCGCGTGCTCCCACCAACCGTTTCCCTCAGTGACCCTACTTCTACAAATACTGATCTTATTGTGTTGTCTCAAAAGTTTAAATTCTTACTTACAAAGTGACTACTAGCTTACATTGACCCACTTGTGACGTTTTCACTACCCTTGAAATGTTACTAGCTTATTAGGGCAGATACAATGCTACATGTAAGCAGTCTTATAGCCCGTCTCATACAACGTCATGTAGGATTTTTGATGAGGTGGAAGAGAGAGATGGAGAAAAAAGAAAGAGGCGGTTGTTTCGCGAGGCAACCACCTCAAGCACTAAAATTTAGGAGTATGAGACGACTTACACACCATTGTACGAGTTGTAGTTGTCATGCAACTCATAAACGTTCCTTTTTTTTATTCATAAATTAAGGGAAGATGCAATTATTACGAGACAACTAAAATAATCATCCATTGTATGTGTAGTATCATAAATCGTTTAAAGATTACGTGGCTTGTATGAGACGGCCTATAAGACAACACCATTGTACCTGCCCTTACAAGTCTAAATCATCTTGGACTTGTAAGCTAGTAAGGCTTCAGATATGGGATCAATCAAAGAAATTAAGAGAAAAAGATATCAGATTTACAATCATTACTGCTGCATGTCAAGTTAAACTATTATCGGCTTATATATATGGAATACTATTATGCGTAGATACTTATAGCAAGGTTTCCTTTTCTTTGAAGCCTATATCATGGCAGGTACAAAGGTGTTGTCTCATAGACGGTCTCATGTATGACATGTAATTATAAGACAATTTATGAGACCATGCATACAATGGATGATTGTTTTAATTGTCTCATAGTAATTGCATCTTCCTTTAATTTAGGAATGAGAAAAGGAATGTTTATGAGTTGCATGGCAACTACAACTCGTACAATGGTGTGTAAGTCGTTTCATACTCCTAAATTTTAGCGTTTGAGGTGGTTGCCTTGCGAAACAATCGCATCTTTCTTTTTCCCCTCTCTCTCTCTTCCACCTCATTAAAAATCCTACGTGGCGTTGCATGAGACGGCCTATGAGACTGCCTACGTGTAGCGTTGTACCTGCCCTCGTAAGATTTCTAATTCTCCATGTTGCCCAAGTGATGCTCTTCTACACGCAACGACCTTACCGAGCCAAATGCATTTCAGGTCACGCTGCCACACTGGGCTAGCGTATCTTCGCCGACAGTGGCGAGACGTGTCCACGAGCCGCCACAAGAACACTTCCAGGCGTTCCCGCGGGTGGCATGGAGAAGCTCCAAATTGTCTGATTATCCGTCTCCACGCATGGGCGGCACTTTGCCTGGTCGAAGATTTGATTAAGCTGAATGAACTGAAAACTAATTAGGTGTAACCGAGAATCTGTTTGGCACATATTTTAACTGGGGCATGAATAAAAGCTCCTGAACATCAGATATGTATGTAGGAACTGAAACGGATAATGGCTCTCCACCAGATGTTCTTCATCGCTGGCAACTACAGACAACTGCAACAGCACATCATGAACAGCAGCAAAATGCGGCCCAACAACGAACGAACGGAAATCCTTGTCAAACTCAATCACCCTCTTGCCATTATCCTTCCTCAAGCCCAACTCCTTTATCTTTTTCATGAACCTAGTTTTATCGTCCCAGTTGCCCTCCGATGAGTATCTGTTTGACGGCAAGGCGAAGGCAGCTGTGCAGTCAGTACTTTGCCTTTTGACCGTAACACTAGAGGACTTTTGATCAAATCTACTTTTTTTTTCAGGGAAAAACTTGAGTGTTCCTTGCTTGCTTCACCAAAAAGTCGCATGTGTTGTTGAGTTCTTCATTAGTTTTGGTTTATTGACTTGCCATTTCGTGCCAAGTTTTCTGGGATTCATTTTGATCTGTTTTGGTGTTCCTTAAGTGTCTGCATAAGGCGTAGCTGTCTTGCAATCTTGCATGTACATTTGAACTTCATTTCAATTAAAGTCACATGGAGTGCTTGATGTGCAGTCGACTCTGTTCATAACAGGGGAGAGAGCTCATCTGCTGATCTGCTGCCCTGTGAATCCATTTGTTGGATGTCTGAAGCTCACAACAGGCTGATTTGAGAGGTCATCTGCATTGCATCCCCCATTGAGTCCCCTCATTGGATGCTTATTGTTTGTTCTGCACTGTAGGAGCACGGATGATCCCGTGCGGGTGTTGTACGATTGTTTCGTCGAGTTACTAGTAGTACATGTTACGAATTTGTAACACACGGCCTTCTGGACATGGTTTGCTTATGCAGCAACTGCTCACTGCTGATCTGTAAGCAAAGGAAAAACAGTTGTCTGATCTGTTATTAACAATTCATTCGATGCTACTGTAATTCGCTTCTTTGTCAGATATACTCGAGTCTGTTTGCCGAGTCAAACCATTGTACTGGTTGATATGCCAGAAACTTGTTGCGTTTCCTGTACAGATTACGAATTGACCTCGCCACATCGCAATGTTTTCTACGCCATGGCGAACGCGCCGATGCCTGACGGAATCACCGTGCGCGCCGGCATCTCCGGTGGGGCTAGGACCAACCGAACAAGAGCGGGAAAGAAAGGAGGAGGATCACGCGGGACGCATCGAGATGGAGCTAGCGTTGGTCGGCGGCAGCACGGTCTCGTCCCCTCTAACGCCGGTGACAGCGAGGTCTCGCCTCCTAAGACGACGGCTGGCCGGCGATGCTAAACTTGCAAAAAAGCCCCCGGTTTGGATCGCTGCGCATAATCGCGACCCAATATTTATCACAAAACCCCGATCCCGACTATTAATCACGATCCAAATTAGAAGGCAGTTTGCAAATAACTGGATCGCGATCCAATATTTTACAAAAGGCCCCCTGTTTTGCGCGACCGGATCGCTGCTCTTCCTCCTTCCGAGGCGGCGGCGCCACCTCCAGCCCGTCCGCCGCCGTTCTCCCCACATTCGATTCCAGACAGAAGCACGAAGTCTAGTCCCAGTAGTCTTCCATTCATGCCCTAGCGCTAGCTCTTCAACTTCCCCTGCACCAAATTGAGGACCGAAAGTTTGACGCCGAGATCCTTCAGCTCTTGAGCTCGCACGGCCGGGCATGGCGGCCTCGTCTCCTCCCAGAACACGGTAACCCACCCAGATTTCGGTCTTGTTTGTTGCAGTCTTTTGCACAACCGCACGCTAGTACGCGGCTACGACGTGTCAAAAAGCTGGTCGCGCTGTATCCCTCATCGGGCCGCCTTCTATGCGGACGATGTGGTTATCTTTTTGTCCCCGGTCGCTCAGGATATCGAGGCCATTGCGGCAATCCTTCAATGCTTTGATGGGGCCACAGGCCTAGCTGCTAGTGTCAGAAAGTGCCAGCTTACTCCAATTCGCTGCCAGCAGGGCGACGTTGATCTTGTTACCGCAATGTTCCCCTGCACTATATCGGAGTTCCCGTGCAAGTATCTGGGGGCACCACTCTCTGTCAAGCGGCTACCGAACTCAGCTCTGCAGCCACTAGTAGACAAGATATCAAACAGATTGCCAACTTGGAAATCAGAACTGCTAAACAGGGGAGGTCGCAACACTCTCACCAAGTTTACCCTCCGCTCCATGCCGATTTACATCTCCATCGCCTGTATCCTTCCCCCGTGGGTCATCAAGTCAGTTGACAAGATATGCCGGGCTTTCATTTGGCGGGGGAAGGCGTCAGTGCAAGGGGGACACTGTTTGGTCGCCTGGTCGTCGGTTTGTAGGCCACAAAATATGGGGGGGCTCGGCCTCATGGATCTCACAGTTGCAGGTCGGGCCCTACGGATGCGATGGTTATGGCTGGCGCGCACGGAGCCCGACAAGATTTGGGCATGCCTGCACTTCCCCACAGACAAACTCACTGAAGCACTTTTCAAGGCCTCGATCAGGGTCGAAATTGGAGACGGATCACTAGCACTTTTCTGGGTCGACACCTGGCTTGATGGGAAATCAGTCCAGCAATGCTTCCCACACCTGTTCTCAGCGGTGCGGAGCCATGCGGCCAAATCTCGTACAGTTAAGAGCGCCCTACATCACCGAGGCTGGATCATGGATATCAAGGGAATACTATCCATTCCGGTCATACTGGAATATCTCCATCTGTGGGTTCGCTTGAACTCTGTACAGCTATCTGAGGGCCGACCGGACAAGTTCATTTGGAAGTGGACCGCTTCGGCAACCTACTCGGCAGCGAGCGCATATCAGGCTTTCTTTATTGGACAGACATCCATCATGGGTGCCAAAGAGTTATGGAAGACGCGGGCGCCAAACTAATGCAGATTCTTCCTTTGGTTGGTCTTGCACGGTCGCTGCTGGACGTCAGATAGACTCCAACGTCATCACCTACCCAATCATGGCCCTTGTGCGCTATGTGATCAGTGTACCGAAACAATGGATCACCTCATGGTGGGTTGCGCCTACAGCCGGGAGACGTGGTTCCGCGTCTTACGACCACTCGGACTACATCGCCTCACCCCGACAAACGAGGACAAATTTGTCGAGTGGTGGCTTCGAAGCAGGAAAAGGGTTGCCAAGGATGGTCGCCGCGCTTTCGATTCCATGATAATCTTGGTGGCGTGGAAGCTGTGGAAGGAACGGAACGCCCGGGTCTTCGATATGCGAATTTCACACCCCCCAGCCGTAGCTAGTAGTATTTTTGCAGAGGCAACCATGTGGTGCCAAGCGGGTTTCCGTAACTTGTCGCATTTCCTTAGTTTTATATATGTGTAACTTTAGATTTAGGTCGCCTTTTGGTCTTTTTTATTTTTATGTAAATTAACCTACTGAACATCCGCACCCGGGGCTTATCCCAAGCCCTAAGGTGAGGGTCGCATGTTTCTTCTCCTCTCTTAATGAAATACGTGCAATGCACGTTCTAGAAAAAAACGTGTCTAAAAGCTCCGCCATGGGAGGTGAAACAGAGCTTTGGCTACGCACGAAATGGTTCCCCTTTTCCCCAGCCGTCTGATCTAATCTGACAAGGAGAAGGAGGATGTATTGATCAAGCTTCGCTATCACTCTGGTAATTTTGCCGTTTTGGACATAGATCCAGCATTACAGACGGCATGAAGGTGGTCGCCGCAACCATTCTCAATTCATCTGCTTCGTTGGCTTCATCATTACCGTGATTCACTGAGCTAATATGAACGAAGTAACCATCGGTAGCATGAACTAGCTTGGTGTGTGCATTTTGCAGGTATCCCAGGAAATAAATCAATTAGCAGTATGCCGCTCGTGATTGCAACGGCGGCCATGCTCTCAGTCACTTCCGAATTGTCGTGGTTGCGTTGTATTATTAGTGAGAGTTTTCTAAGGTGAAAATTGATGCCTACCAGAAACTGAGAAAAAAAATGACATGACAAAAAGGAGTTACCCGTTTGATTCATGATTCCTCTGTGGTAGACTGTACTGTTGCGTGCACTCAGCTTATAGCTTAGAGAGGCTGCGTGTGTCATTCCACAAATGTTTTAAGTTGCAATGATGAAGTTACATAACATTGAGTTCTAGTCATTCATTTCAACAAACACTTTGATAGATAGACTCTTATAATTCACCACATTCGAACATATGTTGATCAGACCGTTGCTGACATAGGTGTTCCCTCCAAAGCATTTCTTAATGACCAATGCATGGATCTGCTTTTCATGATCAAATGATGCAGAAGCACCGAAGGCCCCGAGAACTGCAGAAACGCTGGCCATCTCAGCGAACAATTCAAATGCCTTCTCTTCCAGTCCATTTTGATCACTGTCAAGAAAACCTCATCATGATTCCGATTTCCGACAAGAGCGGAACAACCTCTTGGCATCCTCCATCAAGGCATCAAGTCACATTTGGAGTACAGATCCATGTGACCGCTCTCGACAATCCAGCCTTCACGAAAAGCCCATGAATCCGCTGACCTTCCCGGGCTGCAAGTGATCCGGAACAAGCCAACTGGGAGCTCGAATACGTCGCGCTGTTGGCATCCACTCCTCGCGCCTAATCTGCAGGAACAGAGCAAGGCTCTCTTGTTAGGTGGTCACCGGCATGTTTCTGACGGACCCTCGCGTCGAGCCCGCACGACTGTTGGTACACGCTATGCCTTATAAACATGATCACAGATGTTGAAGGAATGAAAGGCAGTCAGCACTTACTGTCCAAAAGATGAGCAAGGTGATGGATATTCTTTATAGCCGTTCCATTCATTTAGCTTCATGAACAGATAACAATATTTGTTGGTGCAACTCTAAGATTTTCTTTTCATAAGTATGAGAAGACGAATAAAAGCAGAAGACGGTACTTGTTGATTGCCCATGTGGTCATAACCATTGTTGACCTCGTGTGCAAAAACCTAGACTATACCGCAATGGAATCAAGGACAGAAAAACTTGGTGAACCTCTGGTTAATCAAGCGAAGGCCAAAAAGAAGAATAAACCTGTGACAAAATAACAATTTGCTCCCCCTCAAAGGTTTGCTAGAAAGTAACGTGCTTTTTGCAACAGTTTCAACTGTATATGACATAAAGATGACAATACTAACAATTAGGAATTACAATCTTCAGAAAAATGGCAAGCTGCAAGTAAGATGATTACCCCTAGCGTATCTTCTCACTCCTCCCTGCACATGAACAGAAATTTATGAATAATGACAAGCCTGTTCGTTTCGCTGCAGCTGCGGCTGCAGCTGCAGAAAAATAATTGCGAGCACTGTAGCAGCTGCAGAAACACTGTAGCAGCTGCAGAAGAAATAATTGCGAACACTGTAGCTGCTGCAAAGCAGCCGCTTTTGCAGCGAGACGAACACGTTTGTTATACCATAAGAGATATAAAGGGAGAAATTCACTTATTACGTATACTCTATTAATTCTGTTAAAAGTGCGAATACAAGGCATGCAACTAATAGATAAGAAGGTTGCCCCCCCCCCCCCCCCCCCCCCCCCCCCCCCCCCTCCTTCGACAATTTAAGATAAAAGATTCTTCAAAGTAGTGTTCATTGGTGAACTTTTCATTCTTTTTTTTTTTTTGTTCAAGAAATATGAGAGTTATCTGTATCTTACTAAATGTTTTCTTGGCTCCAAAACAATCTGAATTTTCAAGGAATTGACCCTCCTGGCCTGAAGCTACTGCATCCATGCACAAGAAAAGGCACGCAGGTGGACCAAAACCAGCATTTCACTTTACGAAATATTAGCGAGAAGAAAGCACCCTCCAACTAAGCTAGCCCTGTCACCAGCTTTTGCTCTCTTTTTTCCAAAGCGCTCGCCACCTTTGCTGCTTTCCATTGGCGCGCCCAAATCCATCAAATCATTAGGCCCCTGCTTCACTCCCTCTCCCAGCAGCTCCCGTCCCTTTCGAGCTACCAGCAGCCACAGAGCTCAAAGATCCTTGGCCGTCTGGTCCTTATCCTCGTGACCTAGCCAGCCGGCAGCTTTCTTTCCTTGTCCTGCCACGGGTGAATTCCCATCGATCGACCCTCTCCGGCCCGGCCATGACAGCCACGTGTCACCCAGACCTAGGCCCCTTCGTGATGAACATTATTGAACGCTGCTGGTAGATACAGAAATGGGCCATTTGGTGCTGGCATCTTTTCTCCTAGTGGTGCACGGTTACTGGCCAATGTACCAGTATCTTCTTCTACTTCAGTTTACGCATGCCAGAACACTACTGGACACGTGCTTGCTCAATGATCATGGCTGACTGTATATACTAAAACGGCTTGATCTCTTAAAACCGCCATGTGGCACTGCACTCATATCGTTCGTGACGCGAGATCTGAGATCAGTGGATTTGGGCTCTGAGTCATGAGACAGCATATATACACTATCACAGGCGGATCCAGCATATACTGTTTCCTGTGTTTTTACGTTCAACCTTAATACGGTTCACCTTTGAGAGGAATCCTAATAAATTTTTTTAATGTAGATAACGAAAATAAAAAATGTAAATATATAATGACAAGATGTTGCGATATAGTGACCCAATTATTTTTTTTCCATGGATAGCACCCTTGCAAATGATCCACTTATTGCACAGACACATAGTCACACTTAAATAAAGAGTCAGACAGATACAGGGATGGATTTGCCCTAGCTCTGAAAAAAGCCAGAAACAATATAAGGACGCTCGATCAGCTCCTCAATGTTCAATCATCCTCCACGAATTTGCTGGCTTCTTTTGACATTTAATCTTTTTTTTGGGCTAGGACTTCATACCATTAAGAAAGCAAAGACAAGGTTTGTGGACCGAGTCACTTACGTATGTATGATGAACAAAATGCCTTTTTCTTCTCAGTGCATGGTGATGATGATGCTACACTAGCACGTAACAACCTATCATGGTAGGATCAATTTGGTATTCCTGATCAGTTAATAATTGCAGCAAATCAAGAAGATTACAAATTATTAAGTGTGTTTTCTTACACAGAGTATGAATATATATGTTCCAGGTGCAAACTAAAATTATTAATAGAATTTTTTTATTTGCATATAATTATCAACAGTTACTAATCTACCAAGTACAAACTCGACGTGCATATATTCACGTATCTTCACATGTGTCCTATCTTTTGCAAAGAAAGAAGAAACTGTTTAAAGAAGCAATAAAGGACATAATCTATGTGTATATGGATTAAAGTTGGCAGCCTTTTCGCCTCCTCTTTTTACTAGTAGACTAGACTGGAGAGCGCTCCATGTGTGGGATGGATCCTCTCTATTGAAGTACTTGGAGAGATGAGCAGGCGAGAACAAGTGACTGTGTCCCATTACCTGAGGAGTTCGTGTGTGGCCTTACTGAATCTGTTTACCTTTGCTTTCGTTCCACTACTATATGGTCACATACAAATTGTAATAGTATTGGGCTAATGGCAACAAAACTTGCATATGATGAAAAGGAAACCCAACCAAACCCACCTCTGGATAGTGGGAGTAATTTAGTTTCAAATAGGGAAAAGCAAGACAGAAAGCAAAGTGCACCAGAATATACTTGCATAAGAGCAAAGGTCGCCTTGTTATTTTAATACCGAATTATTAGCAAAGTGCACGTATGGATAAGTTCAATCCAAACAGCTAAACAGTGCATGACAGTTATCACATATAATATCTAAAACAATGCGAGGTTTGAGGAATGATTTCTTTGAGTTATGAAGCATTGATCTAACATGTTAAATGGAAGAAGAACATCCCACAACTTATTTGGTGGATGCAATTGATTATGTTGGTACCACCTTATGCTTTAGTACTTAATATGAATACAACAGTTTTTATGGATCCATGCCATCATCACAATTGTTTCTCATCGAATTCAGTGCAAGAACATGAATTTCCCCATACTGTGAAATTTAGCATACAATTGTCTATGGGATACTTACTCTTTTTTGTGACTATAGATTAAGAAATTGCTTGTACTGTTGTTGTAATACCCTGACTAACATGACGAACCTCTTGAATTATACAATTAATCTTTTTATGTTATCACTATTCTTAGTTGAATGGGCATAAACCTCGCTACCGTAGATGTATTTTATTTTGTTAATTAAGACAATGATTTCACCAACAATCACTAGTACAATAAGGGCCTTTAGTGGTGGACGTTTTGGCCTAGCAGTGGCGGACAAAGCGAGTGCCACTGCGCTTCCGCCACTGCTAGACACGGGTAGTAGTGGCCGACGCCTCCGTCCGCCACCGCTGGACAAGAACAGTGGCGGATGCTGATGTCAACCAGACCGCCACCGCCCTGCCTGCAATGACGCTTCGCCGTGCGCACGCCGCCAAAATTTTCAGGGCTGCGTCACTGCAGGCTTCAATTGTACTAGTGAATTACCAGTGATACATTTTTATGAAAAAACACTGATGTTATTATACTCATATTATACAAAACTTAATTAATAGAGTAAGTAAACGTTCGTGAAAGCCTTTTCCTATCAAAATATAATATGCCTTCTTTCTATGGTCTATTTAGTTAATTCCAACAAAAACATGTGCATGCAGAAAGCTTCCGACGAGTGAAATAGGTCAACTAGGGTGTCTAATTGTTGAAAATGGTCTTAGTAGTGAAGATATCACTCCATCGACATATTTGTGTTTCTTATGGAGGATGGGTTGAGCACAAAACTGGTTCCGGGGTTGGTTTGAAATTGAATGAGAATTAATCAAGAGCTAGTGATCAGTAAAAAACTACTAGAAGAAAACAGCTGAAAAATGATCGGTTCCTTTCAAGTAGGTAACTTTGCTCTCTTCCTCAGCTATCCTTTCTGGAAAAGCCAAGCCAGGAAAGCAGATCGTTGTGGGCAATCATTTAGCTTGTTTAACTTCTCAGTACTTGTAGTAACTTCTAATCGCAACATATTATGGTATTGAAAGTGTAAGTAAAAGTAGATTAGCAAACCATTTGCACAACTGGTCACATTTATACATCAATGAGACATGTATTTTATATTTATTACCAATCTAGAGAGGCATCCTGTGCGCATTCTATAATGCAGAGTTTGTGCCACTGTTTTAATAATAGTATCTAAGACAACATGTTTACCATTTTATGCAAAATAGATACTGGTAGAGGTAACAGTCCCAAACAGTGTATACTAGCTAGAAAACAGGGCACTAGCCACAACGGAATGACAAAAAAAAAAAAAAAAGCAAAGGGACCTTGGTTTGGCAAAAGTGCAGATATAACAACGTAGGGTTTGTGGAATGCCTTTTGCTTGTGTGTTGCCTTTGATTGGAGTTGCTTTTCTCCGATTTTCTTCCACCATGAGAGGGGACACCATGTTGGGGAGCGCAAACCCACTTGCGCACCAGACTTGCTCTAATCTGCCATTTAGCGTCCAACTTTACTTATAATATCTTAATCTTCTGACGGATAAGATGGATCAAATATATTAATCTAAATCTGGATGAAGTTTGATGTGACAGTTCGATTTGGTTGTGCCGATTTCTGGTACATCAAGTTGTGTCTAGTATATTATTTTCCTATAACATATTGCAATGTACGTTGTTTGCGCAGTCAATCAATATTGTTATACATGAAACAAGGATATTCATGCACTGTGTATTTGATTTTTAGTTACATCCGGTTTCCTTGCACTCAGGACACGATTCAACTCATCATTGAACCTATTTACCGTTAGATTATTATAAGTGGGACCTCTGGTAAGTGCAACATTTTCCAGCGAATTCCTTCATAATTATTATGATCGTATCCTAAAAGAACCACGAGACGGCCTTGCTACACCTACACGTACTACTGGTAAACTGTGGTATCTTGTTAAGATAGCTAACACATTTCACATTATTTTGGATGAGAATCTCAAGTTCAACTTAGTTGGTAATTCTGGACAGCTTTACACCTTAGATTCTGTACATTTTCTTATCTTTGTTCTTTAGAAACTCTGATAAAAGTAACTTTGATGGTTTTTTTTACCTTGTGCATAAATGTCTTATTTTCCTAGTGTTGTCCCATTCGTTACATTCCTGTAGAATATATTTTATTTCATAGTCTCTGTTCACTATATTTTGTCGCCTTTGTGCTAGGAATATTGATTTTCCTATGAATTTTGTAAAATAAAATTAAAAAATATTTATATTATAGACAAAAGAAAATATGAAAGCATGCATTCCATCTTGCCTTTAAAATAAGAAATTTCTGAATAATTGCAGCTATTTCTTGCTACACTTTTCATTCCGGCAAGCTACTAGGTTAGGCACCTATCTTGATACCTTGACGTCATCTGTATTATGCCGTTACCCTTAGAATCTTAAGTCTACTCCAAACAAAACGAGTCTACGAATGAAAAGATGATTGATAAAACTAGAAGTCTTGATAATAATAAAGAAATGTGGAAAAGTCTATCACAAATCAATTGGAATGAACATTCAGGAATGGTCCTTCGTGTTAATTTTCATATTCAATTCGACAGATATATAGAATCTATTGCTGGAGCCTCCTAAAATTTGGAGAAACAATCTAGATTCAGTAATCATGATGTTGTCCAAAAGAAAATAGTGAGGCGTCTACTTCAAGTTTGTTTTGGACCCCTTTTGCGGGCAAGACTACATGTACACAACCATATTGTTCCTGATACCAAAAGTAACCTCGATGAGAATTGCCTGAGGAAAGCCATGGTCCTTGAGCTCCGAGCTGATCGATGACCAGCTTTAGCCAAAGCCAAGAACACAAGCACCGTAATCAAGCAGGAAAAGAAACTAGATTAAAGGGGGAGAAATTCCTCACTTGCTCACTAAGGAATAAGGTTAGCTTTTAGTGAGCATCAGGGCACGAAATCAGCGTCTTGTATATCCTCTTTTTGACCAGTTCTGTACTGTATTTCGATCTTGCCCAAAGGTGTCATGGACTGTTTGCCCATCGTACATATAACCCTGTTTTCTTAGGTGAGCAACATTTTGTCTAGTCTGCTGATCAGCTCACTAACAATGGACGGGCATTTTCTTTGGTTTTGAAAGTCCTATTAAAAACATATATAACTGTATTTCTTCTCCGACGAATTAACTTGCCAAATATTCTCGTATCTTTTTTCTAGTGACTTTTTTTTTTTCAGTTGGCCTAGCTAGACTGTCTTTATTGATCGCCGCCGCCTTTGGGCCTCTCCCATGACAATTTCCTCTGTTTTCCTACTGCGCTGATCTAGCTGGTCTTCCTTGTTTACTTGTTGCAGCCGCCATTGACCTCTTCTAAGTATTTTCACACTACATAGTTCTGGCATATACATTCTCCAAAAGTGAACTTTCTGATACTACTTGACAATTATGAAGCTACCTTTGGAAATTAACCACGCCACCAACCGACTCATGTACATCTCTAGTGTCAATTTCACATTGCACCAAATTAAAGTAGCAACCTTCCTTTTTATCTGTTCAGACTCTCCACGGCCACTGTCGAGTGCTCCACCACACAAGTGACATGTCCAACTGTCCAAGGAGGAGGGAAAAAATAAGTAACCTGCACTGCACTAACCCTTCCTGCCATAAGGGCATCAGCAATGTTTATGGACCAAGTGGTCAATATGTGTGGGCCTTTTGTCAGCAGGCTTTAGTTAGTGAAAACTGCACAATGGTGAAGTAAAGAATGAAGTCCATAGTAGATATAAAAAGCAGACCGGGTCCCATAAATCTTTCACTTTTGCTGGTATGCATGAAGGCATGAGAGAGGAGAGAGAGTCATAATAATCTTTTTTATTCACTATAGGTAGCCCATAAGCTTATGGATGACTTTTGTTATTGACTACTCTATAGACTATTTCCACAATGTGATAGATATACATATAATCTTTTTTATTCCTTATGGACTACTTTTGTAGTACATTGTGGTTGCTCTAAGTTGTGTTTTATTTGTGGGGCCTTGCAATGGTTTCCTTCCTTAAATACCTCCCCCTCTCCTCCCCCATCCTACTCATTCCATTCCCTTCCCATCAAGCAGCCAAGCTCATCAGCAAGCTAATCACCAACCAACCAGAAGCTTGCGTCGACAAAATCATTTTAACAGCTCTCGCCGAGGCTGATCTCTCCATCCAATTGTACAGAACTACAGGAGACGCACATTCTCCGATCGAATTAATGGATCTGGCGACGACGCCGGCGCGGCGACCCATGGAGCCCGGCATGGCGCGGCGGCTGTGGCACGTGGTCCTGGCCGTGTGCCACATGCTGCGGCGCGGGCTCTCCCGCAAGCGCATCATGATGGACGTCAACCTCCTCCTCGGCCGCGGCAAGCTCGCCGGACGCGCGCTGCGCGGCCTCCTCGCGCACCCGCCGGGGGGACACGGCCACGGCCACGGCCGCGGAGGCCACCGCCTCACGTCGGCGTCGTACGGCGCCGCCGCCTCCTCGTCGCTGGCGTCGTTCTACGGGCATCCGCGGGAGGTGGAGTTCAGCTGCACCACCACGCCGTCGTACCCGCCGTACTACGGCCTCTTCCCCTTCGCCGGCAACAACAAGGCTGGCCGCGGCGGCCGGCGCGGCGAGTACGGCGGGCTCGACGCGGCGGCGGTGGCGCGGGCGTTCGAGATGCTCAGCGCCGAGGTTGATGCCGGAGGCGCCGCCACGCCGGCGGTGGGGGTGGCGGCGACGCCCGGGGCGGCGTCGACGGCGACGCCGTCGCCGATGGTGGCGTGGATCCTGGGCCGCAGCCCCGCCGGCGTCCGGCCGCTGCGCGTCACCGACTCGCCGTTCCCCGCCGTGCCGGAGGACGGATGCAGCAACGAGCGCGTGGACGCCGAGGCCGACGACTTCATCAAGAAGTTCTACGAGCAGCTCAGGATGCAGCCATACGCCGCCACGCCGGACGCACACCTGCGCCGCCGCGGGTAATCAATTCGCATCCGTGACGTGCGCGCGCGTCGTGTACCTCCTGTCCGTCCGTGGTGTGGTTGCATGCATGCATGGGCGATGGCTAGACTGTGCAGGAACGGATTGTCCGACCACGAGAACATCCACATCGATCGTATTCGGTTAATTGTACTTTAGTTGATAATCAATTTGAGATAATTTCAATGTTAGAACAATTTGAATGGCCGTGGTTGGTGAAGAAGACAACACATTTTGTGCATTCTTCACGATCTCGCTTAGTTTATCTACGAGTTGCTTTAAATTAAGGTTAGAAAATGATCAGGCATATATAGATCGTTTGTTTAACAAAGAACAATGATGGATTATCTCCTAATAATCCGGAACACGGCTCAAGCACGCGAGCACCGACGCGGATGCAGTTGGCCTCAGGTCACTGCCAGCCGCGTGATTCCTATCTTGATCTCTGAACAAGACTGCACACACCCTGCCAACAAGAAAAGGAGGAGGATGCCATTGTCTGTCTCCGATGCTAAGCAAACCTGACCTTTTGCTCACGACAACCTGGGTCAAGCTACTCAATTATTCGCGTAAAGCCTTGCCCTCTCCCATGTCCTTGCTTGCTTGCATGGCCGCCCTATGCAGCAGAGCTTCTGTTCGAGATTCACTTGGGAACATCTTAAAGCTGAGATCCGTGTCTGAATGATTGGAAGTAAATGGTAAACCTTGTAACTGTACGTAGTTCCCATGATTTTGTTTAAATTTCTCAAATTGATTCACTTGGAGTTGGGTATTCATTTCACGAAAAAAGTAGTCGATGCCATTTGAATCCTTTATTCTGCAACTAGGTAGGTACTAGAACCATCAAAATCTGGCGATTACAAATCCAAAAGACTCAGGAGTTCCAGTAATCGGAACTGAAAAAAGATTGGAGATAAAATTTGGATTTTTTTAATTCCAGGTTTAAAAATTATTCAAATCCTCGAAACATTATAACTCCATAGTCTTTTTTTATCTCTAATTTGCAGAACTATGTAATTTACTTCACAATTTCATTGGAAAAGCATGTTCCTCAACCATCAAAAGTCGACAAAAAGACAACAATCGGAGAGATTAAGAGGTCGATCTATAAGCTTGATTTAGCTTGTATGACAAAAAAAATCAGAAGTCGAAAGGGACCATCTCAAGCTGCTCGTCATTTAGATGTATCTATGTACGGAAACAAAAATCGGCCAACAAGATGCATTTCTGATTTAAAGTTCAATCATATGGCCAGCCCTTGCATACGGAAACGTGACATATCACATCCGCCAGAAGAGGGAGGCACATTATCAGCACATGCTGTCGTGGAGCCTTTGCAGCTGTTCTTGGCATCGTGATCAGACGGAAGAAGCACGTTCTAGAGCTCAACCTGCACGAACGTACAGGCGTGCTGCGAGCTGCCACGCACGCTTTTCTTTGGCTGTGTTAATCTCGGGGCATGGCAAAGCGTCCGGACTCCGGCCGGTGGCTGATTTTGCTTTCAGACTTTCTGTCTCCGTGGAGCCTTTTGTTTCCAAACGGTAGTTTTGCATTCGTTTTCTTTTTGTTTTCTATATATAAGAATACGTAGGAGACCAGCATGCCACAATCAATCCTCTTAGAAAATAAAATAAAATGGGTGCCACTCTATTTGAATGAGAAAAAAGGCCACCGATGATTGATTGCTTTTGTCTTTGGAGCTTTTTTGTTAGACGCGCGCCTGCTTCATTGAGAGCAGTGACTGTCCCACACTCCCACTGCGTTCGCCTAACTATGGATTTTTAACCCGCAGCACCCAAGTTCACGCAAAGAGACAATATCATTGGCAACTAGTACGCTATTTTAGTGTTGCATTCAGGTCATCGTTCTTGATCAACGAGTGTGTATGCTCTTTATTTTTTTACAAGTTAACAACTTAGTGATATATATGCACTTATGAAATTTGTATTGTAACTTCGGTTAAGTTTGTTTTGTAGAAAGACTGTAATTTACAGTAACAGTCTATAGGACAATAAAATACAGCGTACGTTAGTACTACAGAAGATGCCTTCAATTCATATTTAGTGCAATCTACATTTACACAGAGAAAGCAATACCAAGAGCACTTGTCCAATAATGTCTGTTGCTTAAAAGGTGGAATATGACTCTGTCTAACACACCGTGGTAAAAATTTTGAGCAACCACCGATTCAACCCAGATTAGAGGTAAACCGGCTCAATTTGCTCACAACATAGGATATATCAGGCTTAATAGCACTAGCTAAGTACATGAATGATCCAATGATCTGAAAACCTCAATTGGTATGTACCAATTCTCTTATTCTTTCAAAGAACCACACTAAGATCATAAGGTGTTGGAGAAAAGCTTGTTGTCCTTGTAGCCGAAACGACTCAATACCTTCTCTAAATATAATGAGACTGCATTAAAGTAATCAATGTTCTGCACAAACATGTTAGTCACACATAATTAATATGATCACTATTGGGGTTTCCTTGCTCCAATGATCCTGAAGTATACAACGCTCACAACTCCAACAACCTTTATACCGATTGACGCCTGATCTGTGCCTGTTAGCACCACCCCAATTCCTCACAAACACCGTTTATTTATTACAAAACTACATATTACATGGTGCATCTCACAACAAAGTAGTGTCGAGAATAGATGTACAATTCATATAGATGGGGCTTGGGATACTTGTGGCAAAAGAAATTACAGTACCACTATAGAGCACATACGGACACATAAAGCAGATACATGAACTGGCAAATCAATTCACAGGGATATCAATGTTCATGAGGAGTTCATGTGCATTTCTATCGAGGCATCTCAGCGGACGCTATGAACTCTTGCTCCAAGCTATAACATCTTTGGCTTGGTTGGTCCACACTATTTCCCCCACTTGAGCAAATGACTGATCAATACTATCTTTAGCTCTTGAACGTCGTAGCAAGTGATACACATCTGTACCACTTTCAGGGGGAATTTGGTATGACTTCAACCGTTTCATTCTTACCATCTGCAGTGTCATCTCCACTTCTTTCATAGTAGGTCTCTCTTCACCTCGAAGCCTCAGACACATTTCAGCAAGAGAAGCAACACCATTAATCTCTTCCTCTGTTGCTTCTTCACGAACTTGAGCAGCCACAATCTCGGTTAGTGGCCTTGCCTTGAACTCCCAAAGAAAGTGTCTAGATAGGTTTTGCTTTGAGCCAGACTCACTTGTAAAAATAGGTTCCTTTCTAAGGAGCAGCTCTAGAAGAACCACACCAAAACTATACACATCACTTTTCTCGTTTAGTTGTCCTGTATGATAATATTCTGGATCTAAGTAACCAAATGTGCCTTGTACTATTGTAGAAACATGAGTTTGATCAATAGAAACCAATCTTGAAGCACCGAAGTCTGAAACTTTAGCAGTGTAGTTTGCATCAAGGAGGATATTAGACGACTTGACATCACGATGGAAGACCGATATTGATGCCGCAGAGTGAAGATAACAAAGGGCCCCTACAGTTTCTGTGGCAATTCTAGGGCAATCATCCCAAGATAATTGGAAATCACTGTTTGTACCCGAATGAAGAACATCGAATAGTGAGCCATTGGGAATAAAGTCATACACAAGTAGTGGAACCTTGGTTTCTAGGCAGCACCCAAAAAGTTTTACGATATTTCGATGATTTATCTGTGAAAGAATAGCTACCTCATTAATGAATTGGTTGATTTCACTTTGTTGGATGATCCTTGACTTTTTTATTGCCACCACACGCTGAT
Organism: Eragrostis curvula; assembly: GCA_007726485.1. Taxonomy (NCBI): domain Eukaryota; kingdom Viridiplantae; phylum Streptophyta; class Magnoliopsida; order Poales; family Poaceae; genus Eragrostis; species Eragrostis curvula. Next base: position 1,832,231 of record CM017445.1, read on the forward strand.
CAGATAATATGCCTTTGTACACCAAACCATGCCCTCCACGACCCAAGATATGTGTGTGGTCGAAGTTGCTTGTTGCCTTCTCTAGTTCTTCTAATGAGAAAATTTTTGTCTTGTCAGTAGCATCTTCATCTGATGATATTAATTGTTGTAGCAGTAGGCCTTGGTTTTCCTGAAAATACTTTCTACGCAGTTTCTTTTCAACATCACTTTTCCATCTACGGATGACAAGTGATGCAACTACGCCAAGTAGTAGTATCCCAAAGGCCACAGAAAGGCCGGTAACGAGACCTAGAGATAATAATTATCACATTTCAGTATTTTTTTATCAGTCATACTCATAGCGATGAAATTTTGCTAATAAAAACTGAGTGGATTATATCAAACTCACCAAGCATTAGATTATTTCTTTGAGGAATGCAATTGTAACTTCCTTCAATATTGTGACATTTCTCTCCTTCTTTGCAAATGTTTGGTATAGTTCCACACTCATCCACATCTGCAAACAGTAACACGATCAGAAATTCAATAGAAGGAGAAGGCCTAGTGCACTCCTATGTATGTATACTTTTAGTTAGTTTGTGAGAAAGAACCTTCACAACCATCTGGGATATATGGGTTTCCTTGAAAGCCTGACTTGCATTTGCATCGATAACCAATGTAATCACCAAGTATTAACGAAGTGACGCCTGAGCATTCACTTCTAGGGTCAACACATGCATACCCAGACTTATTTTGTTGTGCTTGTTCGCAAGTAAGATTGGCTACGGCCCATGTGTACTCTTGAGAAGAGGGAAAATATTTTTCGTAGAAAATCCCCAAGAAGGGTGTATCATCTCCATCATACTTAATGGTAATGAGACCCCCACTGATATTTATATTGGACACATCATAATCATTCAACTTCAGTACGGGGGGCGTATCTTCTGTGCAGTTGAGAAGGAACTCAGACCTTGCACAACAACCTTTTTCTAGACCGTAAGGAAATTCAACCCTGATGTCCCCACATTGTTTACTGCAATTATTTGTACTTTGAACTGGATTGTATCCTGTTTTCGGTGCAAAAACAACCATACCATACATAATTAGTAAAACAACAGCGCAGAATTAATGTTGTATGCATGACATAATACACTAATGTTGCAAAAAAAGGATATATCATCATATTACCGTTATCACGTGAGCATCCATCAACCACATATGGGTTGCCCTCATAACCATCGTTGCACGTGCAGATGTAGCTGCTGTTACCAATCTCTGAGCAATGGCTGTTCTTGCTAACACAGGCATAGTTGGTACTATCAGCCTGAGCGGCAGTGCACGTGGATTGATCCTGGATAGCCCACATAATGGTTGCTTCGGTGGTGATGACCTTTATGTTGCTCCATGTTGAGTTTTGGTTCAAAGATCCCGCTTTAATTCTGAGATTGCCTTTAACATGATCAAAAATGACTAGTCTTTTTCCCTGTTCGAGGGATGCTGTGCAAACCGTGTCCACGACATCTCCATCGTCGGAGCAGTAGTCCATATCAAGCAAGAAAAACTTGGATTGGCCTAGATTTTCTTCCAGGCCGTAAACATTGAATCCACAAGCAGTGATATTTAATTTGGAGATATTAAATGATATAATAGATGCTGCAATATTTCTCCATGTCACATTGTACACATTAACATCAGGTCTCACGGATATAACCACAGGCGGGGGGGACGACAAATATTTCTGTAACGCATATGGAAAAGGACGTTATTACGACAAAAAATATATAAAATCAGTCCAAACAGAGGAGCTACACTCTCAGATGGACAAATGTGCATGAGAAACCCTAGAACAGATCAAACATATGGTACAGAAATATCCAATAGTGCTTATACACAGCATTTTGAAGTTTTGGTGAGTTTTTAAGGACAAAATGTAGAAGACGTACATGAGAGTGCTTTTACAAAGTGTGGAGTCTGTTGTTCTTGAGTGGAGAAGGCCATCCGCTAGTGACTACTTGATCATCTGTTAAGGTATGGTTTAGGGCAAAGAACTATACCCAGTCAAGGGTACTCTCTAACAAGAAGTTGGGGATATGTTTGTCTCGGTACCTTGGGAATAAAAATCTCATGTCAACATTTATGTTTGAGCCCTGTCTCTTTTCTTTTGATGGTTTCATGTTCGTATGGTTGAGTAGATTTTTCTTGTGCACTACTTTCCTCACATGCCTAGGTTGGTTTGTATCCATGAAAGTTTCAATACGCTTAATTCTTCCCTCCCACCCTGGTCAAACGATTCCTACACATGGTAAGTTCAAAATCTGCGTTCTCGCATCTCCACTTCCTCCGCACCATGACCGACAACACCTTAACACTGGTGACGATAAGGTCATCGTCTCTATTTTCTTCGAGAAGGATAAGATGGAGACCAAAACAAGTGAGATTCTCGACGATGAAGATATCACTTGCTATTTGGCGGAGGAGGCGAAGGCCGAGGAGGAGGATCCCACAAAATTGCTCGATGGTGAGACACGTCGTTGCTCGATGGTAATAACATAAATGTCTCGATTTCATGTGAGGAACTTTGTTTGTTTTGTAGAAACAGAATCAATTTCTTTTGAGGAGCAATTTTTTTTGGGTAGAAACAGAAACACATGTAAAATCGTTTGGGTAACTGACTGGTAGAAACACAATAACACCTGAGAATGGTGAAAAACTGTTAACTGATCTAACGAATTCTTGACAACAAATCATAATTGATAAAATCGCCAAATTCGTACCATGGGCTTATGATCAATCATATTTGGCAAGTTTTATGGTACCTCAGAATAACTGTGGACCATCCATCGATTGGATGACCTATTACCCCCTGAGAGGTAAAAGGTCACATGTTTTATTTTTTGGAATGCTAGATTTTATTCTAAAGTAGTTGAGATTTTGAGGAAGAAATATGGAGAGAATACGTGGATGAAGAGAATACATTGTATCAAAAAAAAAAAAAAAAGACATGTCATTGCATTGACAAATGAACGTGACATGCACGTAAGCATTTCAAGCCAAGTTAGGTAATGCCCCTACGATTGCTATCTCCCAAATGTGTACGTTTACGTGATGCATGAAAGCGCGTTACAAAGTTAAGCGCGACTATGAAACGCGATGCATGAACATGTCCAGTAATTTTCTGAGAATTATTAGACAATCTTAATTTGGTTGGTCAAACATATCGAAGAATTATAAATACAAGAATGAAGAGCAAATCATTTTCTGTTGAGAAACAACTATGTTTCCGTTTCTTACTCTCTATAGGGAGTTTGGAACATTTCTCAGAGAAGTTCAACCGGACAAAACGTTTGACAGCAGCATTTCTACCGTTCTGGAGAGAAACAATGGTGAGAAGCGCTGCCAAATGGGGCCTGAAGGCCTAAATTGTTTTATCTTAGACGGTCTCGGTTGTGACCCTTTTCCGTTGGAAGGTCAATGGGGAAATACGGACCCTCCCTGCGACTTCGTTAAAAATGGGCCGTCAGCCAGACGAGCTGTAAAGGTTTGTTACAGTAGAGTTTAAAAGTTCATTACATGGGGGTATGTCATGCCGATGGATGCCGTTGGAAGGGAATCATCGACGACCCGGGCTCCAGAGAGAGAGAGAGAGAAGGGCGTCGCGTCGGGACTCGGGAGAGTGCGCGTAGGGACGACCACCCGGGCTCCAGGGCAGCTGAACGACACTTTCAATTGGATTGGATATTGAGGGAGTTTATTTGTATATATGCATATTTGTAGGAGGTGATACGTACTTGAACCATAGAGGCCTCCAGGAACAATGAAGCTCCAGACCTCTGTGACGCCGTCGCTGAGGAAGAGCCTCGGATACTCCGTAGTTTCGTCGCAGAATAGCTCGAAGTCTGGGTGCCGGAAGCAGCCTTTGCCGATGCCGAAAGGGTAGTCGAAGGGCAAGTTACCGCAAGTCTTCGGACAGCCGGGGGGCACTGCTGAATAGGGAACAATGATGCTCCTATTTGTGAGGTCATCTTGGCTGCTGAGGGGGAAGATGTTGCCGCGTGCTGCTCGCACGCTCGGACTACCCCCCGCGCATACGAGGACTTTTACAGTAGACCATGATACCGGTGGACTGAAGGTATCATAGATGCGATCTAACCGTTCATTTGGTTGTGTAATATCGTAATTATCCACTAATTTGCTAGGGTAATTAGGTCAATGGATAGACAAACAACGAGAATGAAACGGATCGTATGGTGACGTGTTTAACCAAACGAGGAGCCACCACAATTTTGTTTCTCATAGACGCGTGATGACGCCGCCGCCGCCGCCGCTGGCGACACCATACTGCAAGCCATCGATTGCCGCTTGCACCATTGGTAGAGCGGATCCTCGCCGGCGCCGTGCTTGGTCCAGCCCGCGAAGCATCTTCCTTCCCCATCCCACGTCCGGCGTGCAATGCAGCAAACGAGAAGATCAAGGAATGAAAGCGATGCAACGAATCATCCCCACACCATCGATAGGTCTGTCATCGTGATCAGGGATTGGATCGACGATATGTTCTAGGTGATTTGGGTGTGTTGTTCGTGCTTCTAACATTATGTGAAAAGGATGAAGTAAAGAGCTTGCCAAATTGCAGTCAAACTAACAGAGCTGCTAATTTCTTGAATGAGATCAACTGAACAATTAATTAAATTGGCATTTGATTAAAGTTCAATGCACTAAACTCGTGGCTGTTTCCTCCACGACAAATTGCTGCAATAAAACTCTTGCAACTAACGATGCTAATAGGAGATAATGGGAACGGCAATCATATAATCACAAGCATTTTGATGTCATCCACGAACAGGCTGTAAAGCGGCATCCACGAGCGGCCAGAGCTCACGGCGCTCTTTGTGCGTGATGGCGAGGGCGTCCTCGCTTGCCTGGCCCTGGAGCGAGAGTCCAGCAGTAGGATCGCCGCCCGTTTGAGATCCGCGAATCGTGGCCGCCGCCAAATTTCCGAGTACCATCAGTGTTTAGAAGAAAAACGATTTACATGTTTGCCATCTATTTTTCTTTCCGATAATACCCATGATACATCATCATGATACTTATGATACCAGTGGATGGAAAAGGTATCATAATTAAAATCTGAACCGTTGGACGGTGAAAATGAACGATGTGCATTCATTTGGGTCTACTGTAAAAGGGCTCGCGCATACAGCAAGGAGCAGACAAAGCAGAACTGCTGCGTCGCTCATGCATGCTCTCGTTGATAGAGCGAAGTAGCTAGTTAGCGCACTGGGCAGAGTGATTAGCTTCTCAAGTACAGAGATGATGCTTCAACCATCGACAAGTCTAGTGTATGTGCAACTTGTGCAAGCCTGTATGTATACACTCTCGATCGAGTGTGTACAGCTTAACTGGAAGCACGCAAAAGTAATAGTAATAAGGGAATAATAACGCGGTGAGTGGGAGTGTTAGGTTTGTGATTAGCTTTTTGAGTAAACAAAAATCACTAACGCGCGTGGATCTTCCGTATCTGTATATCAACAGAGTACATGTATGAATGCATAAGGCAGTAAAGTAAGGTTAGGTGAGCGAGGTTAATTTATTTGTTCATCATTGGTTGTGCGAGCATCTATCCGATGCCATGATCTACGGGACCACACGCTCACCAGGTTCACAGGCCGCCCTCGTGGCACGCCTGCTTACTGGTAGCCAAGTGCTTATAGAGCCATATGCTTACTGCACGCACATGCATGTTTTCTTTTTCTTTTATGCGAGGAGAAGGGAGTTGTTTTATTGAATTTAAGGAGGTTCATTACAAGCTAGCGCTCAACACGCTCAGCCTCAACAAGATCCTGGACACAATCAGGAACACCCAAAAAGAAAACACGAGATTCACCTAAACGGCAGGTATGCTGTGTCAAAATGTCTAGCACCTTATTTTGCTCCCTTCCGATTTTGCAAACCTCCAAAGCCTGAAGCTGCCGGCCTTTTTCTCTCGTCATTGATAATAGGAGCAACCAGAGACCGATCAGTGGAGCGATCCCTGATCTTCACAACGACACTTGCACAATCAGCCTCCATAATCAAAGTTTGATCAAGCCACCTCGCCGCAAGCCTAACACCATCAAGGCATGATGCCGCCTCAGCTTCCTCCGCATCCCTGCAGCTGAACAACACCCGACAAGCAGTTGCGGCGCACGCGAGCTATGCAGAGCTCAACGCTGCTGGTGTAGGCTGATGGGCATGGTTGGGCCACAACAAGGGATGGGCTGCCTTTCTAACAGGCCGACATATTAGAGTTCAATGGGCCATAGCCCACTTGTAGGTTCTTACAGGATTTTAGGTTTCCTACTTAGGAAGAGAAATCGGATTCTAAAATTTAAAAAAAAAACTTAGGAAGAAAAATCAAGAGAATCCCTATGAAATAACACATAAATAACAAGAAAGTCACCAAATGGATCTCACAAAAACAGAAACCGAATAAAAACATTCGGAAAAAATTTAGCCCCAAAATATTTGATGTCACAAATAATATATTGTATCAACAAACTTCGATTGTAATAGATGGAATCCCAAACGTATTCTAGAGCTATATGCTCAACAGATAGAATAGAAAATCCATGATAAGAAAAATCTAGCTAGTACATGTCCAGGTCTTATGACTTCTAGGACCCACTCATGGAGTGTTTCTTGTTTCTTATTAGCTTGATAAGGGAAAAAATTAAAGTAGCCAAAACTATAGAAGCAGCCATAAGAGTGCTAAATAAAAATAAATATCTTTTGCAAGTCTTTGGTTCCCTCTTGATCATATTCCCAAATCCTAAGCATCGCAATATATTCTCATTCAAACTTTGCTTGTTCACTTATAAGGGTTTTTTAAAAACCTGTTCACTCACAAGTTGCTGACATGTACTGGCATCAGATGGCTCCAAAAGAGCATATGACTATAAGCTAGATTACACACCTGCAAAGGCCTTGTGGCTCCGACAAGGTTGTACCAGTCTCTAACTCAATCAATACTTGTATTAGTTCGTGCCATTCGAATGGACATCGAGAGAACCGTAACCAAAACTGTGTCATGCAATATGTTTCTTTACCCAATAAAACTCAACTTTTCATCCATACAAAGGTTTAAAAATGGAATCAGCCATATATTGTTATAAAAATCTTTCATATCGTCCGATGAATATACATGCTACCAAATTGTTCCCGCACTTGCAGAAAAATCTATCGTGTAACCAAACAAGTAGTTTGCAACAGAATCTTGGATCAACAAACTTTGATTATAATAGTTGAAATCACAATCTTATTCTAGAGCTATGCTCGACAGGGGGGATACAAAATCCATGATAAAACAAATCTAACTGGTATGTGTCCAAGCCTTATGACTTATAGGACCACTCATGGAGTGTTTTCTTGTTTCTTATGAGTTTGATAAGGGAAGAAAGTGAGCCAAAACTTATAGATGCGGACATTGTAGTGCTTTGGCTTTACCCAAAAAAATGCTGCTAAGTAGGAAAAAAATATCTCTTGCAAGTTGTTGGTTCCCTCTTGGTCATCTTCTCAAATCCTAAGCATCGCAATATCTTCTCACCCAAACCTCGCGTGCACTAGGTTCATTCACAAATCGGTTGCAATTTTGTTGGGACAAGATGGATGCACAAGTGACAAGAGAGCATCTGATAAGGAGGATTACAAACCTTCAAAGACCATCCACCGCAAAAAAAAAAAAAAAAAAAAAAAAAACCTTCAAAGACCATGGGGCACATGTTCACCGTAAACCAAGTCCACATCCCCTCTCACAATCGGACGACGGTTCTAGTTAACCTTAACACGCCAAGTGTCAGACCACGCGGCACTGAGTTGACAGCATCCGAAAGCGTGAGCCAAAGAATTCCCGTATCCTCCATTCGAAGACGGAGTTTCGTCTCTGCGTCTGGGAGGGAAGGAATCGTCCGTGCTAGAAGCCGAGAGAGATCCACACGAGCTCGTCCAGAATCTTCCAGCCCCTCGCTCCCCTCCTCCTCTGCTTTTACTTTCCCGTTTGTTCCTTCTCATCCGCTCGCCGCCGCCGACCACGCCGCCGCCACCTCATCGCCACCATCGTGCGCTTCGCCGGAAGTCCCAATCGCGCGGAGTTAGCGCCCCGCGGCAGGACGCCTGATCGAGGAGAAGCTCGCTGCGCGCGGGCGGAGAGGCCGCCGGAGCGGGACCAGGAGAGAAGGAAGGGTACCCGCGAAGCGCGGGGGATGGACGAAGTTGACAGCGTCGCCCGCAGCTTCGACAGGGCCGGCGCCGCGCCGGGCGACGACGGCAGCTCCACGCCGCTGCCCGAGACGGTAATGATCTCTTTCCTCCTCCGCGATCTTCGTTTCGAACTCGCTCACACTGGAATTGAACGGCGTCTAGGGCTCGAGTGGCGCGGCAGACGTCGGCACTAATGAGTTGATGTGCTGATTGCACGATTTGCGACTGGAACCCGGTGAACACGCCCGGGGTGGTAATGGCATGTTTGCATTGCATTGCGCGGGACGGGTGTCGTAGAAGTTGGGGGATGGCGTTGTCTTGTTTAGATTCGGTGCTAGAAGTTTGAGAAGAGATCAGTTCTGTTTATTTGGGTGTTAATGCTGCTCAAGTGTGGGAATGTGATATGGTTTTGTTGTGCCGTTTTGCAAAAGGAGTTTCTCAGCCTTTAGGAAAACCAGCCACTAATGACGTATGCCGAGTAGGTGTCTATTTTCGGTTTATCCATATCTGGGCTTTTGGCATCAGGCAGATCATCAAATGGTAATTCTGCCATTATGCCTTCGTATGTTCCATCAAGGAGCTACACGAGGTATAGTTGATCTGGCATGATTGAGCTGATAAATGCAATAGGAAGCAAATAATTGCAGTTTAAATTCGTAAAGGAATGTCTGGTTTCTAGCATTGATCAGTCAGAATGTGCCAATGTAGCAAATTTTTGTTGGGTTGCAACTTTGTGCTTGACATTTTAAACTTTTTGTTCCAAATTCCGCTCTGAACTGCTTGGGCATGTTAAAACACTGCAACTGCGGGGTTTACACGTCAAATTTTTCTTATTACTGCAAATAGGGTGGGTACGTACATTGTCGCTCAAAATGCTACTCCTTGGATCTTATCGAACTGCTTGAATAGGACAACCCCTTTGCATGATTGTAAGCTGCAGTCGTTAGAAATCGCTACTTATACAACAGTTTTTTTTTTTTGAAGGAATACTTATACAACAGTTAGTAAGCAGCAGGCCTGACCAGTCTAGATTTCTTGAGGTCCTAGTTATTAATATTGTTTCTCCTGACGGGATAGGAGCTTTGTTATCTAGATGCTGAAGATCACATCATTGTTTGAATATTTTGCATTTGATACCCTTTATTGGTTGCATACTTTTGTGATAATATACGACTTTGTTTGTTTCATTTCTTATGCTGTAAATTGTGACTAAATCCTAATAGGCATAATGTAGACATGAAAAAGGATAAACTTTATCGTCACAATAACCTATCATTTTTTTATGGCATGTGGAGAGGGCCTATATGTATTAAACATTGAGTTGTTTTTATTCATCCCATCATGCGCGTATAAGTCTCATTTAAGTCATTGCAGCAAAAAACTAGCTCCATTTTCAAGTTTGAATGTAGCATGTAGTATGGCAATCATATATGTTATTGCCGTATTACTGATGGAGGTAACTCATATATCTTTTTTGGTTTGTTGGAACAGATCCAAATAGGCAATTCACCCACCTACAGACTCGACAGAAAGCTTGGAAAGGGAGGATTCGGGCAAGTATATGTTGGTCGCCGTATTTCGTCTCCTAGTCTTAGTGACAGGAAACCCGGTGCAAATGCTTTGGAGGTTCTTTTCTGGATGCTTCTGTGTAGTTTAAAGGTTGATGCCATCATAGTTGCATCTTTATTGATTTTTCCCCTCATTCCAGGTTGCAATAAAATTTGAACATCGAACCAGCAAAGGTTGCAATTACAGCGCACCTTATGAGTGGCAAGTTTACAAGTAAGTGGCCAATTCATCATATTTACCTTGCATATCCAACTTATTTACAGTGCTAAACTCTCACTGGCCTTCTTTTTAAATGTGCAATGTTGGCGCACCTGGAATTTTGTGAGTTAACTTTGTGTTTGTGTAAACATCCATATGGCAGCACTCTTAGTGGAATTCATGGTGTCCCGAGAGTACACTACAAAGGGAAGCAGGGGGAGTTTTATATCATGGTAATGAAGCATACAGCCCTTGCCCCTTCATCAAATTGTATACTGCATGTCTGCATGGTCATGTACACATGTCAAGCTCCCTGTTTCACATTTTTCCTGCCTTTTGATTTCCGTGATATGTTCCTTTGAATTATTCTTGTTAGTCCTATTGTGGCTTCTGCTTCCGTTTTACAAAAAGTACTATCACTGAAACTGACACTGTTGTTAATGACATAAATAGAAGAGGTATGTGCCTCATGAATCATGATACATATTATTTATGAAAATTCATGTATCCTTGCCATGGTATACAGAAGGAAAAATAGATGACCTTTCTTTTCTTTGGGCCACTGATGGGCAGAACTCGCAATTCCAACACTACCATCTAAGCACATCAATTGTTGCTACGTCTAACTGAACAGACTATCTAAGCACCACTAAGTCTACTATTTCACTCAATTCCAACATACCATCTAAGAACCACTTTCTGTGTTTATGGGATACTACCCCACTATTACTTCACTCAAGCTCAACGGACCATGTAAACACCACTCTGTTTGTGTGATACTACTCCACTACTACATCATTGAAGGAAGAGGTGTAAGCATGGAGCCAAAGCATGAGGCATCAGGGTTTGTGGAGACGACTGAGTGCTTCAAGTATGGTTTGTATTAGGAACTACATGTCTGGGATGGGGATCGTTACAGAAGTTAATTTCAGAACTTTGTTCAGGTCCTAATTATTTGGTAGATTAGGATTCACCGCTTGCAAGCAAAGCCCTTGACTTAATTTTGAAGCATAGTGAAGGTTTGAAAGAAAGAAAAATGTAGGATCATAGGACTGGGACATTTTAATGACTTGAACAGCTATAAAACAGAAGGAATGAACTTGTTCGTGATTTTGAAACTGAGGAGAAGCTTATTTTTATTTACCAAGTGTGAAACATATTAGCAATTATCTTGTTTGGTAAACTTTTCTATCATATATTATCAGACCAGTGCAGTATTTGTTGAATAGGACAACGTATCCACTTTTGTTTTGTTGGCATTAAAAGCGAAACTTTAAGTTGGTCTCAGAGGAATGTGTTCCCATTGTTTTTTATCTTATTTGATCCATAAATAATTACAGTTAGTGAAAAGTGAAAGATTGGTTCTTCGTTATCGCTTATGGCATATGTTTGTAATGCAACATAACTTGTGCGCAGATTATGGACATGTTGGGACCAAGCCTCTGGGATGTTTGGAATAATAACTCCCACTCGTAAGTATCTAATGATATAGCCAATTCTCTATATTTGCTTCACACTATTAATTAATCCCAATGTTTCTTACTTTTACAGAATGTCCGTGGAAATGGTTGCTTGCATTGCTATAGAAGCAATTTCCATATTGGAGAAGATGCATTCAAAGGGGTATCTATTATCTAATATGCCTTTCTTATCAAAGGAGCTTAATATTTTTGCGCGCTGCATATAAATGCATGACTAAACAACTGTAAATATTTTCCTATGATAGGTATGTCCATGGTGATGTAAAACCTGAAAACTTTTTGCTTGGACCTCCAGGAACCCCAGAAGAGAAGAAACTTTTTCTTGTTGACCTTGGTTTAGGTAATTTTGTTTGATACTCCAGTTCAGATGACATTCCATTTTGGCCTATGTAGTTGTTTCATTTGACTTGATGACATTGATGTATACACAGCTACTAGATGGAAAGACACTGGTACAGGAGAGCATGTTGAATATGATCAGAGGCCTGATGCCTTTAGGTTCGTAAAATACATAATCTGCTTGGTTCTAACTCCTAATATTCTTAGTCTTTCTTCTAAACTGACAATTTCGTTTTGTACTTGGTCCACTGAACAGGGGAACTGTTCGTTATGCTAGTGTCCATGCCCACTTGGGAAGAATTGGAAGCAGGAGAGATGATCTTGAATCCCTTGCCTATACACTTATTTTTCTTCTTCGAGGTCGCCTTCCTTGGCAAGGATATCAGGTGAAGTTTATTTGAAGTTTAAAAATTTCTTTATGGTCTGTACTAGTACCACTACAGTTTCCTGTCTATCCTTAATTGATGTATCTGTTAATTAATTTTAGGGAGAGAATAAAGGTTTCCTTGTTTGCAAGAAGAAGATGGCGACCTCTCCAGAATCTCTATGTTGCTTTTGCCCACAACCTTTCAGACAATTTATTGAGTATGTTGTGAATTTAAAGTTTGATGAGGAGCCAAATTATGCAAAGTGCATATCTCTTTTTGACGGCATTGTTGGTCCGAATCCAGACATAAGGCCAATCAATACTGATGGTGCCCAGAAGGTACTGTATTTCCTTCTTAACATTGTACTTGGATTGCTCGGTCTGTGAGCAGTCACTTTGTCATTAGACTCCTTTCAGTCTCATTTTTATAATGGATGATAATAGACTAACAACTTGAATTCATATCAGCTTATATATCAGGTTGGTCAGAAGAGAGGCCGCTTTATGATGGAGGAAGATGATGATGAGCAACCTAAGAAAAAGATTAGGATGGGGATGCCTGCTACCCAATGGATTAGTGTTTACAATGCCAGGCGGCCTATGAAGCAGAGGTACAAACTACACAGATGTATTGTATGCTGTAGTTGGAAGAAAAATGCCTCTTTCTAACCACATTTCATTTGCAGGTATCATTATAATGTTGCAGATACTAGATTAGCACAGCATATTTCGAAAGGAAATGACGATGGCCTGTTTATAAGCTCTGTTGCCTCTTGTTCAAACCTGTGGGCTCTGATAATGGATGCTGGCACTGGCTTTACTTCTCAAGTATATGAACTTTCCCCATATTTTCTTCACAAGGTACGCAGTTGTAGTGGCCTGTTTTTTTTTTCCTATCCCAGAATCCTCTTATTCTTTTTATTTTGTGTCGGTAGACTTACAGCATATCAATACTATGTTAACTTGCATTTTGGTTGCCTTCAGGAATGGATAATGGAGCAGTGGGAGAAAAACTACTACATCACTGCACTAGCAGGTGCAAATAATGGCAGCTCTCTAGTGGTCATGTCGAGAGGTAATGAAATTAATTCTTGGACTCAGAGAAAAACCCTTTCTTTCTTGCATTCACAGTAGCGGGACTCTGATGTGATGTCCTGGTAGACCAGTACTATGGTTTCTTTGAAATTTTGGCACCTCTCGCTTACTCAATATGGTTAGCACTTGTTTTTTCAGGAATGAATAAATAAATAAAAAATATAATACTGTGCAATATATTGTCCCTACCAATTCCAACTTCTGTTGAATCATGTATAGTGAGATTTACCTGAATCCGTAACTATAATTGCAAGTTTTCATGTCATTTTGTTGAATCAGCAATGACAAGCTTTAATATTAGTAGCATTAAGAAATTATGTAGTTACACTTGCATATGGTTATAGATTGTAACTGACTTTAAGCTCTTCAGGAACACAATATGCCCAGCAATCGTACAAAGTAAGTGACTCATTTCCCTACAAGTGGATAAACAAAAAGTGGAAGGAAGGTTTCTACGTCACTGCTATGGCCACTGCAGGAAGCCGGTGGGCGGTGGTCATGTCCCGGAATGCTGGCTTCGTAGAACAGGTAAGTTTCCAACATCCGTATGCTTTATCATTTTCTTTCTGTTCAGAGTTTTGTAGCCTAAAAAAAAGCCTTTACTACATCTGCTTTACCGCTGATTAATCTCAGAAAGAAAATTGAGAATTCATAGAAGCATGCATGAAAGACTACGTGGGTTCATTTTGGTGCTTATATTAAGCATTACCCGTTTCAGGTTGTCGAACTTGACTTCTTGTATCCAAGTGAGGGTATCCACCGGCGTTGGGATAACGGCTTTCGCATTACTGCAACAGCGGCTACTTGGGATCAAGCGGCATTTATCTTGAGCATCCCTAAAAGAAAGCCTGCTGATGAAACACAGGAAACCCTAAGGACATCTGCTTTCCCCAGCCAACATGTGAAGGTAACTTGATATTTTTCTTTTTCAAATTTCCTCAGATAAGCAATCCTTGTGTAGCTGCTGATTGATGTGTTTGCAGGAGAAATGGGCGAAAAATTTGTACTTAGCCTCCATTTGCTACGGAAGAACGGTTGTCTGAGGTTTGTTCAGTTTGGCTGGTGCTCTGTAGATTTTTTTATATCGAGTGCTGGATGTATGGTTAGATGGGGAATTTTGAAGGGCAATGATAGTTATAATTTACTCACTTATTATTAACCAATCTGATAAATGCCAAAGCCTACTTCTGTTGTGTCTATAGCTACCTTAGTATGATGTAAGCAATGTATGATGTGGTGTTCGGTTTTTGTACCCACTTGTCCATAGACTGTAAGTTGCAAACTTGATTACCCATCATGCAATAGTTTTAAATTAATATTTAACCCTGGAGTTAGGCTCCAACATTGTGTATAGATGTATTTGTTGTTTTGCTCTGTTGCTATTTAGGCTTTTCAATGCTCGTGGGTTTGATTGAAACCCTTGCAAAACCTCTTTTCCTTGTATCATAATTATCATGTGAGATGTACTGGGGTTTGTTTCATATTTTAAATGACATAACTAATTTCATATTTTAGATGTGTACGGTACTATTATTTCTTAGTTGTGCTTTTGCAGTTGAGCCTCCTGTATATGCTACAGAGTACTGTTATATTATTCGTTGATCATTGCTATTATGTAGTATAGTTTGGGGCAGTGTTATTATTATGCCAGCTTAACTGTCTGCGTGGGCCTCATCTGTGTGTTAATATTTTGATCATTCCTTTGTGTGATGTTATCTGATGACCGCTCAGAGCCTAGCTCTTCCATGAACAAAAACGATTGTAATATATGAGATCTGAGCGATCATAGAGCAGATGTCAAAGTCTGACCTTAATGGAAATGTCAAATAATAAGGGTGCCTCACCTACTCATCCTCGGATAGACGCTCTGTTCATCTGTTCACGGCTGCATGCTCGGTATCCGTTGAGTTTTGTTGTCACTGGTCAGCCATTAACAGTAACTCAATGGCAACAGAAATGACGACCAAGGATCAGGTCTGGAGCCGCAAGTGCAATAGTCACAGGTCTGGAACCATGTGATGAGTAAGCGAGAAATCCTGGTTTCTTACATGTATCTCGCTCATCCCTCTTTACTTACGCTACCTACATTTTTGTTTTCCCCTGGCTGCCTTGGAAAAAGGTACTACAATGCTAGGGGGAAAAAAGGCGCATGGACAGATAATCTATAACATTCATTTGACGACAGGCATGGTTGAAGCAAGTTGTGTCAGGTGGTTCTGGGCGTGACTGCGATTGGCATCCCTCTTTTGAGCCGCACCGTGGGGAAGTTGACGATGGTGTCTTCCTCGGCCACCCATCTGCAAGTCCAGTTGAGATCATTCAGCACATACAAATAAGTTAAGCAATGCAAAGCAGTTATTCGGCATATCACTCTGCATAATTGACTACTGCACATATATATATACATATAAAATGCATGGTGCAGAAAGTTACCTGAAGCTGGTGACGAGATGGTGCAGAAAGATGGACGCCTCGAGCCTGGCGAGGTCTACCCCCGGGCACAGCCTCTGCCCGCCCCCGAAGGGGGTGAACACGCCGCCGCCGCTGCTCGTGGCCACGTCCGCCCTGTCCTTCCACCTCCACGGGTTGAAGGCGTGCGGGTTGTCGTGGAGGTCGGTGTCGAGGTGGACGCCGCGGAAGTAGACGAGGACGCGCCAGCCCTTGGGGATCAGGTGGCCGCGGACGTCCACGTCCCGCACAGCCTTCCGCATGATCCCGTTGATGATGTTGCCCAGCCGCAGCGTCTCCGTGATCACCTGCATCAACGTAATATGATGATGCACATAAGCTCATATGTAGCAATGTATAGTCACAGCACTTGCTAATGCTGCTGTGAACGTGCTTACATGTTGCGTGAATGTGAGCGACATGTAGTCTGTCCACTCCAGTGTTTCGCCCTTGTCCGATTTTCGCCTCTTCAGCTCCATGTTCTCCTCCTGCAGCATGTTTCAGCGTCCAACGTAAGTTCATGTGTAGCATCAAATTTTTCAGTGTATACTGCAAACGGGAATTTATCTGAAGTAATCTCGCTACTAAATTTCAACATTAATTAGAAATACACATACCTCTAGCTGTTCCAGAGCCCGGGGGCAATCGCTGAGGAACTTCACAGCGAGCGTGATGAGCACCGGCACAGAGTCCTCGGCTGGGATCATGAAGTCGATCATATTGTCAGAGATTAGCTCGTCGGTGAGCTCTTCGCTCCCGTTGTTCAGTAGCACGTCGATCATGTCGCCTGGATTCCCCTGTAGGTGTGCGCATCCTTCATCGTCCAAGGTCCTCTTTCTCTTCTCTTGGATGATCTTTTGTATCAACCTTATCATCCTCTTCTTAGCCTAATTATAATCGTAGATTATAGATATAGCACACAGCCATGCGTATTAGACATTGTGTGTTTTGTATGTGCTTATTACCTTGAGGGATCTGTAGAGCTGAGTCCCTGGAATTTTAACTGGAAGCGATATCAAGCCGGCAATGAATTCTCGGAACTGTTGCTTGAGAAACTGCATTTCCTGACCGGCCTCTAGCCCTATCAGCGCCCTCACCAGGACTTCGAAAACAATCTGCAAAACACATGGCATTGATAGAAATATTTGGAGAAACTTATTAACTAGGTTGGCAGAGCATTGCACACATCCATATTTTAACATGTCAACCGAGTATAAGCATTTGCTCGATCAGTCGACAAATATCAACCAACCAATCTAAGACACAAAACTATGTTATCCGTTTTTTTTCCTAGCCAGGATTTGGAACAGAAATGGGGTATGCTATTTTTATCCCATACTTAGACAGAATGGTCGTTTTGTTGCAAATAATAAGAGAAAACGACAACCATTTTTTTTTTATGAAATGGATATCACACCGGATCACAAGACGGCATATAATAATCCTAACAATTTCATATATCAGTGTTTCTGAAACGTTTCTCTTTTGCTACGGCCATTGTTTTGTCCACATATATAGAAACGGACAGATGCTAACTCCCAACAAGCTTCCAAAAGCATCAACACTGACCTCACATCGACCACACGCACCGGCGCCCATCGATTCCGGGGGACCTCCCTACCTATGCCAGCGACCTGCACGAGCGCATGTGTGCACGAACACGCCACACGTGTGCACCGCGCCATGCCGAGACGCAACTAGCAGTACATCTCCTCCTACGGCCTACGGCGCGCAGCATGGACGCCGGCCGCAAGTACTCTCGATCGATCGGCGCAAATAATTGCAGTACGTACGTACGTAGTCAGCGGAGAGGGATGCGTGCGTACCGACTTGGCCTCGTCCTGGACGCGCACGGTCTTCGTCCACGACGCGCCGTCCATGGCGCGGCGGACGCGGCTCTGCATGTCGGCGGTGATGCGCGCCCGGAGCTGCGGCGACTTGAAGAAGGCGCCGGCGAGGCCGTGGACTCGGCGCTGGAGGCCGCCGCCGAGCACGAGGATGGAGGACTCGCCCATGAGCTCCATCAGCGACCGCGGGTACCACGGCACGAACGCCGAGGCGTCCGCCTGCATCACCGCGCGGCTCACCTCTGGGTCCGTGCTCACCACCGCCGGCGATCCCCACAGGTGCGACGTGAACACCTTCCCGTACCTACATCATACATATGTCAGAAGTTAGCATGCATCCTTGCTATATATGTAAAGATCGTTTCGTGCCAATATCTCTATCAGAAGTTAATGGAAAAGATTTAGTAACTCAATAATGATATAGATACTGATAGAGATATGGTACTAACAGGAGGCGGCGCTTCTCGACGAAGGACTCGGGCCGCGGGGAGTACGCGGCGAAGATGAACGCCGGCGTCTCGCCGAGGAGCGGCCAGCCGAGCGAGCCGGCAGGGAGCCGCGCTTCTCCGGCGCCGCCGCCGCTCGTTGTTCCTCGCCGTCGCTTCGTTCCTAATAGTGACGACACACTGGGGAGGAAGAGGCGAACTATGACGGCGCCGACGAGCAGCGCTGCTGCGACGGAGGCGACGGACGCCGGCCACGAACCGCCGGCCAGCTCCATGGTGGAATCCTTTGATCGGTGCTCTCTGAAGCAGCGAAATTTGTGACCAGTTTGAGGCGCCGCACCGCACCGGCCTGTGTATGTATATACTAGTGCTGTAGTAACGGCTTCAAATGCAAGAAGCCAGACGAGATACAGTGACGCCTTCCATATCTATGTATATCTTCCTATATCTTATATTATATATAATATAGAGTATAATCCACTAAGTATCATGAACTGATATATTTCTCTTTTTTGGGGGAAAGTAACTGATGGAGTTTTTTTTTTTTTTTTTGAACTCTAAGCTACGTCATCTTTTAACTTTTCACGGTGTGAGTTGCAAGTCCCATCTGACCGTCCGTCTGTCATCATCTCCCTCAACCAAAAAACCTCCCGAATATTTTTTTTTTTCGCTATGCTAGTTGCCATGTTGACTACCTCTCAGATAGGATGGTTATTGGGTCGTTAGAGATGAGCTAGCGCCGTTTGGTTTGGCGGTCTAGCTAGCAGAGGAGACGGGGAGCTTTTCTTAGGGTCCGTTTGGATGGAAGAAACGATTCTGATTCTGGGTCGAATCACTAGAAACGGTACCAAAGAGCAAAAACGAGAAACGATTCGGTGGTGAATCGGAGCGGAACGTTTCAAGAATTTGGCCTACGGGCGTTGGTGTTCCGCCCTCGAAACGGTTCGCTCCTGTCGCGCCTCACCTTCGAGATCCAGGTATTTACGCAAAACTGCCACCACCTGCTCGCTCCAGCCATATTGCCGTCGCCTGGAATGAAGAACCGATTGCGTTGATGTTGGCGGCCTCCAGAAAAATTAAGACAAGAATAGAGATGCGGAGGCCAATTGCAATCGATTTTAGTGGTCAGGGGCGTGAGATGTTGGAGGATTTGGAGGAATCGCGGCGGCAGGCATGCAATGGAGCGGAGAAGAAAGAACGTCTACAAGGAAGAAGACCATTGCGGAGCTAGCTATAGCATATAAGGTTCGGTGATACACGAGATGGGCTTGGTGGGCTAGCAAATTGCAGCCCGTACGTCATGTAGCTTATTACCCTTTTTCTTTCTATGTTTATTATTTAGGAACAAGTCCGTTTTACTACCTTCAAATATTCATGTAGTGCACTTAACTCCCTAAATTAATTTTTGGTCTAATTTACTACCCTGAACTATCTAGATTGGTTCAATTCACCCCCTCATGAATTTTTACTTTTTTTTTCTCTTTGTATGGGTTATATTTGAAGCTCAAATTTTGTAGTATGGTAGATGACATCATCCTCTATGCTAAAAAAATTGTTTCATATTTTTTTAAAAATATTTTCTTGCATTATTCTATCTTATATTTTGAATTTGTATTGCACACTTTCCGCATAGAAAAAATTTTTAATTTTTTTTTAAAACAAATTTTTAACATAAGGTATGTTTTAACCTATAATCTCACAAAATTTAACACTAAAACATGATGTGTATCTAAAGATACAAAAAAGAAAAAATTCATGAGGGCGTGAATTGAACCAATCTAAATAGTTGAAGGGAGTAAAATTGATCAAAAATTAGTTTAGGAGGTTAAGTGAACTACATGGATACTTGAGAGTAGTAAAATGAGCTTCTTCCTATTATTTATTAATTTTGATAGTTAAGTTTTAAGTGATGCTCAAATCATTCGTCTTATTTTGTACACACAGGGCTATACAGGATAATTCAATCATTCTTCTCTTTTTTGTGAATCTGAATCCAAACAAATACCCAAACGATTTCAAAGTGATTCTGTTTCAGGTTGTGAAACGTTTCTGGGTTGAAACTGAAACGTTTCTGATTCTCGGTGAATCTGGAGCTGTACCAAACGCACCCTTAATGTCGGCTCCAATCATCATGCCTTCCACGAGTTGTGAATTTGCATCGTGCGATCCATGGTTTGCTGTGCTCCGAATGTGTACCTATCTATGCTATGCATCGTGCTTACACACTAGCCTAGTCCTGCTTACAATGTGACGATGCGCTTGTTCGGTTGTCGGGGGCGTCGAGCAGTCAAAACAGGCAACGTATCCTATGAGAATCTGGTTCTTTTGAGAACTATGAGAACTCCAATCTGGGCCACATGATTTTAATCTGATGGGGCGCATGAATTCAGGTGGGAGGGAAGATTTGTAAAATCACCGCCCATTTAATTATACTTTTGCAAATTCCCCCTCCCACCTCTCCCTATGCGGCCTCATTGGATCAATATCATGTGGCTCATATTGGAATTCTCATAATTCTCACACGAACCTGATTTTCATAGGATACGTGCCTGGTTCTCATAGGATACGAACCTGGTTCTCATAGGAAACATGCTTCACTAGCCGGAACAGGTAAAACACCCGAAACAATCAAAAAGAAAAAAATATTTAAGTATTTAGATTTCAAATGTAGCTTGGTTAGAGTTTTTATTGTGGAAACTTGCTTACTCAGATTCAGCATGCTTGGTCGCTATGGCAACTTTGTTAATATCTCAAAGTATCTATCATAAGAATATGGCATTGCCACTGTGCTAGTAATGTATACATATGCCTCAACAATTTCTCTTAAAAATGTTATTCCAAAAAGTTGTTTGACATTTTTTTCTGGAAAGCTTAGCCACCTTTAACTTACACGGATTTTTGCAAATTGTGAACGAAAAACATTGATCTAGGTTTTTACTAACTTAGAAGACATATCAGGTGCACAAAGAGTATTTGATGCACATGTGCATAAATTTTTTAGACCGTAAAATCCAATCTTGATGGTCTGAAATATTGAAAGTTTAGAAAGTCTCGGCCATGACTTTAGCAACTATAAATCCATATTGTGTTTTCAAAAATATTTGCTTCTTCAATGGAAATTCCTATCCATGATTTTAGACGTGTAGATGCAATCTAATGTCTCCCAATAAATTTGTGCACATATACACCAAATACATGTTGTGCATATGATATTTCCCATTTAAGAAATAGCAACACAAGGCCCTCCGCGCGTGGTGAGCCGTTCCATAGCTGGGCATTCCAACCCTGCCTTCACTAGTATCGTCGTGAGCCATTGAATCACACCTCTCCGTCGTTGAACATGCCGTCGGGTAGTTAAAGCGCTCACCCCACGGGCAGTATGAGGCAGTCAGGCCATGAGCTATTCACTCATTGTTTCTGCCGCCAGTGATGCTTAAATAATTCTAAGATGATTTATACATAAAGGAAAAAAAAATGGTCAAAATGATTGGGCACACATGTATGCTTATGAAAAGTTCACCAAAAATCTTCATGGTCAAAATGCTGGGCACACATGTGTGTACATGAGGATGCACCAAAATATATCCTAATGAAGTTTGAATCAAAATTTTGTGTCAAAAATATCTCTTGAACAAGCAATTTGATATGAAGTTTATGACATTTTATTATACATTCGCTGGCATATCGGTACCAAGGTTTTAAATCTCGTGGAAGGCTTAAAAACCGCTGGGTCACGGACGAACGAAAACCGCGGAAATCGCGAAAACCGTGGTGAAAACCGCATGAATTGTGAATTTGAATTCGATTTCAAATCCGTGCGGTTTTTCTGGAAACCGCACGAAAACCGCGCGAAAACCGTGAGAAAACCGCGGTTTTCGTGGAGAAACCGTTGATATGGAAAAAGATGGGAAAATGAAGCAAAAAAATATGAAAATTTTGACAATGACCTTTGCTAATTATTTACAATAACATTATATACAAGAACACAATATACAATGCATCCATTACATTGACAAAATGCCATGTGCAATTTTAGATGTAATCACCAAGTATTCCAATTTAAAAATGGCAACACGAACTAACAGCCAAAATAAACTAGCAGGCAACCACGAAGTACCTTGTTCCTTGGGTCCTTGGCCACACGCCACAGCACAATGGACGAGCAGAAGACGCCTGGCCGAGCTTGGTGCTTGATCATGGGGCAGCCGCAGCGAGCCGTGGGCGCGGCTGCCGCGGAAACCGCGCGGTAGCCACGAAAACCGAACGGCAACCGGCGGAGGCAGGCGCGTCGAGGCAGATTGGCGCGGGGGCGGCGTTTCGCAGCGGTGATGCATGCAGGGGCGGTGATTGGCAGCGGATCCACAGCTGCTCGCGATGGGGAATCAGTTACCCTGAAGACAGTAAAACTGCACCCCGGGAATCAGTTCTTTCTTTCCTTTTTTCTTCTTTTCTTCCAACATTTTTTTGGCGGACCAAACCTACGATTTTTCGTGTTGTTGTTTCACAAATGGTCCTCATTCGTCGAGTACTACGTGTAGAAATTTTTGTTTCAAATTTTGGCAAATTTTCAAAAAATTCAAAATTTCAAATTCGGATTTCGTGAAACCGCTCAAACCGCCTCGCCACGGTTTCGGCGAAAACCGCGGTTGTCGCGCGGTTTCTTGCGATATTTCAAACCATGATCGGTACAAAGGCTAGAATATTAATATACATTTCTTTCTTTTAAAAAATATCGAATTTTAGGCTTTTAGCAGCCATGACGAGTTTACGACATTAAATTTCATCCTTAAGTATAAATCAGATTAGCAAGGCCAGTTGACAGCAAAAGATACAAGAACCAAACTTTGTTTACACACGTTGATGACTCGATGAGACGTGTGATCTATCAAACTGCACGTGACAAAGCACTCCAAAGTAGAGATATGCACGTGCTTAAAAAGGACCACAGCGGGCCGCTGAGCGGCGTTTAGACAAAACAGACAGCTGTTGCGCAAAAAGTACAAAATATATAAATGCAGGCAAGAAGATAAGAAAAACAATATCCATCTGAATCGGTTCTATTCTGTCAAAATTCGATGAAAGCTCCACCTCCACCGCAACACATCCTACCCGTGACCCGTCTATGTAAAATTAATTTCAAGCTATAATTCGCATTCGTGTGAGGACTTTGGGCAAGCCCTGTTACAAATATCACCGATAGCGTGAAAGGGGTCTTGGCCTAGTGGTTAAGGCAACCGAGTAGCACATTTGAGGTCCTGGGTTCGACTCTCGGTGGGAGCGAATTTTCTAGGATTTAACGGCATTTGTGCTTTCAGCGGTATTCGACGAGGCCGTCGACAACGAGGCGCCAGTGGTGACTTCGGGAATCTGAAGAATTTGCCGGCTCAGTCTTCGAAGATGCTCATAGGGGTAGGGTTTGCGTATGTACGTTCATAGGGGTGAGTGTGCGTGCGTTGTGAGTGTCTGAGTTGTACTGTGTAATATCTCAAAAAAAATAAAAAAAATATCACCGATAGCATGAGCTGTTTAAAAAAAATGTAAAAACACTTTTAAGTTCTATAGTCAAGGTCTCAAAGATGCCAAAAGCTAGTGATGAAACAATGATTGAAAACTCCATGTAGTCAGAGCTCTATATAGCGTGAGTGCTGCTGCCTGAGGCTAAACTTCAGTAAGCAAGAATTCCATTGCAACTGTCCGAATCCGACACATCGTCTCCGCGGCAGCTTCTCTAACACTACGACTACTACCTCCACAGGAGCAAGCTCCCACCGAGCAATTCCTACTTTGAAACCGGACACTTCTACAAGTCCCCACTGTGCCACAAAGCCATTGCCAGGATAAGAATGAGGTCGGTTAAAAAAGGAAAGCCAAATTATTTCTTCAGTTGTCAAGCACAAGCAAGTAAATAACGAATCTTCTCTAGACAGTGTTCTTTTCTTCAAGTAAATAAGATAACAGCGGCACTAGTACACCAGCAAAAACTACAAAGATGCCAGCACTGTGCAAAGGCAAGTCACCCTACGAATAAGACGTGCTCATGAGTGATCACACAGTTACTTTCTTGGATGTAACAACTCTGTGAACAGATAGAAACAAGCATACAGAATGCCGCTTATCTGATAACCTACCCCACAGTGCTGTAAAGTAAAATGTGCTCTTAATAGTATATACACAGTGGTGGTTCCAAGATGTAACCAGAGGACCAAACCACGAGCCCATGCCATTAAAGTGGCTAATAAGAGTTCATTCAATTGTTTAAGGGGCTATCAACTGTATGATTACAAACAGGTTAGCGCAGAGGCTGATGCTCTCCTATTTGCCACTTGCAGGCTGCATGGTTATGTTCTTGTTTTATATCAAGGATATGATTAGACAGAGTGGTCAAAGAACCATATGGTTAGGTCTGGCAGACCTAAAGGAGCTTTGGAATGATTAATTTGTGAGGGAATCAAGTGACGAAATCATTAGCTATTGCAGCCTTTTTGAAATTAATATTTCTGTATGAAATTATGAGTCACTTGATGCTAAGATAAAGTCACTTAGTGGGATAGTGGGGTAACTTAGCTGTTCACTAACCCAACTGCTATCTTTGCAAAATTAACTGTTATCTCTGCAAAATTAGCTATAGGTTAATGGGGCTTGCATTTGTTATTGGAGCAATCTTGTATTACAATTAAGAAAATACCTAAATATTTTCCTTGATAGCACCGTTATTTAATTATTATTATTATTAGGGATTCTAAGTTAACAGGGGCTTGCATTGGTTGTTCGAGCTTTATTGTTTTCAAATCATGTTATAGTATTGATTTAAAATAGCTTCATTATTTGCTTATCAGGGAATCTACTTGAGGTTTTCTCTTTTCTAGTAGCTCTAGCTCCATTATTTGCTTACCATGATACCTATTTAAAATAATAAGAAAGTTTCTGTATTTCAACATGGTGGTAAATGTTTGGCGAAGCTAACATGTGATAGAACAAAGAATATCCTTTTAACTTCTTTAACAGATAATGATACCGGAAATGATGTTCAAAATTAAACTGGCCCCCAACTAAGGTTTAAATATTCGCGGGGAATGTGGTGGTACCTTTAAGCCAGGGAGTTGCCCAATGCATCCATTCTCTTGGTGTGTATCAAACCTAACAAAGATTTGCGACAAAATATTATAAATAGGAACACAGAGATCAACACGAGCAATGCTTTCATTGCTGTCCAGTTACTATTCATTACACATATTTGACTTATTATGCAGATAGACAGAGTAGAGATCATACTATAGCTCTCAGGCAATGGGTCTATTCATTCTCTCAACTGTGCCTGTAAAACTGGGAACAAATATCGGCATCTATATATTCCAAAGTGGCCCCTCCAACAGTGGCATTGACCAAAATTGCATTCCTACTTATATACATACAGCTAACAAGGATACTGCTGAGACACAGTTAGGGTTGAATAGTTAAGTATGGCATACTGACGTTGTAGAAAGAAAAATGGTCGCCAAGTGTGGGCACAAAAGTTAGAAATACTGAACAGTGAGGCAAAATGGGCTTGGTCTTTGATGAATACAGTCCAGCTGCAAATGTAGCTACCTACCCAACTTACTGTGATTCACTACTTCCAGCATATTTGTAACCACTAATGGGTTATCCTTCATATCTCAAGATAGACGGTCGAATGTTTTGAGTGTTTTATATGCCGTACATTGTTTCCTAGGACATGCGGGAGGACTACATGTCATTGTATTCATAGTAGGATAAAAGTTTCAACTAAATTTGGAAACAAACACCCAAAAGAAAATGCACAAACCGATCAATGCAATCGTCAAGAATCATTGCTACCAAGTATTTGAATAAAACCATGGAAAGAATGTTTGAAACAGGAGGCTTTAACAGGCCATTTCAATTCTTTCACTGTTTCCATACATATCGTAATTCTTTTGCCCACTAGTATCACCTGAACATTGGTTAAAATTAGGTTTTGAATTATCGTTTCATTCCTAGATTCATCTTCTAACTTTAAAATATAATTTGACCTGCAGAATATCCTGAGTTTCATCAGAAATTGGCATGTTATTTGCGTGCTCCTCATGAGCTGACAGCTATCAGGATTCCATACAGAAGACGCTAAATAAAACTGATATCACATTATCAATTCTGTTGGTAACACACAAAATCTGGAGATGGTCATTGAATATTTGGGCCAATTAAATTCATGAATGTGTAGCTTCTTATGGGGATAACATATAGTTCCATCAGATTATGTTACATGAAATTCATGGAAGATGAAAATAGAAGATGCCTACAAGTCAGGGAAGAGCTGAGCATTTTCGAGACCCATATGCCCAAAGAACATCACTATATCCTGGTAACAACATCAATGGATGCCTTTTTCTGGGGAAATACACCATTAGAAAAGTTCCTAATGTGATACTACTAGCTCCAATTATTTTTATGTCGTTAGGACATGATTGTTAACACAAATTTGTGCTAACTCTCATGTCATACCGACATGAATAAAAATTTGGAGGGACTATTTAGCTTCATACTGTGTAGAGAATCCCAGAACTAATGCAGAAAATAGCCTATATACTCCCCAGACAACCAAAAGACAGTTTGTTTCGGACATCAATAACAACAACAACAATGCCTTTTGATCCCAAGCAAGTTGGGGTAAGCTAGAGATGAAACCTACAGGAGCCAACAAGAGAGTCAAAACCAAATTTCTATTATCATATTTATAGACACAACAAATTATAATGTCATGAAAACTCAATCAAATGGAAAAAGAATCACTGCAGGAAACAAACCTGCATTGCCTGTGCCTGGAGCCGACACCAAAATGAAATTGAAATGATGACATTTCTATCTGTTACTTCTCCGGGGACTACAATGTGTGAACTGATGTCTGTGCGGTATGAATAAGGAGACCTCATAGAAAAACAAAAAGGATGGCGCTGACATATCCATGTGTGCCACCTCATCCGTCCTACTGATCACTGAATACCTCACTGGCATGCTGCCTGATTTAGAGCAGTAGGATGATGCACAGAACCCGGCCACGTACTGCTCGATGTTCCACCTCAACTCATTGCGCCAGAACAAGAAGTGATAATCATCCCAAAGCCTCCCCCACAAGATGATTTCCACGTCGTGGAACATCCATGTCCGAGGC
Organism: Eragrostis curvula; assembly: GCA_007726485.1. Taxonomy (NCBI): domain Eukaryota; kingdom Viridiplantae; phylum Streptophyta; class Magnoliopsida; order Poales; family Poaceae; genus Eragrostis; species Eragrostis curvula. The sequence goes on from CM017445.1 coordinate 1,859,401, forward strand.
ATCGAATCAAAAGTGCGCTGCGGCCTCAGTGTCCGTGAAGAGGAGCGACTTGTGAGTCGGCATTTCGTCGAACGGGAGTAGGGCAGAACGGCGTCCAGCCTCGCCGTACGGCACCGAGCAGACGGCAAGGCCCAGGCGCCTTCCCCAACTTGGGAACAGGGGAAATATAAGGTGGCAGCCAGCAGAGCCAGAGCACTCCCGTGCAGGTGCAGCGATCCCCGAGCCACCGCCCGGGGTTGCGCGAACGCATGCGAGCATGTCGCATGGTTACGCCGTCGGTGAGTTCGCTGTTGATGGTGCCGATGGAGGACATGCAGAGGCCAGCGGGGCGCGATGGCGAGGAAGAAGGCGGCCGATATGCCGTCGGCGATGAGGCGTGGCGTGACGGCAGGCGGGGCAACCGCCGGAACCCATGAATGGAGGCGGCCGCGACAGGTCGTCGGAGTCGCCATTGGGCTGCGGTTTCACCAGGCTGGCCCATAAGAGCATTCTATGGGCCGGACCGCACGCTTTAAGACTGTGCGCCTATATCTAACTGAAAGAAAGTCTATATTGTGGCGGCTCGGCCCAGCTCCAAATCGACAGATGTGAATCAGAGCTCGTTTGGATTAGAGGAAATTTTTTCCTTTTCTGCGTTTTTTCTGTGAAATTGAACTGTTTTATGTGAAATTTCTGCGTTCCAAAGGAGCCCTAAATGGATAGCGGAGTGACTCGAATTTCGTTGATGCCAGCACGGTCGCACAGATTGAAAACTTGAGTGTGGCGCAGTTTGACGTGAATTGGAACGATGTGAATGAAGATGATTGCAGTGCCCTTCGTGGCAAAAATATATAACGTAAACACATGGATAAATTAAACGTGTCAATGACAAAAACTGCCGTACTGGATCAAACTGATATGTAAATTAAAAAATCATCTAAAAATAAAGATTTTCCTAACGTCTTCAGGATCAAGTACCGTATAGTAAGAGCATTTTTAGTCCAAAAGGAAGAAAAAAAAGGTGTCCTAGTCTATACACGGCGTATTCAGAGCGTACAAATTTATCTAGCACGTAAGTTAGGCATACATTATCCTTACGTACATTATCCTTACTCAAGTGTCGCTGGTCCACGAATGGCAACTAGTTTTTGGCACAAGAGTTGACATATGCACGCGTGTATCATCACATATGCATGTGCCCTATGAGAAACATGCAAATTGATTGACGAGCGCGCGCCGAGCCATGCATCAACTTGCAAGACCGCAGGCGCGATGGCGCCCGTAATAAATACATGGCATGGCTGATGCACTTGAAGGCACGGTGGAGAGCATCTGCAGATAGAAATGGCCTCCACCAAGTCCATTGCGTTCACTGCGCTCATGTTCCTCGCCACAGTTCTCTTAGTTGTGGCTTCTGCCCAGGCCCAGCCACCGCTACCGCCTCAATCTCGAGCGCCACCGACTCCGTCTCGAGCACCACCGAGGCCAACACCACCACCAGTGCCAACGTTGGCACCAACAAGGGCTCCGACACCTGCACCAACCCCAAACCCAACACTAACCCCGACTCTGACACCAACACCTACTCCGTCTCCGAGTGTTGCACCAACCCGAGCTCCTACTACGGCTCCAACAATAGCACCTACTCCGGCACCAAGGGCTGCACCGACCTTATCGCCTACACAGGCTCCAAATCCAGCACCTACACTGGCTCCGATAGTTGCACCAACCCAAGCACCAACCCCGACTCCAACAATAGCACCTACTCCTGCTCCGAGGGTTGCACCGACCCTAGCGCCTACACGGGCTCCGACTCCAGCACCTACCTTGGCTCCGATAGTTGCACCGACCCAGGCACCAACTCCGGCTCCAACAACAGTACCTACTCCGGCTCCGAAGGTTGCACCGACCCCGACGCCTACACAGGCTCCGACTCCAGCACCTACCCTGGCTCCGATAGTTGCACCGACCCGATCACCTACTCCGGCTCCAGTAACAGCACCTACTCCGACTCCGAGGGTTGCACCGACCCCAACGCCTACACAGGCTCCGACTCCAACACCTACCCTAGCTCCGATAGTTGCACCGACCCAAGCACCAACTCCGGCTCCGAGGGTTGCACAGACCCCGACGCCTACACGGGCTCCGACTCCAGCACCTACCTTGGCTCCGATAGTTGCACCGACCGGATCACCTACTCCGGCTCCAGTAACAGCACCTACTCCGGCTCCGAGGGTTGCACCGACCCCGGCGCCTACATGGGCTCCGACTCCAACACCTACCTTGGCTCCGATAGTTGCACCGACCTAGGCACCAACTCCGGCTCCAACAACAGTACCTACTCCGGCTCCGAGGGTTGCACCGACCCCAGCGCCTACACAGGCTCCAACTCCAACACCTACCCTAGCTCCTATAGTTGCACCGACCCAAGCACCAACTCCGGCTCCGAGGGTTGCACCGACCCCGACGCCTACACGGGCTCCGACTCCAGCACCTACCCTGGCTCCGATAGTTGCACCGACCCGATCACCTACTCCGGCTCCAGTAACAACACCTACTCCGGCTCCGAGGGTTGCACCGACCCCAACTCCTACACAGGCTCCGACTCCAACACCTACCCTAGCTCCGATAGTTGCACTGACCCAAGCACCAACTCTGGCTTCGAGGGTTGCACCGACCCCGACGCCTACACGGGCTCCGACTCCAGCACCTACCCTGGCTCCGATAGTTGCACCGACCCGATCACCTACTCTGGCTCCAGTAACAGCACCTACTCCGGCTCCGAGGGTTGCACCGACCCTGGCGCCTACACGGGCTCCGACTCCAGCACCTACCTTGGCTCCGATAGTTGCACCGACCCAGGCACCTAGTCCGGCTCCAACAACAACACCTACTTCGGCTCCAAGGGCTGCACCGATCCCTGCGCCTACACGGGCTCCAACACCAGCACCAACGCATGCGCCATTTGGTGCTCCAACGCCGGCATCAGCTCCATCCCAAGCTCGGTGCCCTTCTGAGTTCCCCAACATTTTTGACTTTGAGAGGGCACAATCACAGCTCCTTCTAGAACATATACTTCTAGTTTCAGCCCCTGAAGACAAGAGCATCAGAAGCATCATCAGCAACCTTCCAAATACCAAAAACATCATCAAAATATGCATCTGCTTTTATAAAATAAACTTCTCGATCCCCGGAGGCTTCGGTCCCTACAAATGCGTGGCCGCCCAGTAAGCATGAGCGTGCACACAAAACACGCATGACATAAATGTGCGTGTTGGTTAACTAGTCACTTGGACTAGTGCCCTATATATGTTATGAATAAGTTGCCACAAACGTGCATGCAGAGTCGCGAGCACTAATCATCACATGTTTATGTGACACTGGGCAGAAGGGACTTACTTATATATGTATTGTTTGTGATATGGTTGCCTTGTTGTACGTGTGCTCAAATACCATATATATACATTTGGAAGTATGTTTACTATCAATCATCTTCATCCTTGTTTCTAATTACGTACGTTATTATAGCTATGCATCAAAATTACAACTTACGAATATGATGTTCAATGGCCAACCTGCACGTGAGATCCATTTCTACAGACGAAATCCAGCAGCAACTTTTCAAGCATAATAAGACAGAATTAATTCTAACAAATATGTAAATCAGTAGTAGACTTCTAGATGATATGCAGTAAACAAATTAAAAATAAGAGATTTTGTCTGTAGAATGCGATTTTTCCCCTGGTTTGCCTCTCAATTGCGCATTTATCCCTCTTTTTCTAACTTTGCGATTTTACCCATATTTTTTCTTCGTTTTGAAATTCTAGAGGTAAAATCTCAAACCCTAAATTTCAGAGGTACAGCAGGGGTAAAAACACAATAGCCCCTTTTATATATGCATTTATCTGCTCATCAAAGTGCGCTTTGTTTTTTCATCTATTATAACTGTGTGTCAGACAGAATTGTTTCTAGGCTTGCTGACGAGCTTTGTTGGGCGGTCAGCAATACCTGAAAACAAAATTACTTTACATTTCCATAGACCAGTCATTTTCTTTTTGAGATTCACCCATGTAAACTGGAGACAGTTCTGATGATATAAAACTACAGGCATGGTCTTCTAATTCCAGAATATCCATTTTTGTTTTTTTATTACTCATCAATGAAATGGCATTCAAGAAGCCTCAGCACATTAAAAGAATTTGAGCACAAAAAAGAAGGCACAACGTTGTTCAAAGCACCTTAGTGTTATCACGTTCACCATTGCACCTCCTAAAGAAGTATAGGTTAACAAAGTGGGGGATTCTTTGTACTCCTAAAGACCAGGGTGGTTTGGGTATTTTAAATCTAGACCTGCAGAACAAATGCCTTCTAAGTAAATGGCTTTTTAAGTTAATTAATGAGGATGGGACTTGGCAAAATCTTCTCAGAAAAAAGTATTTGAGATACAAGACTATTACACAAGTTGAACACATGCCGGGTGATTCTCATTTCTGGTCTGGCTTAATAAAAATTAAGAATGACTTGTTGAGACTGGGAAAGTTCAAACTAGGTGATGGCACTCAAATACGATTTTGGGAGGACATATGGTTGGGAAACTCAACTTTTAAAGACCAATTCCCTAGTTTATATAACATAGTTAGGAAAAAGAGTGCGACGGTAGCTACAGTGTTAAGATCAGATCCGTTAAATGTGTCTTTTAGAAGATCATTAGTGGGCACTAACCGAACAGACTGGGAACAAATCGTAGCTAAGGTTATGCATGTCCAACTAAATGATCAGAGAGATATGTTTATATGGTCTTTACATCAAGATGGGAGGTATACAGTGCGTTCGATGTATCGAGCGCTTGCTACCCCAAATGGGATACCGCGCAATCATGTAGTTTGGAAACTGAAATTGCTCTTAAAAATAAAGATTTTTATATGGTATTTGATTAGAGGCATCGTCCTAACTAAAGATAATCTAGCAAAACGACAATGGAAAGGTAGTGTAAAGTGTTGCTTTTGTAATCTAGATGAATCTATACAACATCTATTTTTCGATTGTCAAATGGCTAGATTTATATGGAGAGTAGTACAAGTTTCTTTTAATCTGTCTCCGCCCAATAGTATTGAACATATGTTTGATGATTGGTTACAAGGAATAGATAAGAAACTTATGTACAAGATTTTGGTTGGGACTTGTACTATGATATGGGCGATTTGGTTGAGTAGAAATGACTTGGTTTTTAACAAGGTACAAGCTGTTACTTCTATGCAGGTGGTCTTCAGAGGAACGTATTGGATACGTTTTTGGGCGTTGCTGCAGAAGGAGGAAGACAGATCCCAAATCAAATGGGGGTGCCGTGTGCTTGAAACCATGATCATGGAGATTTTTGCTACGAATGGTTGGAATTTTAGTCATAGAATCAGTCAATAATTTGCTGAAAACAATGGCGTCATATTTTGTTTCATCTTATTTGCCGGATCTCTTTGGAGCTCATTGAGTTGTAATAATTAACTTTTTAGACAGCTACATGCATTGGTCGATGCAGAGGCTGGGATATTGAAATATATTCCCTTTTCTAAAAAAAACCATTGCACCTCACCTTCCAGAGCCCGACCTCTCCCGTTCGCCAATTTGGCCGTGACAGTTGACATGATGATGCGCATGTTGCCCTCTTCACTATCCGCCAATTTGGTCGTGAAACTTAAGTATTAATTCAACAAATTTAGTTAATGCGCCAAGATAAAACATGTCCCACCTTATTTGAATTTATTTTCCTGAAACCTAACTTGAACTACACACACTCGATGTTATTTACGACCGTCTATAATGTTTGTAGTAGTTGTTTCCAACACCACGGAACAATTAACGGATCGAGCATATACCTTTGAATTTGCTTACACAAGTCAGTGAAGCTAACCATCGCCAGCAATAATGTTCCTAGCTACATGTAATTAACCTCCAAGTAGTGTTTAAACAGATTATATGTTCATTCTTTTGAATAAACACACGTAATCTTAAAACTGTTTGGACCACTATATATCCTTTAGCAAAGAGGTTGAGATGGGACAATACTTTTTTCCCCAAAGATTCGGAATCATTTTGTGTTCTCTGGCATGTATAAATAAGTGGAAGGTACCTCGATCACCTTAAGGGAAACAAGGCTTTAAAGAATGAAAAAGAAAATCTAAACTATATAGATGGGACAACATTAATAACTGCTGAACCTTGAGGACCATGTGTGAAGCACTGAATTAGAAGGTCTAGCTCGAAGTATGAGATGGAGCTAAGAAATAACTTTGTCTTACAAAAGAAATTCAAAGAAATATTTTTTTATTTTACAAACAAAAGGAGTTTTTCTTCTGGGACTTTCATAACTTCACAAAATCATTACCCACCATCTTCAACAAGTTTTCTTGTGGGATGGGGCCCTAGCTACCTCTGCCTGGGGGGGTGGGGGGGGTTGGGGCTTCGGATATAAGCTGCTAGCTTAGGCACAGGGCGAAACCTTTGCTAATGCCGAGCCTGTTCGTTTTCTTTAGTCCTAAAGTTTAGTTCAGAGAATCTTACTATTTAAGGGTATTAAATAAAGTTTAATTACAAAACCTTTTTACAGATAGATGCTAATTTACGAGACAAATCTAACGAGCCTAATTAAGTTATGTTTTGCTACAGTGATGCTACAGTAACCATCGTTTCATCACAGTTTAATTACTCTCATTAGATTCGTCTCGCAAAATAGCCCAGGTTTCTGCAAAATTTTTTGTAATTACACTATATTTAATACCTTTAAATAGTAAGAACTTTAGACTAAACTTTAGTCCTAAATGAAACGAACACGCGGGGTGAGCGTGGCGCGGGCAGGGGAGAGCTCCTGCACCACACGGGCCAACGCGACGAGCGATGCCGGGGAGAGCTCCTGCAGCACGCGGTCCAGCGCCAGCTCCGACAGGTCGAGCAGCAGGAGCCCCGCGGCATTGTCCTTCGCCGGCGCTGCGTGAAGACCGGGATTGACCTCGCATCACCCTCTCTGCCACCATTGCCATGGCCCAATTGAAGAGCTTGAGAAGCAATGCGGATCTTGGGGCCATGGCGAGATGTTCATCTTCCTCCCCCCAAATCGCCGCCTCGCATCCTTTGAGGTGCGAGATGGCGAGGGGCACGGCGCAGCGGGTTGAGGAAGAAGGGGCGCATCGCGGGGGGGGGGGGGGGGGGGGGGGGGGGGGGGCACACGGCGCGGGGTGCTGCGGACGCGGCAGGGCGCGGCGGGGACGGCTCAGCGCGCGGTAGTAAGGGAACGGGCGAGCTTGGGGCGAGGGCGCGGCGCGGGCGAGCGTGGCATGACGGCGCGCAGCAGCGAGGGTGTGGCGCTAGGCAGCTCGACGCGGGGCGCGCACGGCGTGCAGCAGCTCGGTGCGGCACAGGCGAGATTGGCGCATGGCGGGGCGGGGCGCGCACGGCGTGCGGCTCGGGCGCGCGACGGGGCTGGTGTGGCGCTGGCGAGCTCAGCGCCGGGTCCAAAATGCAGGGGCAGTTGCCTGTTGCTGTTGGAGAAGGTGGGTTGGGAAGAAAAGGCAGTGTACCGATAGGCAAGAAGGGATTTGCCTCTGAAATTTGCAATGGCTTGTTGGAGTCAGCCTTATGAGTGCTAAGGTGCCTAATTAACTCATTTTAAATCTACTATTCATCCGTAAGCAAGATTCTTGACCCGATGTCTCTAAACCTTATCAGCCATTCACACGTAGAGAAGAAATCAGTGTCTCCACTTTGACAAAATTCGACGCAATTAAAAAAAAACAATAGCAACTCAGGTCCTGAGTTGCCTCATGAGAGCGAATTTTTTAGGATCTGTGCTTTCAGCGGTAGGCGACATGGCCGTCGACAGCGAAATCTCGAAGATTTGCCGGCTCAGTCTTCGAAGATGCTCATAAAGATAAGGTTTGCGTAGGTGCGTTCATAAGCGTGAGTGTGCATTGTAAGTGTCTGAAGTTTATTGTGTAATTGAGAGAAAAGAAAAGGAAAAAGAAAAGAGAAAACTTCAACATCATTGTAACAGGACATATTGAAGTTTTGGTTGGGAAATTCGAATGAATCATTGAGTGAAAAAGGAGCAAATAATGACAAAAGACGAGACTCTATTAGTCTTCACACTCTTGTGGTTTCCTCAGTTTCTATTTTCTTATTTAGGATCTTGCTTTTTATAGTTCTCATCTCTGCAACTCGCGATTTTCGCGAGAGAACCTCAACTTGATACTTTGATGTTACGCACATAAATACAGTATATGAGTCTTGGTTCATGTTTACAACTTTCACGTTTCCAAGTCCCAAAAACGGCAGCTCTTTGGTATACACGAATAAGTAGCCAGTAGCTAGCTGCCTCACGCAAGAGCAAATCATCCCTCCTGAATCCTAACAAGCAACGAGTTCCGCTAGCTCGACTTTGAATGTCCACGAGGGCATGTTCTTCTGTGGAAATTTACGCTCTATGCGTGCACCGGCCAGCAAGTACCCGTAATAATGGACGCACGATCAAGCGCCTCCATTGGCCAATATCATTAAAAAGGTCTCCAGATATGCAAGGAAACGTGATGTTAGTTGTCAAACACTATGAACAGACAAGGATTTGCTGCTATTATCATATTAAGGGTACCGGCTCTGAGAGGCAAGGATTTATCAGTTCATTTGTAAGGATCGTCAGAAGATGGTGCAGCGAAAGCATCGCGTGGAGCGCGGGGAGGTGCTTCACCTCCGCACGGTCTGACTTTCCTTTGCATGGCTTCAGATTGTGCAGCGAAAGCGTCGCGCATGGTGCGCGGGGAGGTATCGAGCCTCCGCACAACCTTGCCTTCGGAGTTCGAGTCTAAATGAGTAAGTGTTGTTTAAGCAGCACCGACAGGTTCTTTTGAGGATATATGGTGGCTCCAAAGTAATTGACACCATATGCTTTGTTTTAGGCTTTGTGCTAGATGATAGATGTATTCTTATTTCTTAGGTGTTTTAAGGCTGATTTGTATCGGCACCCTGGTGTTTGACATGTAAAAGCTAAATGTACCTTGTTGTGCAGAGGCCGAAACATTATTTCATCTCGAAATAAAAAGTTTTCTTTATTTAAAAAATGAACAGACAAGAAAATAGATGAAATATGCACATGTAGTGTGAATAGATGTCTCAGCTCGCTAGCCTACGCTATTTCATCAACTAACTTGCCCTTATATATATACTAGCAAATTACCCGTGCGTTGCTACGGGATGGCGTGTGTTGCGACGTGAGCTAAAACGCAACTATATATCAAAAATAAATCAAATCGATAGAATCAAGTAATGAATTTAGTAAAAAAAAATATGTTTGTATGCATATGCATTTCAATATGAGCAAAAATGAAAACATGAGATTAGTGTGAATAGATGTCTCAGCTCCCTAGCCTACGCTATTTTATGAACTAACTTGCCCTTATATAGTATACTAGCATTTTGCCCGTGCGTTGCTACGGGAGTGATGATATAACTTCTTTATTCTAATTACGTAAATGTTTGTCTCATGAATATAATATTTTTACATTGTTCTATAAATGGAAATAGTGTTTTTTTAAATCCTAAGGAGTTCTCAAATCTTGATGTATTTTTAGTAATCCAAACAATGCTTAACAACTACTCCCTATTTTAGTGATAATATAACTTCTTTATTCTAAGTACCTAAATGTTTCTCTCATGAATATTATATTTTTACTTTGTTCTATAAATGAAAATAGTGTTCTTTGTAAAAATCCTAAGGATTTATCAAATCTTGAAGTATTTTTAGTAATCCAAACAATGCTTAACAACTACTCCCTATTTAAGCAAAATTGTGTAATTCATAATTCGTGGTATATTTTATTATTGTAATTTCGACCATTGTATTCTACACATGTCAAGCTAGAATTCTGAGCTTCAAAAAATAAATTTGTAACATCAATGAAGAGATAGGCGTTAAACGATAACAAAAAAAGAGATCAAATAAGAAAAATAAACTTGCAAGTAGTGGGATTCGAACTCTGGTATGCTGCTGAGAAGGAAACAGAACTACCACTGGACCAAAAGCTTGTTTGTGTCTGAAGGTGATCGGGTTATTGTTCTATACAAAATAAACTCGGATTTGAGTTGAACTCGAATTCGACACAAATTTAAACGGGCAGAGGTCTGAAAACTGAAAAATCCGGCTGAAAATTATGGCTGACGACCACTTTGAGACTTATTAAGTAGTAGAGATAAGTAATTAAGAATTGAAAATTGAATATGGCGGAACATGGATTATAATCATTCCGATTGTGTTTCAAAATATTGCAGCTTCACAAATAGGATATAAAATGATCTCAAGTACTGCCTGAAGCTCTGACAGCGGCAAACTGTACTCAATTTCAGGCTCTGAGGTGTAAGTTTGAGACAGTCTACTCCCTCCCTTCAGAAATGATAGGCGTATTTGAGTTGAGGAAAAGTCTTTCGAAGTAGATTTTGACTCTTGATTTCTCTTATAATATAATATCAATTGCTAAAGACTCAATGTCATCTCAAAATAGCTTTTAAGTTCAAATATATTGATGTAAAATTTATACGCTAAATGTACTTATACTTTAACTAATTGTTGGTCAAAATTTGTGAAGTTTGACTTTTGACTGATCAAAATACACCTATCATTTCCGAACGGAGGGAGTATATCATAGCGACAGAATGTAATCGCCGGAGACAAAAATAAATAAATAATAATATCGCCTTTACTTCCAAGTTGCCTTTTGACTGACAGAAATTCAGATACACTTCAACCAGTGAAACACTTCATTCTCTATTATGCACTCTAAATTTTACAGCAGGAAACTTGAAGAACCAGGGGTGGGATCCACCAACTAATATGGCGAACTTCAGCGGCAGCCTTTGTAATCACCTACCCAGACCAAGGTACCCAATAATCCTCAACAAGCACTACCGCGGTAGAACGGGTAGAGGCCAGAGCGGAGCTCGCGCAGTGTGTGTTGGGCAGGTGACACGCCTTGTGTCGTTGACAACACACTCATCGTTGACACGCCTTGTTGCGGCCGGCCGGAGCAGCGGAGCGAGGAGGAAGAACAGAGGCCGGCCTCTCCTGGTAAGAACCATCAGCAATCTGGACCGCTTAAGTCCAATCCGACAGCGCAAACGTACCCAAGGGGCAAATAGCGACCACCCCCGGGGTCTCTGTTTAGCCGCCGCGTTCCGGCCGTTCCCTGCACGCTCCTCCTGCGTGTCAATACGTGTTCCCGGAGAAGAGAACACACGCGGTGCGGTGAAGGTTTGTTTGCCCGCCGTCCACCACAGGTCGCTGCCTCGTCGCAAAGCCAGGCCACCGGTGTGTGCGCCGCCGTCCGTCTGCATCCCGTTCTAGTCCAGCCCTCACGCACGCTGTTGTCCTAGTTGAACTAGTTGCCGTTCCGGAGCTCGGATTCGTAGACGTCTTTGGCCTTGCGGTGCCACTCGGTGGCGCGGTTGCTGACCACCATGGCCTGCAGCGCGGCGACCCAGAGCTCGCCGGTGTAGGCATGGACACAAGGCCGCGCCCAAGGCGTGTCAACCTGTCAACGACCTGCTACTGGGGTAGTGTGTGTGTGTGTGTGTGTGTGTGTGTGTGTGTGTGTGTGTGTGTGTGTGTTGGGCAATGGGCACGGCGAGGAAGGCGTCGGCGATGAGGCGGGGAGAAGAGGGTGACCGCGGCAGGTCGTCGGGGTAGCCGTTGGGCTGCAGTTTCAGTTTCACTTCCGTACTAAATGCCAGCCCGGCCCATAAAAGCAGGTTTTAGCTCTGTCCCTTCTTCGCAGTCTTCAACATTTCGTGCAAAACGGACTGATGAAAAAGTGTTACGGTTACAGGGAACAGGGTGAAGTTCTAACGCCCGTGTCACTATGTTCTTGGACACTGATTTATATTTTATTTGAAATAGCTCGGGATATGTATGAAATACTACATTGTGCCATAATATGAGAAAGAACAAAAGGTTTTTTTTTTTTAACAATCAACAACATTGCATACTTCACTTTCCTTTCTTTTGAAACAGTCACTCAAAAATAATGATGTGTCTGTGACGAATGTCGATGTTACTAATTGGGATGTAACACCACATGGAGACCATAGAATGCATGAAGAGCTAATTATTAGTTATTGACATAGTCTTCAGCCGTTATGCCATGTTTCACTAGAATAAGTACCCCGGCACTAGTCATGCCATGTTTCACTAGAATAAGTACCCCGGCACTAGCCACAAAAATTCTCAGCCCCAATCGCCCTGAGAATTGAACCAGGGAGGTGTCATTCTTGGCCATCCGCTTTCACCACTTGGGAGAATTGAACTCGCTCCCTCCATGCCGGAATGGGCGAAACGCTGAACAAAATTAGACCTTTTTTTTTTTTTTGGCGAAAGAACAAAATTGGACCTTATTATTATGTGCGTGCTGGGCTGTTGTCGCGCTGTCTTGACGCTGAAGTCCATGGATTGGTTGATGTTCCCACCGTGTCAGTGTCCCATGCGCACACCTGCTTCTGCATAATTGGTTTGGACACCTTCCCCTTCCAGAACGCCACTACCTGTGTCGCCCCCTCCATCCTTCCACGCCGGCGCCGGCCACCTTCCGTTCCGCCTCCATCCAACCATGTCCAAGTACGGCACCATCCCCACCACCTCCTCCTCCAATCCTCCGCCGCCGCCGGGCTCCTCCCCGCTGGACTTCATCTCCCGCGCCAAGGCGCGCGGCGCGTCGGCGCTGGCCACGCGCCGGCCGTGGCGCGAGTTCGCGGACCCGCGGGCCGTCTCCGTCCCGCGCGGGTGCGGCGCCGCCTACCGCCGCGCGCGCGCCAACCTGGCCCACTTCGCCGCCAACTACGCGCTTGCCGTGCTCCTCGTCGTCTTCCTCTCGCTGCTCTGGGAGCCCGTCTCCCTGCTCGTCTTCCTCGCCTGCATGCTCGCATGGCTCGCCCTCTACTTCCTCCGCGACGACCCGCTCGCCTGCTGCGGCCGCGCCGTCGGGGAAGGAGTCGTGCTCGCCTTCCTCTCCACGCTCACGATCCTCCTCCTCCTGCTCACCGGCGCCACCGTCAACATCCTCACCTCGCTGCTCGTCGGGCTCGCCGTCGTCCTGCTCCACGCCGTGCTGCACGGCGCCGCGGACAGCATCGACGAGGAGGCCGGCCGCTGGTACACGCCCGTCACGCCGTCCACCGCCTACTAGCTACTGTAAGCTGCTGCTGCTGCAGATCATCGTCCTCCTGCTTCCTTTAATTTTGCTTCGTGGATTATTGCAGAATTTTGTTCATAATCTGTTCATGCTCTTGTCAGTATATAAGTAAATAAAATGGGATGTGCCGGATTTTGTGTTCGTGAAGTGTTGTTTTACTGTCAAGTAGTAATCGGTTGAATGCAAGCATTTTCTTGTTCATACACGGCATTTCTTTCTAGTAAAACTACCGTCATGAATTTGATCCGGGGTATAAAGCTGAATTTGGGACGAACTATTCAATTCGGAATTAGTATGTGGTGGTTGCTCGAAATGTTCAAACCAAACACCAACAGAGTGCTCTTTGCCTTATGCATCACGGGCGCTCCAGGCGACAGACATCGTGTGAGCATAGTAACCACTAGTTCAACCTACTTCTTTGTTAACAGTTCAAACCAATAGCAAAAGGACACACATGCTTATCAGTAGACTATTATCGAGCTTGATGTTGGCAGCTCGATCATATGATGCTATCTAGAAACTGTCGTCGATTATCTTTTTATCTTTTTAGAAGAAAAATATGATGAAGTGTGTCCAGGCAGCACGGTATAGTTTCTTTGCCTATCAAATTGCGTATTCTTCAAGCCCCTGTAACATCACAGAGTAGTTCGTTTCGCTATCATATCAACTCCTCGTACACACGGTTTGTGTATTGTCCGGTGTTTTTTTTTTTTAAATTAGGTGCGCGCAGTAATTGAAGTTCCAGATGGTGGGGAGACGATAATATCACATCCTGATTAGGTTTGTTTGGTGTATTCAGATTTGATTTTTATACGGTTCATACAGAGTAGTACTACTATCAAACTGCCCTTCTAATTGTCCCCTTCTAGGCCGAACAAACTGGTTTCTTGATGACACTCGTTCGTTTGTACTTCATTGTTGGAAAGCAAGAATGGAAATTATCATGCATGTGACATGCTCATGAAACGCCACCTGAAACTGCTTGAGGCAGAGGTGATTTGTTTAGTTTGCTGCGATATGTATAGTATCAAATGGTTTGATTTGCACTGCCTTTATACCTAGAAATTTGTTAATAATATCTACTCTTGTGTCCCTGGAAATATTGAATCTATGAAAAATATTAAAGTTATTAAAATTCATCATGGGTTTCAGGATTAAAATTCATTCATCCACACTCTATAGTATCTCCCACTGTAACGGTGAAACTGATTTAGCTCGAAGAACAGATCGACAGAGACAACACGCAGGCTCAAGAAGTTCAAGCATGGAAGTGTGTGCTGTTTTGTTGGCCATTACTCACAAATTTTCAACGGATGCTTAATTCAGTTGACATGCCCTTGTAAATTGGCAATATACTCGATTGTCGGGGACATCATCAGCAATCCATGTAACAGTTATATTTCAAGCCACAGGAAGGAATATGTGGTCCACTGCTGAACAACAGCTCGTAAATTGGCCGGTTCTGAAGAACTAGACTCCATCAGATAAGCACAAGTAGCGCGCAACCGGCCAGAAATGAATAAAAAGTTTGCCCACCTTCAGCTGTGTTCAGCACGTGGTTCCATGCGTGAAAATGTTTGATTTCCTAAAGCTCAAGAATCTGATATCGTGTGATTATTCAGCGTGCAGTGTAAGGTTCATTAGGTAAGAGACGTGTATGCCGTGCATTGGTTGAGAGGCTGACGTGTGTCGCGGTCGCGCGCTGCATGTTTGAATCAAAGAGGTTACGTGGCATTGATGATGGAATCGCCGGACCGAAAACTGAATAAATCAAATGGTCGCATAAAAAATTCCGTTCCGATGCCTATCTTTTAACAATGGCTTAAACACCTTCTCACTCAACCGCAAAGCAATGGCCGTAATTTTGGATATAGTATAGTAAAAAAATGTGTGGATGTAGAATGTTTTGTATGGGCTCCATAGCCCACATAGCCGTTGGTTTCTCTCCACGTTAAGTTCGCTGCTTACCCCGACGTGCCACTCCTCCTCTCGCCGGCGCCATCGTCGATCCTCCCTCCCTCCCTCCGGCCATGTCCAAGTACGGCACCATCCCAAGATCGGGCTCCGGCCCGCCTTCCGTGGAGCCCTCGTCCCCGTTCGACCCCATCTCCGGCGTCCACGAGCGCTGCACGACGTCGACAACGCTGGCCACGCACCGTCCCTGGCGCGAGCTCGCGAACCTTCGCGCCCTCTCCTTCCCGTCGGAGCTCGCCGACTCCTTCCGCCGGTGGCGCTACAACCTGCAGTACTTCTCCGCCAACTACGTGGTCGTCGTCCTCCTCGCCGTCTTCCTCTCCTTGCTCTGGCGGCCCGTCTCCCAGCTCGTCTTCCTCGCCTGTGCGCCGCCGCGTGGCTCGTCCTCTTCTTCCTCCGCGGCGAGCCGCTCGTCCTCTGCGGCCGCCGCGCCGTCGGTGAAGGGCTGGTCCTCGCCGCGCCCTCTGCGCTCACGCTCGTCGCGCTGCTGATCGCCGGCCCGGTGGTCAACGTCCTCGCCTCCCTGCTCGTCGGCCTCGCCGTCGTCCTGCTCCACGCCGTGCTGCACGGGGACGTTGTCAGGTGGCACGCGCTCGGATTACCCGTTCCACCTTATTAACAATGAATTATTAAACGTGAGCTGCCGCTCCTTATTCGTCTTCCAGCTTCGTGATTAGAGAGGATTGAAGAGATGTTCCTGTACCTTAATCCATTTCCGCACTCTTGTCAGGTGATGGACAAAATGAAGATTTGTTGGATCGGTGCTCTTAATATATTTTACTTTGTACAACAATCAGTTATGTAAAAGCATTTCCTATCAACAATATATAGATCATCGCTTACTTGATAATTTTTTTTCATCAATTGGAAAGTAGGAGTAGATGAATTTTGGTAATGAGCTATGAAAGTCAGTTATCTCATAATTATTGTTCGAAAAAAAGTTATCTCGTAATTTTCCTTACAATATCTAGTATGTTTTCAGGCATATCGTGGCGCTGTTTCTTTATCTACAAAATCGCATCTTTTATACACCATTAATTTTCATTAGCATTTAGCTAGCAATCACATCAACTCTCATATACACATCCTTGTTAGCAATAAAGATGGTGGTCTTGCGATACTGAGTATCTTTTTTGCATGGGTGCATAATAGTCGTGCCAGGTGTGAGGACTGAAGATTGTGTCATATCCTGCTTGGATTTTTAAAGCATATCCTGATGAGATTTTTATATGGTTTCGTATCCGATAGTAGTAGCAACCCAAACTGGTGGTTCCCATTCAGATCATACCATTGATTTTGGAACATATTGTACGGTTTTCAAAAGCTAACCGAGAAACCATGGTATTGTCAAAACTGATGCAGCCTGAAGAAAACTAATGACAGATACAACACGAAGCTCAAGCGTGAGAGTGCTTGGTGCTTCTTTATTACTATATACAAAACTTCTCTCGGGTTAATGGATGCAATGCAATTAATAGCAGAGACTTTCTAGTACCATCTCTTCTTGTCCAGAACTCGATCAGCAGTCCATGTTTCAGTGTTCTTTCCAGCCTGGGGACTGGATACGTGGAACAACTTTGTGGTCCGTATGGATGAACAACACCTTTTATAGATGAAGTATTTTTTTTTTGGTAAAAAAAAATAGGGCCACATGCCCCGGCCTTCTTTGGAGGCCTTTTATAGATGAAGTACTCTTTTTGTTTTTAAATATATGACATTATTGATTTTTTTTGTTAAACTTTGATCAACAATATATATGTAAATAATTAGTTGCCTAATGTGAAATGTGCATTGTTAGATCTATCATCAAAAGCACTTTAAGATTAACTTATACATTTAACTATTTGCATAAATATTTATAAATAAAAAAAATGATTAAAATAATAAAAAAAATCAACGATGTCATATACTATTTAAAAACGAAGAGAGTAAACTTCAGAACTGCATCAAGTTTTCCCCCTATCAGGCGCTCAGCTGTGTTCAGCTCTCGATCTCGGTTGTGACTGGTGAAAATTCATCATGTAGCAATGTTGCAAAGGATGCTCATTTCGTTTGGTGCAATGTCTGGAACGTCCTTGAAAGTGAAACATTCCCGTTTTTTCTTCTTCCATACCGTCCCATTTTTTAAGGTAAAAGTTGAGTTATCATATAGGAGTTTCACTATTGTTCTAGATGATATAGTGCTCACCATATCGTTCCTAATAATGTTAGGAATGCCACTTTAGCTTTGGGCATGGAGTTAGCCTAAGTCAAACTAACTTGAATTTGACTAGGTTTATTAAGGAAAGAATCAATATCCGCGTCACTAAATATGTACTCCCATCATTTTTAAATATATGACACCGATGACTTTTTTTTCGTTATTTTGACCATTCGTCTTATTTTTATTCATAAATATTTATAGAAATAGCTAAATATATAAGTTAATCTTAAAGTGCTTTTGATGATAGATCCAACAATAAACATTTCACGTTAAGCAATTAATTATTTATATATATATTATTGGACAAAGTTCAACAAAAAAATCAGCGCCGTCATATAATTGAAAACGGCGGGAGTATATGCCATGAAAATGTAATTCATAATGGAACAGATGATACTAATTTCATCTATTGGTACTTTTTACATAAGTAGAGTTAAATATAATAGTTTGATTTAGACAAACTCTAGAAAATGCAGCTCTTAGAGATGAAAAAAGTATTTATATATCTTGTTATTAGAACCCCATATATTTTTTTATTGAAGCATTACAAGTGTTTACTTTCATGCCGCAATTCGCCATAGCAAAGGTTTTGATGGCCTCACAAACTTTGGTTACTGCTTGGTTCTTGAAAAAACCAAGGAGGTGCATCACACGAAAAACCATTGCGTTGCCATAGCTTTCTTCATATTTCTTCTCCACACCTTTGACGCCGCCGACACCGATACTTGTGGCG
Organism: Eragrostis curvula; assembly: GCA_007726485.1. NCBI lineage: Eukaryota > Viridiplantae > Streptophyta > Magnoliopsida > Poales > Poaceae > Eragrostis > Eragrostis curvula. Next base: position 1,877,507 of record CM017445.1, read on the forward strand.
TAGCAAGCGATAGCTCGAAATCCTAGCACACTGTATAGTCCATGCTCATTCCTTTTTAAATTATTGTCGCTGATGACATTTTGAGTTATGTTTGACAGTTTGTTTTTTTTCCAAATAAGGAAAAAATCCATTTTACTCCCCCGAACAATTCACTTTGTCTGTTTTATCCCCTAAACAAAATGATGGCTCATTTTACCCCCCAAACAATTCTATTTGGTGCAATGTACACCTTTTTGAGGTTTGTCTTTTTTGTTATCTCACCCTACAAGTGTAATTTGAAGCTCAATTTTTGCATGATGGTAACTCACACAAAAATCTATGTTAAACAAATTATACATATTATTTTAATATTATTTACACAGTTCAATAGAAATTAATGTAATATGCAAAAATATGATATCAAAAAAATAATTTAAAAATATTTTAATATAGATTATTGCGGAAGCTAACATCATGCAAAATTTGAGCTTCAAAGTCTACTTGTAGAATGAGAAACAAAAGAAACAAACTTCAATAGGGTGTACATTGCACTGAATGAAATTGTTTGAGGGAGTAAAGTGAGCTATTATTTTGTTTAGAGGGTGAAACAGACAAAGTGAATTGTTCGGGAGAGTAAAATGGACTTTTTCCAAATAATATTAGCTTAAATATTCAAAGTTATAAATTATGTTTCTTTTTTAATACTAAATGTGATATATTTTTAATTTTTTTGAATAAATGGTTAAAAGTAACTGAAAAAACTCAATGAGGACAACAATTTGAAATCAAAGGGAATATAGCCGATGGAAAATTTCCCCAATGCAGAGATACACAATCGGATGGATACAAACCATTTTCAGCCAACATAGCTACTAATGCAGCCCTGGCCCACTTACCAGTGACAGTCTTCAGGACCTTTTCTTGTGTATCATTTCGACTGCCCAAATTTCCCCATCCACGGCGACGACATCCCATCTCCACCACCGCTTCCGACGACGAAGCAGAGCAGCGCTTGCTTGCGCCGCCTTGCCTTGGATGCTCCCGGCGCTGGCGCCGGCAGCCTCGGTCGCGGCGCATAGAGCGGCGGCGGTCTAGCGGGTGCCCGGAGCGGAATCCCCGATGGCCGACGCGCTCCTCCTCCCGCGCCCCTTCCTCGCCCCTTCCGCCGCTGCCCCGGCGTCCTCCTGCTCTGCCTCTTCGTCCGCGCCGTCCCGGTGGTCGCTCTCGGCCGCCTCGCCGTGGCGAGCGCTCCTGGCTACCGCGCACCCACGGTCCCGCCGGCTCGCTCGGGTCAAGGTGCGCGCCCTCTTCTTTGAGCTGAGAGTGGCGATGGAAAGGTCGCGGCTTTGTCGTTCCTTGGCCGTGGAGAGGTGCTGCTCTAGGGTTTCTTAGTGGTTTTTCGTCAGACAGCTTCGTTGATCGGTCCTCCTCATTTATGGATTTTTGGTATTTTGGGATGCTCGTGGTTGCTGAAAGTGCTGCTTTTGGATTTCGCCCACGGCTTAGGGGACCCTCGCGATTCTATGCCATTTATAGAAGAACACGAAAATCGTTGCTGAACTTCAGAGTTTGTTCAGTTCCTTTGCGGTTTTGGTGCTCATTTATATCAGTTGTCAATAATTAAGTTGTTGATTTAGGCCTCATGGTTTTGGATTTGGGAGTGCCTGGTTTTTAGTCATAACTCAGTAGTCAGTATCGGTTCTGATGCTTTGCTAAATTAAAAGGCATTGAACATCTATGAACATTGTGCGGAGATGATTCAGTAATGCTCGCTTGATTTGGTTGCTAAGGAGCAACTAACTGCTAAATTTTGCATTGTTGCTAAGTAGCTCAACATTTTTTGTGGTACAGTAAGTTGTGATGATTGTTGAACTCGTGGATGTTTTCTTAGAAAGGCTTGTTGAAAATATGCACGTGTGCAGTGACATGGGAAATATTTGCTACTTTGTTATGCTGCACGTTGTATGATGATTTTGCTGTCTTGGTTGTTCCAGGTTCATGCCGCAGTCGAAGAGAGCGCTGAGCAACCAAAGTGGTGGGAAAAAAATGCCGGCCCGAACATGATTGACATCCACTCCACACAGGAGTTCTTGGATGCACTGAGAGATGCTGGAGACAGGCTTGTTATCGTCGAGTTCTATGGAACCTGGTGTGGTTCGTGCCGAGCACTCTTTCCAAGGGTAACTGCCATTAATCATGATGTGGCCACTTTGATGTTTCTATTTATCCTACCTCAAGTACATCTTATTGCGATGGAAAATCTCTATGCGCACCAAGGTTGCCCTACTGAATACTATGAACACGTGAGCGTGACTGTACATGATCTCAGGTTCTATTCAACCGTATGATAAATTTATAACCTTATTAGTTCCAAGATGTAGAATTCTTGATTTGGCATAGTGTAGTACTGTCAAATGTGGAGCTACTAAAATTTGCTTGTACGCGATTTAACTGTCCTTATAAAAGTTAGTTGAAAACATAATTGGTATTGATCCATTAAACCATTCAACATAGTCCATCTAGTCATGTGTACGTATTACTGGCTGAACCTGGAGTCCTGGAGCAGGCAAGGAAAAGCATATGACATAGCTGGGTTTTTGCTTTATATAATAGGAGCAATGGTAGTTGAACTGACACTCAGGGCATGGCTTTGGAGGCTGTAGGTCACACAACTTGAGGCTTTCTGTAAGATCTTTGTAATACAGTTTTCGCGTATTAGCATAATACTGTTGCTAATGTGCTCTGGCATGATTAATTATGACTTTGAGTTTCTGCTGATATCTTTTGTATTTCGCTTCTTTCTTATATCACAATGTAGCTGTTTAAAAGCATTTGTAAGCATTAGTTTTGGTGTGATATAGATTAGGATGCAGTTCTTCGAATGACATTGGTTCCCTTCTAACCAGATGTCAATCGAAAAAGTGACCTATTACACACTTTAGCAGTGCATAGATTTGACTTTGATAGATTGCATATAAACCCTTTGGCATCCTAATTCTCTGAATAGAAGAAGAAAAATGACATATTATTGTCTTGATTGTATCATCCTTCACTTAAGAGGCTCATAGTTAATTGGAGAGTGCAGAATCTAAAATGCTCTCAACAATGAAATTGTATAACCTACCAGTGTGCAATAGCTTGCAGCCTTGCAAGAGGCAAATACTAATTAGCACAATCAACATTTTATGGAGTTTTTGGAGGCCATGTGACGGCAACATAACTACTCAATTTGAGCATCTTTAGTCAACATCTAGCAGTAGACAGGATCACAAATTTTGCGGTGGATTCAATGCCTGTGAAACTGAAACCACCACCAAAATTAGCTGGAACATGGAAAAAAATATTTTTCTCAAGTACAATCCTACTTCCAGCACATTAGCTTCGTCATTGTTTCATTGTCAGCGTAATTTACTTGCTTATACTCTGAATATTTGTACCTGAGGTTAATTTCCCTGTTGCCCTCTGGCTGTGGCAGTCATCAACTTGTGATCATCTTTGCCCCTGACACTCTGGTTTGGACGTTCCTGTTTATTATGCACAATGAATTAACTAATCTGTCTTTGGAGAACTATGTGCCACCTACAGTGTTTGATTGCGCCATATTCAGACAGTGTAGATACACTATCATCTGGTCCTCAATTAGTTTTTATACGATATGGACTTCCTGAAATATGTTCCAAATCTGATGCATTTCAATCATATGGCAGCTATGCCGGACAGCCTTGGAGAACCCTGATATCTTGTTCCTTAAAGTAAATTTTGATGAAAACAAACCTATGTGCAAGCGGCTGAATGTAAAAGTCCTTCCTTTCTTTCATTTTTACCGTGGATCAGATGGCCAGCTGGAGGCTTTCTCGTGTTCCTTAGCTAAGGTAAGAGTTCTAGCTCCATCCAAAACTTTGTTATGAATTTCTTTAACTCCGAGAATGTCATTTTGTCGAAATGGATTGCCAGGCGTGCGAGATGATTTTGTGATTTAGTATGTACTATTTATCCCTTCATAACTTTCTTCCATCGTCCCCTCTGTTTTCCATTTCAAAATTGTGCAGGAGCATCTACTCTCACCTTTTTTTTGCTGGAGATCGTTCTAGTTCCACTATTGTGCACCTACGTAATCCTTTTCATATTTGCAGTTTCAGAAGCTGAAGGATGCAATTGCAGTTCACAACACTGCTCGTTGCAGTATCGGCCCACCTGTTGGAGTTGGGGATGTTAACTTGCTGGATAGCAAGAGTCCTCTGGAGAAACCTGCAGAAGCTAGCTCACGGTAGAGCCGTGAGAATGGTTTCTCTATGCTTCACTATAGATCTTACTGTAATCTTCAATTTTCCTGGTTCACAGATCAGATGTTGTAACGGTTATTATTTGCATTCTTGAAAGGGGAAATGTATAATATTGTGTAGACTTTCCTTGTGTTGGAGTGCTGGACAGATCCATATAGTTGTACATCCTTTTAGGGAAAGATGCCATAAACAATCGGATGGCATTGTGGGCTGTTTTAGTAATCAATCCATTGTTGGCCACATTGACAACCTTTGACATTTATCTCACCGGCTTCTGGGATTTTAGTTGGTTTGAAGAATGAGACAGGGATTTCTGGCTGAGGTTGATATGTAGGAAGCTGTGTTCTTCCTTTCTTTCTTTCTACATATTGGAACTTATTGTATCCACTATATATTCTTCTGGTTTGAGTTCTATTCTATCGCATCAGGTTTTGAGAAAGGTCTGAACAATGGTTTGCCTGGATTGAAGATTCCCATGTTACCTTTTTCCATATCGTGCAAACCCTTAGTTTTTTGAAAAACAAAATTGTGTTTGCCTCTGCTTAAACCAATAACGTATCAAAGAAATTTGATTGAAAGCTATTTTCTTCTCCTTTTTTTTACGGGGGCTCGGCCCCTCCGGTTTATATTTTTAAAAATTTAAGAACAGGTATCCTTGTACAAATATAAGAAAAAGGCAAAAGAAAAACAAAAGAAAGAACGAGATTACATTCTTGCAATCATTGTTTCTGGGTTGAAAAACTCGCATTGAAGTATTATGTCACCAGTTTACTTGAGAAAACAATTGTGCAAATTTTCTTTGTACACATGAACTGGATTAATATGAAAACAAAACCTAGCTTCACTTGAAGCATCTTTCCGTACAGTGCCCTGACTGCCATCATTGACCAAATATACCATGAGGTGCAGTGACCTTTCCACGCAGCTGCTGACTCTACAGATACTGCTGAGCCATTTGATGGATGATGCTAAATTCCTTGTCATTGTCCAATATCTCCATGCTATCTGTCAGTCTGTCAACATTGGACGATTGATGACTTGCTTTGGTTCAGAACTCATGAACCAGCTACGTCATGTTATCTGATACATTCATGATCAAGTACGTTCATGTACGCAAGACATGTATGGCGCCAGCTAAAACTGATTTCGCATTAGGGAGTTGATTCTAATTAACAGTTGGAGTTCTTTGTTACAAGGGATCAAATAAAAATAGTTCTGCGAAAATGGACTTGTAGAATTTTTCTATCGATTTTTGAGGTGCTGTAACATCATAGTGCATGATATGTTTATCATAATTTGACTCTGAGCAGTAACTCTCTTTAGACATACCCGGATAGCTTGCAAACTTTGTCTAAAAGAGTTAAAACAATAGTGCAAGGATTTATTTCTTTTTAGGAATCGTATTTCTTTTAGGAATTAGGCGTAAATATTTATTATGCCCATACACGTACTCTGCTAGTGTTTCAGAATGACCCAATTTATCATGTGTTTAATTGATCCTCGTCAGACCTGGCATTAACATATAGCATGTTTTCGAGCGATATTGGCTCCAATATCATGCATACAGAGTTGACATCTGATAGCACATGCCTTTCGGATGTGGCAGGGCAACTTATCTTTTAGTTTCAGTTGTTTCAGAAGGAGTTTCCTATTCAGACGATGAAACCAAGATATATTTATCATATTTCTAGCATGCTAAAAAACATTTCCTCCAAAATTTGTGCTTCTCGTCTTGGGGTTTATTCCTGGATACCTTGCTTTCTGCCCATATTTTTTAATAGTATTAAAAAAGTAGTATTTACTACGCTTCGCTAAAAATTGATTTAATTAATCAAGTACTTTGCTTAAATATCGGTCACTTATTTCATATTGTGCCAAGCGGAACCCATGTACGCGGCTCCGAACGATGTATCCTAACTCAATATTATTTCACATTATATGAATCACACATATTCATAATCTGAAAGTTTTGTTTTTATAACTTGATTAGCACACTGTCATGGCTAAGCTTCAATCAAGTTGATGATAACGCGGCAAATTTAGGTAACTATATATGCTACGATGAAGCTCTCTATACATCACAGGGCACACACGAATCATGTTGTCCGATCAAAGCAGGCAGTTATGAAAACTAATAAAACCTGTTGATGCTAGTTTGCAAAAAAAGTTCTAGTAAGGGGTACAAATGAAGGGAAATTCATTAGCGACCAGGGGTTCTCCAGCCTCACTGAAAAAAAATGACTATTTAACATGTGGTGACTACTTAAAATTTTTGTAAATGTTCTTGTTTTGCAGGAGCACAGATCAAGTCATAAACCTACAGAAGATCTTCAAAATCATCTTTACATATATTCAGATTTAAAAAACACAACTGGCATTTTTTGCGTATGATGAACAATACCAGAGTGATTTTGTTTCATTTTGTTTGTTGACATCTGGGTGAATTTAATGTTGAAATTTTGTAGGATTGCTTAAGCTCATGTGTGCTGCATATATGATTGTCGATGATGTTTTGAAACATTGCAACACATGAAGGATTAATGGAGACGGGGAAACCACCCTGGACACAAATTCCAGACTCAAACCCCTTAGACGCAGGTCGCTTTTAATTTATGGGGCATTGGTATTTTTACCTCTGGTTTGCATCTCAATTGCGATTTTACCCCTCGTTTTTCAACTTTGTGATTTTACCCCTGATTTTTCAAACTGAAGCAAAAACCTACCCATATTTTGCGATTTTACCCCCCGTTTTGTTTCAAAACCAGGGGTAAATTTTTGCTTCAGTTGGAAAAAACAAGGGTAACATCGCAAAGTTAAAAAACGAGGGGTAAAATCGTAATTGGCTTTGAAACCAAGGGTAAAAACACCAAATTCCCTTAATTTATTCCTCTATAATAATGAAAGTTCTAGGCAGTGCTTATAATTAATAAATGTGCATGGTAAACATCTATGGTCGCTTTGCTTCATTCAGTCTTCGTTGTCTGCGGGTCATCAGTATGCATGTATGGTACATCTCATAACTTTAACAACTATACTGAAGTGGAAATAATAATATTATTTACAATTTGTTCAAATATCTACCCCTTAATTCTGTTATTTTGATTAGTCTAACCTTCCGATCTTTATCAATGTATCTTTGCTGGATAAGAACAGACCTCCAGTGGAAAAAAGGGCACATATGCCGGACTTCCTGCTAATAACTTTGTGTTTCTCTGTATCTGTCCACATGAATGGACATCTGAACTCCATTGAATATAGACTAAGAGATTCTTCAGTTAACCAATCATATTTGCGACACAAGTCATCCGCAGATTCAACTGCTTCGTTCTGTGTTCATCCGAGAGTAAAGACAAACTGACAAACAAAGTTGCTATCTTGTAAAACTTTGAACCATATTTTTTAGTCAATTGATACTAAAGGTGTCAGGATTTATTTTCTAATTACTGCTTCTGCTCTCTCCTTTCACAAAACTCATATATTGCTAGACTATTTGTTACTCAATTTTAAGTTTGAATTTTAAGATACACGTGACCTTATATTTTGAGACTGAAATAGTACATTTTCATAAAAAGTTCATTGCAATGTCTATATACAAACAACTCCTGATTCTTAAGCCACCTTTTTTCCTTTTCTTTTAAAAATTATATAATTAAATTCCTTTGTTTGCAAAGGATATAATTCCTTATCTGGTTTATTCAAAGCTTGTCAATCAGTGAATGAGCGCATGTTATCAAGCTATTTTTATATGTGCTCAGTTAATATCGTACAAAAATAAAATGTAGCAAATATATAACATGATACAAACATCGATGTGGTTCTATCTGAATTATTTGAGAAAATGAAACCTGTTAATGTTGATTAAAATGTAGCAAATAAATAACTGGAAATCCCATTTTGGTTACCAGGCAACCATATCTACTATAGAAAGTTTGATGAAATGGTTCATCCTCTGAGACATATGTCTAGTAATTCAAAAATGCCGTCTGAAGAACATACCTTCTAGAATGTCGTATATTTAATTATGTATCAGCACAGTCATGTTTTAAATATTTTCTAAAGATATGAGGAAATGATTGTACGGTAATCACATAGTTTACATATTGTTGTCACGTTTTCAAACCCTTAAGATAGATCAATGTATTCAAATACTAGAGATTGTTATTAAATGTTGTTAATAACAAGGCAATTTTCAAATTTTCGTTATGCATGCAAGAGTCTCTCTTTCCTTTATGTCCCTGCTGTGATGTAACTGTGTACTGTGGATCGGATCGTCTGAAAACATTTTCTTCGCTACTACATCGATCTTCACATGCATTAAGCTCTAAGTTAACTGATTCCCCTGAATGTCCACGTGTTTGACATTCTGTTGTTTCATCCATTGCATGGATAGCCATAATGCTTACTGTATTCCTTAAATCAACATTGTTCAAGGCGTTATACATTTCAACCAAACAATCGTAGAAGCTTCGGTCATCGCTGTCCTCCCTGACTTTTATACATTTCAACCGGAAATAAGGGGCCAGATGCTGGACTTCCAGCTCTTGGTTGACAAGTTTGCTCTGTATCTCTACACATGAATGAATGATCAACCAGCACCGAAGCACCTCGTTTGTCAGCTTGACCCCACTGAATGGAGACCTGAGAGATTCTTCAGTTCACCAATCATGTTTGCGCGTCAATCGTAGATTCTACTGCTGTTACTGTACATGTTAATCCGTGTAGAGACAAAGTTGCTTTCAAGGAAAAAACTTTTTTTGAAACCATCTATTCTAATTTAGTCAATGTTGATTTGTAATTTAAAGGTAGGGTAACATGTCAGGATTTTTTTTGCTGACTTAAGGTTCGTCCAGTAGTGTCATGTGTGAGCATGCAGTGGAAACAATGGGGAAATTCCTAAGCTACTTTTCTCCTCTCTTAAAAAAACAATTCCTTTTCCCAGTTCATGCAGATTTTGTTAATCAGTGAATTCTTGCATTTTATCAAGCTATTGTTTCATTATATAACAAGAAAAAAATTAGCGATGTATAACATTGTAAGAAATCGATGTGGTTCTATCTAATTTATTTGAGAAAACGAAGAAAACTGGTTTCCTGTGTGAATTTCAATGCCTATACCTTTCAAATGGGATTTAATTGGATACTAGCTTGGTGCTCGTGTTGAAACTTCCACACGTGCATGTGCTTCAGAAGATAAACCTTTAAGTTATCTGGGGAATCTATACTACATAAAATTCAATGGAATTCTTCACCCTGGGACATACATGCTCAATAATTTATGATTTCACCGTCTGAAATACATATACATTCAAGAATGCCATATTATGTATATGAGCATATCTTCAGCGTCCTCCTAATATGTATTTTATTATTTTATAGCAATGTGTGGAAATGATTGCATGCTAATCAGTGGATTCTTAGTCCGCACAATTGCTGTAACACTTTCAAACTCTTTAGACAGTTCAGTATTCTTTTAGTAAGGACTGTTATAAATATTCAGAGATAATACATTCAGTTTTCGTTACAGGCATGGAAAACTATGTCATGTGTTCACTTTTTCCATTACATGTCCCTGCTGCCATTAAAATGTACAGTAGGCGATCTGCCTCGTCAGGATACCAGTCCAGACGAAAGGTCATCGACAAACTTTATACTCAGTACTCCGTTAATCTCCATATTCAGGTAAGGACAAAGGTATCAGACTGTTTTCATCCATGGCATGGTCATATATTTGCATGCTTATCTGGATTTCTAAAACCACAAATTGAAGCCGATACACATTTCAACCGAAAAATCAGAGAAGCTTAGCTCGTCACTATCTCTGACTTCATCGCATCCTTGACAATCCTTATTAGTGATTCCTTCAAGAACTTGTCATCATATCTGCTGGACTGCGGCAACAACAACATATATAGAAGAAAACAATTAAATCAGACTGAATCTTTCAGAAGTGATATGACTGGTTAACACTTGTTTAACTCGCAGGTACTGAAATTAGCAACTGATTATAATATATTTCTAAGTCAATGCATGTATCTTTCCTATTTCATCTAAAAAGAAGTTTAATCACACCACTACTATGGGAGCCAACGGTGACCAGCCAAAAGGCTCTCTATTGGCGGGCACCAAATCCGTCACTGAGCCAATGCAACAAGAAATAGGGCTCCTCGCAAAAAAAAAAAAAAAAAAAACAAGAAATAGGGTTCCCTTAGTGGCTATCACGTGTCTGCCCCTGGAGATCTCCAGTGGTGGGCTGAAGAGCCCATCTTTAGCAGCGGAAAAAAACAAATAGCTTCTTGTCAAAAAAATTATCTTCGTTGTTCATCATTATAAATTAAGTATGGCAATCATCCTGTTATCTTTCACTATACAGGAAAAAACAGTCTTCTGAATCAAAAATCCTAATGACGATATCACAGATCATTGAAAATAACTGTAATTAGCCTCCTATTACAAAACAAACGATGTTAACCTCCTAGCATATACTAATGAAAGTGTTGTAACAAATATGTTGGGAACTGCAAACTCAGAAAGTATGTGAAATTACTCTTATTTATAGTGTTATTATCCACATAATTTATTTACAGATCATGATAAAAAAAAATATGTGTACCTTCACTTGTACTGTTATGGTTGCTGTCTGAAAATCCTTTCCGAGAGGATGGCCAGTACTGCTTCCTGTGTCCATGGCCACGAATCTTACATCCTCGATCTCTTTGAGAGACTGAAGTATGGTAACTAAAGCATCCATGGCATTGCATCCTGACTTTACAACTACCTTCATCTTAAATTCTTGTGATGTTTCCTCTGAAACTGGTCTACTGATATCAACTTCGACCTGTTCACCGGAATAATCGTCTTGTTGACCAGCATTGTCACCATGGAGCTGCGTATCTACTAGTATCTTGTTCTTCTCCTCCAGCTCAGACACTCTGGACTTGAGAGAGTTGACATAGTCCCTCGCTCTGATCAGTGTGGACGCCCTATCTTTCTGCCGTGGCAAAGAAGATCTCTCTATTAGAAACTGTTTACCAAATAAAACATGAGAATATGCTGGAAGCACAGTGATGATATACCTTGGAGCCAGGGGGAAGCACAGTCCTGAGAGCCTTGAAGCTGTCGTTGAGCTTTTCGCGGCGCTTGCGTTCCGACAAGACGTGCTGCAGCTGGTCGCCGCTGCTGTCGACCGACGGCGGCGGCGCCGACATCCCCATCTGGTATGATTGCCACTTGGCAAGCCTGGCCATATGCATTCTTTCCAAGGCAGACATGGCAGATTTGAACGCCCTCTGGCCGCAGGCGCCTGGCTTGGTCTTCTTTCTCGGCATGAGGTGATCGACGTACGGCTTGAATGCGCCGCCGGACTGAAAACCATTCTTGCGTTTCCCTTGTTCCTGGTGAGGTTCTTGAGCCATAAGGTCGTCCAGGTTTACGATCGTGTCAAGATTGTCGAAGAACAGGCCATGGTGGTCATCGTTGTAGGCAATTGGGGACGGCAATATCTGCAGGGAGGAAACGTCCACCGGATGGTGGAACGAGGCAGTAGTGGTTGTGGTGCTCCCGGTGAGCATGAACGACGAGTTCTCGTCGGCGCTCCCGGAACTGGACAAGGAGGGGAACGTCGATGACGACGACGTTGTCACGGCCTCGGCGTATCCGTGCTCTTCAGTGTCCATCATCATGTATATCTGTGCACGTAAACGATGCATGTGCATGCAGAATAAATTAAATCTAATCAAAAGTAGAAACTTTGATTCTGGCAACTACAGGTTAACGTTTCATTGGCGTACTCAAACTCAAAGCGTGAGCCTTGCCTGTTTTAGCTGCTCTTCCACTTGCAAGCTAATCGCCACGTCCTGCTCCTCGTGCAGCCCGGCGGAGCCATCGCTGCCCTCACTGCAGGAAGAAACACACATGACCTACTTAAAATCGATCGATGCATGAGATCATTATTTCTAGCTCTAGATCGTCAAGGTATCTATTCTGACCTATCCGTGCCGATGCCATGGCCTTGGAAGAGCAACCAGCTGCAGTCATCCATGGCAAGCTCTCTGGCCGGTTGGCTCCGGTGACTCAGCTGGATAGCGATGAGTTCCCTCGGGCAAGCGAGATAGAGCAATTGTTTTGGTTCAGGGAAGAGTATCTCGCAGGCGCCCATATATAATCGCAACTGGAGTGCACTGGCGCATGCAGAAACTTTGATCTGCCTATTTAATATTTATCCGTCTCTGTCTGCATGTGTTGAGCCTGCTCTGGACCGCCACCGGTTCGACAAGATGTTGGGATGGTTACAGGCCCTCGCAAATTGGAGTGCGACGTGACCACTAGTCAAAGCAATGCTCCGATCCGTATCAATCGGCTGATGGCTTTCAGAGACTAGGTGACTGATTACAGCGGCCAAGCACCAGTTGCAGGCATCTCTATCTCGACCGTGACGGGAGAAATAACTTGGAGCCAGAATTGAATTAATGTTGCCACGGCAGCTAGTAGACTGTTACAAATCTTGGTAGACAGTGCCAACCCTGACCATTTGTGGTCCCTAGGACGAAACAAAAACTAAAGGCCGGCCATCGATGTTGAACACGAAAAGTACACGATAGTAGTCACTGTTTTAGGCTCGGAGCTCATATTATTGGATGACACATCAAATTTAGACTTCACACTACAAGTAAATCACGAGGACAGCTACTCATTGATAATAGTCACATTCATAAGAAGTTTTGCAAAAATCATGCTACGGGCAGAGTAGAACATTAGGTGTCTCTGTGACACGTTTCTGTAGATATGGTGACCTTGAATACTCCAACGGGAAATTGTTACAATGACCTGTTCTCTTGTGGTTTATAATGTGCGCGCAAATAAACATCAACATTGAGATAGCTTTTATCCTGGTATTATTTTTTGCCTCCAATACTTCTCTTATGCTAGTTTGTGCTATCCTGTCAAGTATGAATAGATTTAGCTATCTAGTGTCTTTCCAAAGTTTCTAGCGTGTGTTGTCTTTGTGGATGGTCCTCAACTTATCCAAGCACAAAGTGAAAACTCTAGGTCTTTACTATATTCCACATCTGGATTAATTGTTCCTTGTGTAATAAGACATCATGCATTTTTGGTCTTCTCAGTCACATGATCTTTTTCCTTTAAAGGTAGTTCATAGATTTTACTTTTTTGGCAAGGGAAGGGTAGTTCATAGATGACCCTATTTGGTTCCGTTTCTACCTATAATATGGGAATCCTATTGACATCAAAATTAACTAGGGCTTAGTCACATTTAACAAATAAACTGCCATAACATACTCATGTATGGTGTAGGTCAGGATATTGCCTCAAATGCATCTCTAACCGGGTCCATAGGGGCTGGGTTGAGCTCAATCTTGAATAACATTACATGTTATCAAACATTTATAAATTTCTTTTGTTAGTTATTTATATTGATTTTGTGAAATGGTTATGGTACCTAGCAGTCTAGCACTAGTTGCAATAACATAATATGGCGTCACTAGATATGTGAATCAATTCTTTCTCCACACACGTTGATTAGTATGTGAACATACCTAACTTTGAATTGCCTGAGAAAAATGCTCGTGGAGTATGTTGCAACAACTTATTGTGTCCATGTGAGCATTAACCCTTCTTGTTGGAGTGTTCTTGAAACAGGTCAATAGGGTCCGGCATGATCATTCATTTCACACAGCAGTCGCTATCATGAACTATTTGGTAGATGCATGTTTGCTTGGAAGATGATTGTACGGATTTTGAGGATTGAGTTCCAACAGGAATATTATAAATAGCTATGATCTAATTATTCACTTATTCGCATATGTATACGTAGATAGTCACAGAAATAATGTGTACTTACACACGTATTCCCCATCTTGCGACTTGCAAAGAATGGATCTGTTTTTAATATTTCTAGTGATGAAAAATAAGATACCTAGCTAATTTTAACAGTTGGCCCAAATTCTTCCATGCTCTGGATTTTATCTAATCTTTGCTCGTTTTGTCAACCGCTGACATGAATGGAATCAAATTTCATTGTGGGAAATTTTGATTTCATGAGGGAGGTTGATTCTCAGTCCAACATGCATGTATGGCTCTTGATATAAAAAAAACATGTTTTAGTACTAATATTATCAACTATTGGTTCAAAGACGTCCCTCCTTAATTCTGAAAAATTGTAGGGCTTTCGAATCAGAATAGTACCTTTCATTGGAAATAGTTACCCAGCTAGACGCCAGACTTTCTTCTCTTACACCTCACAAAGAAGACACGTTGTTGTTCTGTGACCCTGTCGCCAAATCAACCCACCAATGGAGACTTTGAGAGATTTTTTTGGCTCATTAGAAACGTTTGCAATTTGGAAATTCAACTGCTTTCATTTTCAACTGAGTAGAGACAACTGATGACAAAAGAAGTTGCATGGAAAAGTTACTTGGAACTAATTATCTGTTTCACTGTTGGGTAGTAGCTGTTAGCATCAACTTCACTATTTAACGGAACTAATTGTTTTCAGATTATTGGCCCTCCTACTTAGAGGTTGATCCAATTATTCAGTGCTTTGGGCCTCTGAAAGTTGTCTTGGATTGTAAGGAATCACAGTGTGAAAGTCACACGTCAAATATAATAATGAAAAAATAACAGAATAATTTCACTACAAAATCTATTTAATTAGCTGGTGCAACGAAATAAGTATAGAGAAAAAGCTCCTGATTCGTGAGTCACTTTTGTTTCTTTTCTCTAAATAAATATATTATTTCGTAAGTTTCATATATGCAGACATCAGCAACTAGGGAATGGCTAATTTGTCAAGCTATATATTTCCCCCGGTAGTTATATGATAATTAATATCATACACCATGATAGTGATTTGAAGAAAAACATTGTGTTGTAGTCAGAGAAAAACATAGTATGTGACCTTAATCATGCTGTTATTTTTCAAAACCCCTATTGATTTGGTGGCTTAGTGAAAGCAACTACTTAAAACTGCTGCGGATCTTCGATGATGATCGATATAGTTATTTTCAATCTTCATTACACACGTACATCTTTGCGGTAGGCCATTATCGATCAATACGTAGAGAAACAGTGCTTTTAGAGGGTGCCAGCTCAAATTGAAGATCTCATCATAATTTTTAGTTACTCCATCAACCTCCGCACTCAACTCAGGATTCAAAGGTAGCTACACAATTCCCTTGACATGTCCATAGATTTGACCTATGTAAAACTTTTTCATGTAACCTATGTAAAACTTTATTATTAATATATATTTATCAGTAAGGGCTCCCCGCCCCTCCGGTTGCGTAAAAAAAAAATTCCCTTGACATGTCCATATATTTGACATTTGTTTTTGTTTTCATTCATTGCACCATCAAACTGCATTATTTAATTATATAATGACTACAAATTCAAGACGATGTACATTTCAACAATGATCGGATACGCTTAGAATGTCTTTTTCTCTGGCTGCATCGCACCCTTGACTGTCTATACTCCGTCAGGAAACCGTTGGCACATCTGCTGGGACTGCAGCATCAACATAACGCTACTCCTAAGGGTATATGTTTACTGTTTAGGATGTGCTATGGCTGGTTAATGATTGCTTAAGGCAAGATACTATCAAAATGAAGTTTAGTAGTACCATATTTTTTTTCCTCAAATGGCATCTTTGAACCTTCCTAAGAGTTAAATTCACAACATACCACGAAGATTTGCACCCTCTCAGGCTCTCACACACAAACCCACAGCCTTTTTACTAGTCCCACACGTAAAAAAGACAGTAGAGTTGTATCGATCGAACTGGGCCACATCGCAAGATACAACACAAGAAACTTTCCACCCCAGTTTGCGCTATCAAGGGTGGGCCCAAATGAATATCCTTGGCCTGTCCACGCTAATCTGATGTAACGGCCTGGTTTTTCTTTTTGCGCAAAGGCGGCTAGCTCCACCCAAAAAAAAAAATAAAAAAATCTCCACTGCCAGGTTGCCATCTCAAGTTCCCAACTTCGTGGAAGTGCATGGCAGAGACAGGACTCCGTGTAACCACACCCTACAGCGTGAGTCCGAGCTTGACGGCAGAGAGCGAAGCGGCTTGTCGATTTTTTTAGACAATGGAATACATTCCGTGTCGATAGCAGCAGTGAGCTACACGGTGGCGAGTGAAGCATGTGAGGCTGCTGATCGCGGCAGCAAGCAACATCGGGGGGAGCTGGCACTAGTACAAAGAGCGCACGTTAAGATACATCTCTTAAGATATTTCAAGAAGCTTTTATCAAACCATCTCTATTTGAAGAAACTCACAATTTTTCATCGGTGATATTGGGTCACTGAAAAAGTTCAATACAATGTCTATATACCAACAGCTCCCGATTCCTAGGCTACTTTTCTCCTCCTAGCTTTTTATCAAGCTACTTTTATATCATATAACAAGAAATTTGCGAGAAGCCATCAACAAACTGTCGAGGTTTTTAAGGCCTCGATAGATTTGTTATAGGGGCAAAAGAAACAAGAACATGATGGTAAACATAAGACACCGAGTTTATACGGGTTCAGTCCTCTCAGAAGCATAAAAATCATACGTCCTTTGTTGTGTTTGTATTGCATAGTATGCGATAGGTATGTTTTTGGTTGGATCCCCGCCCGCCTTAAATATTCGGGTGTACAGGTTACATTGGAAAGTATCTGGTTATAGTTTGATGTGTAGTACAAGACAAAAGTCATATTCTGTATCGCCGACTACCTGCGCCTTCGTTATGCTTGGGCCATTAGGTCGCTTTTGGGCTGGTCCGACTTCTCATATCTGGTTACTCAGCCTTGCTTGACTTGAGGGTACCCGGGAGTCATAATAACGGCAGTGGTTCTATGTGATTCATTTGAGAAAACGAAGTAAACTCTTGTCTCTTGTAAGAATTTCAATGCTTAAACCTTCCATTCGGGATACAGTTGGACTATTCATACTAGGTGGTTTGGTGCTCGTGTTCAAAACGTCCACCTGCGCACGTGCTTTAGAAAAGTAATAAAGCCTTTACGTTATCTGCAGACCAATCTACTCCCTTCGTCCCAAAATACTTGACATTTTAACCATATCAATTTTTCCTAAAATACTTGGCATTATCACTTCTCGAGACAACTTTCTCTTTCCCAATGTGGCTCTTTCCAATACACCTCTATCTCTATCTATCCCCTCATCGATTCCTATGCACTCACTTTTTCCCACCTCTTCTTAATCTCTGTGTCCAAGCCCAAAATGCACTGTATTGGGACGGAGGGAGTACAAGACAAATCCAATGGAATTGTTCACCCTGTGATACACATGCCCAATAATTTATGATTTCACCATCTGAAGCATAAACCTTCTAGAATGCCATATTATTTATCAGCCAGCATATTTCTAATATAGTATCTGATAATGATATGAGGAAATGATTGCGTGCTAATCAGAGAATCAGTCTAGATAATAGCTGTTACGATTTAAAACTCTTCAGACAGCTCCGTGTCTGATATTAGTATGGACTGTTATAATTATTCAAAATAATAAGGTAAGATTCAGTTTTCGTTACAGGCGTGATTTTTTTTTTTCATTATTTTCCATTACATGTCCCTGCTGTCGTCATTAAAATGTACTATAAAGAAACAGCCTTGCCAGGATACCAGTCCATACGAAAGTTCAGCTACCAACTTTATATTCAGTACACCATTGACCTCCACGTTCAACTAAGGACTAAGGTAACAGAATAAATTTCTTCCATATCCACATGCTTAACGTTTTACTGTTTTCTTTCATTGCATGGCCATATCTAGTTCTCAACTGGATTCCTAAAAACCACAAAATCAGGCCGATCGATATCCATTTCATCCAAACACTCAGAGAAGCCTAGGTCATCACTATCTCTTACTTCATAGCATCCTTGACAATCTTTATTACTGATTCCTTGAAGAATTTGTCGTCACATCTGCTGGACTGCAGGATCAACAACATATAGGAGAAAACATCAGACTGAGTCTTTCTGAAATTCTATGACCGGTTATCACCTTTTTAACTCATTGTTACTGTAATATAGCACCTATAATTAGAATATATTTCGAGGTCATTGAAGGTAAATTTCCTATTTCATCTAAAATTGGTTTAATCACGTTATTAATGTATTTAATCATTTTTCTACTATACTAGGCATGTATTCATCATTATGGAGCCTTGAATGTTTCCAAGGAGGCCATGAAATCCTGCAAAATAAGCTAACAATTTTTCTGTCCAGGGCCAGAAACAATATTGGGGAAAATGAAATCTTCATGTAATCTTTCTGAAATATATATGAATAGTAGAAATTTTGCTGTCCTCTTTGACCTTACAGCAAAGAAGGTCTTCCGAATCGAAAACCCTAGAGATGTGATCACCCAAACAAATGAAGGCAATCTCGTATATATTCAAAGGGAATGATGTTAACCTCTTAGCATACAGTGAAAGTGTCATACCCCAATTTCTGGAGCATGTTGTGCATCTTGTACCAGTCCCTGGATCAGTAGCTGGTACGCACAAGAACACAGATATGGTAATCGAAAGCATACTTCGTATAGGTAAATATTATAATACCTGATGTATCACCTTTAGTGGCGGTGCGACGAGGATTCAGAAGTATCCAAGTCCGTCCGACCGACTAATGGTGAGGCAGACAATCAGCGGAAACACGGCCCAAGCCTACAGGCAGACTTGAGTGCGAACGAAAACCAAATCGCCGTCGTCTTCTACGGGCTTCTCTCACTAAAAACATTACGGGCAAACCCGTGAGTACATAAGGTACTCAGCAAACCCTAACACAAGGGGTAATTATATGCAAGGGATGATATCAAGGGGAAGGCTGAGGGTTTTCATCAATCGGCCGAAAAGCCAATTTTTCATGCAAGGGTTTGTTTTGAAAAACAAAACCAGTTCGCAAACTAGGTCAGGTATGGTAATTAACTTAGTGGGGTTGGTTGGCCCTGGGGGAGAATAAAACTTTCCCGCCAGTTCCCAAATTTTATGCTATGCTGGCAGGAAACCAGCGCACGGCTCCAAACCGGTGTATTCCAAAAACACACACGCCAAGGAGAACTCACGCCAAAGTCTGATCATGTGACGGCCATGGCTTTCGCGTTGTCCAATACCGTGGAACACGGCTATCCGGATAGATTCTTATCCTCTGCAGAGGTCGTACACTTTACCCACAAGGGTATACCGTCCTCCCCGGAATTCGGCGGTTTGGATTGGCATACTAATGGTTCCGTACCTGCCTAGTGTCACCTCGGTACCACTCCGAAAAATCAGCGACCAGGGGCTTCACAATAATAATCATAGAATGTCTTGGCCATAGCGCACTTTCACTTGCCGGACCCGACGCCAATCTCGTCAAAGTCTTCTCCTGGCTTTCGGTTGCACTCTGCCTCCTGGTGGTACCGGGCGATCACTAGTAGGGTGTGGTTCCAAACTCCCCCCATAAAGGAGCCTCGTGGTTGCACTGCGTGCTAGGCCAGACGGTACACGAACCGGTCCTTATACGACCGAAGCAAGCATCTTCAATAGCTACCCTCCAATGAGGGATAGCGTCCCAGAGATAGCCTCCCCACTGAGGACTACCTCGCTTGCTCCCGTCTAAAATATACCCCCACTATGGGTTGCACTTACTATTCCCACCCATTTTCACATTTACACACACCACCAAGACACACGCATTTTACACCAAAAATCATGTGAGCAAGATTAATTAAACACAGTGTGAATGAGTCCTAAGCAGCATATTGTTCCAGCACATCATTAAAGAATTAATGATGGTGGATTCCTAGGTTTATCAAGGGAATTTGGATAAGCAATATCAAGGAATGGCTATCAACAACAACTTAGGTCATTCTAAGCATTTAAATCCATTTTAAATACCATGCATGTTTCATTTGAAATCAAGCTCTAAGTAGGTTTATTTGCAAACATGGGTTCAACATGATCAACGGGAGTTAGGGCTTGCCTGCTAACGCTTTCCTAATCTTCAAACTCTGACTCGAGGCTTGATTCTCTGACTTGCTCCTCGTGCTTTGAACTTGTCTTTGAGTTGGTCTTCGCGCTTGGAGCTTGTCTCTCTGGGTTGGTCTTCGAGCTTCAAGTCCTCAGCGGCTCTTCAAAATCTTCAGGCTCTTTCTCGACTCTCGCGTAAACTAGCGCATAAAACAGTACGTAAAAACTACCGCAAAAGAAATAAAAGAACAAAGGAAACAAAGATCGAGGAAAGCCGATTAAGATCCGAGGAAACTTGATGAAGGATGAGAGGCATGATTTATGTATGATGCAGCACTTTAATGCAGGGCAGGTTACGTGTCATAGGTGATACACCTGGCCTTGTAAGGGCCATATTCACCTAGACAAGGTTTTAGTGGATTATATACTTTATTAAATGCTCATGGGTGTGTGTGGTTAGGCGGATGTGGGTTGAACACCTTATGGTGGTGGTGGTGAGATGCACATGCTCTAATGATGGTGATTACGTGCATATCTGGTATGCACGCTTCCATCTTATTCTTATAGATGAACATGCAGAGATGCAGGTGAGAATGCATGCAGATGAGGTGCACGTGTACTTCGTACATTTGTGGCATAAAGACTATATACAGGCGGTAACCCGTATAAAGGTTTATGCTACTTGTATACGAAGCGAGAGGTGTGTCATTTTAAGGGTTTATACAGTTCGGGGTGATATCTAATGATGATTAGCTAACATTTTAAGTATTATGTTAACTGTCAGGCACTGAGTGCATGACAGTGGTTCGTGCACGTGATTATGCATGATTCTGTGCACTTGCTGTTTCAAGTCTTTATATAGGCTGGGACCCACATAAAGACTCTGGCAGCACTGCACAGGGTGCTGGTGTGCCATTTAATTCCCTATGTGGTCATGTTATTACCTTATCGTGCAGGTGCATGCATATGATCATGCATAACTAGCGTACATGCACGTGATCGTGATGCCATGAATGCATGACTCACAGATAAAATACCGATAATCAAATAAAGCCGAATAGCAATTAAAATAGCAGATAAATTTGATAGAACTCGAATAAAGATTATTCACGGGAACAGATCGGTGGATCAAGGGGAGATGATTGGGAGTGAATTGGATACGAACGATCGTTAGATTCAATGATAGCGAGTAAAAGAATGGATAGGTTATATGATGATGAAGTGAGGGGTGTGGGAGATATTAGGTGGAATGGCATCACGGGATGGGTTAGGTTTACATGCGCAAATATTTGCGACATGCGGGATCATCGTCGCATGATTAGCCGAGAAAGGACATAAGAAGGGAGGGGTGTTTTGGAAGATCAATGATTTCTAGACCTAGTGTGGGGCTTTATGGACAGTACCATGAGGTACTTCGCGATTCCACGAACTCGTGGGCGCGAGAATCACTCAAAACGGAGTTCGGGTTAAAAAGATATGGGTGTTTGAAGATGAGAGGGCTAGTTTGTAATTATAAAAAGGTTTTTGAGGGCTTAACTGTAATTACAGAATAAGTCTAGGGACTTATTTGTAATTATTAAAAGTTTAGGGATCTAGATGTAAAGGAACAGGGGCTAAAACATAATTACAGAAAAGTTTAGGTACTTTTCTGTAAAAATGCAGGGCTTAAACATGATTATTGAAAAGGTCAGGGGCTTATCTGCAAAATTGCAGGCCCTGGGAATTTTCAAGGATTTTCGGAATTATTTTTCAATTGGAAAATCCTTTTATTGCGTTGGCTGACGTCATAAATGGAAAAGGAATTATTTCCTTTTGGAAAAACCTGTGGACTCAGTCCACCGGGTCTGTGGACCGGGCTGAGGTCGGCGGTTCACAGATTCACGGTGGACCATGGGCGTCGCGCGCGGCGGCGGGTGGCCGGAGACCTCACCGGCAGCGCGTCTGAAGGGCTAGGGGCGGTGGGACCTCGTCGCGGAGAACGAGAGGATGATGGCGGAGCGGGGAGAGGTACATGTCGACGACAACGGCCATCGGAGCGGCCTTGACGGCTCGCCGGAGTCGGACTCCGCGACGGCGCGCAAGGGGAGAGGGGAAAACAGCGGTGTTCTCACACGCGCGCGTGGCTAGGAGTGTGCGCGAGCGCGCGGTGAGTGCGATGCGCACTGCAGTGCGGCCGGAGGATATCGGGAACGCCATCGACGCCGGGGAAATCGACGGCGGAGCGGCGGCGCTTGATGCGGGGTCCACGCACGGGGGGAGGGAGAGAGAGGAGGGGTCGAGGAGGGCAAGGGAGTGGCGACGGAGCTCACCGTGTTCTCGGTTGAGACGGAGGAGAGGGGAGGGCGGCCGGCGCCGATAGCAGGGTCGCCGGAACCCTAGCATGTCGATGCGGTGCGGCTCCGGGCTTGGCGCGAGAGAGGGAGAGAGCGGGAGTGAGCGCGAGTGTGAGCGGGGAAGAGCTCGAAGGGAGGGGGAGGGAGAGGAGCTAGCTCGGCAGCGGGTGGAGTTCCCGGGGAAGCTCGCCGGAGAGGAAGGGGAAGAGAGAGGAGTGAGAAGAGAATGAAGAAGAGGAGGGAGAGAAGGGCCGTGGCGCGCTTAAATGGGCGATTGAGGTCGGTTGCGCACAGTATGGCGGTGGCGGTCGACCCGACGGCGACAGCGGCGGCGGCGGACGCGGGTTCGGTCGGAGGTAGGGGCCGGCGAGCGCGGCGCGCCGCGTGGAGAAGAAGGTCCCGACAGGTGGGGCCCACCTGTCGGCGACTCAGAGAGGAAGAGGCGGGAGCGGGCCGGAACTGGGCCGAGGAGAGAGGGAGCAGGCCGGGGAGCTGGGCCAGAGAAGAGGTTTCGGCCCGAAAGCTTAGGAGAAAAGGGGATTGATTTGATCTTTTCTGGACTTTGAATTTGAATGAATTTCAAATTCAAACAAAAACAAAGATTGATCAAACACTCAAAATAAATCAAATAAAATACAGAAATGCATATGATGAGATTTTGATGCAGATTTAAATTCAAATTTTTTGAAAATCACGTGTATTAGCTCAAACTCGGACAAATTTATTTAATTTGTTGTAAATTCGAAAAGTTCAAGTTTTAGTGAACTTTTAAATGAACACAAGCACTTGAGCACATATTTTATATTCCAAAAATTCCAAATTCAAACTGGGTTCAATTATTTAGTGAAATTTTATTTTGGAAATCATGTCAAGGTAAGGACTTTAGAAAAAGGTTCAAATTTGGAGCGATTTTTGTCTCTTTTCGAGTTTATTTATTTATTTATTCCTTTTCTTTTTTTTTTTTTCTTTTTTTTTCTCTTCAGCCTCTGAAAAGTAGGGTATTACAGATCTACCCCACTTAAAAGAAATCTCGTCCTCGAGATTTGCAAGGTCTTCTGGGTGGAGCGGTTCTTCTCTTGGGTCTTCGTACCTGACGCTCGTAACACTCGAGTCTTGATGGAAGATTTTCTTCATTGCAGGGCTTGGGGAGAGGCAAAGCTTCTTACTTCTGTCGATCCTTCACGCTGGTTGCTTCAACACGGGAAGGCTGGCTTAAGGTTTTGATTTTCAGGGTTTTGTTTTATTATTATTATTGTTATTAGGGCTCACTGACTGAAAATCCTACCCCACTTAAAGGATTTTCACTCAGGGTTTTCTGGTTGCTGCTGCACGGTTGCCTTGAACTCTGGTCATCTCAGGACACTGCTCGGGGCGAGGTTGTTAGCTGGATTGACAACTTTCATGTGAAGAGCTGATGATTCTGAACACTCTGATTCATGCAGGGTACGATACGGTGACTGTCTTCATGATCCTCTCAGGTGATCTAAACCGTTGTTTCTGGTCTAGTGTGCTGACGCTTTCTCTGCTTAATTCTGACATCCGTCATACAGGGTACCAGATTCGAGGATGAGTCCGGAACAGACTCTCTGTCAAGATTCAGCTTTAGAATAGCACTGTCCTTAGCCAAATATTTGTCCTCTTGACAGGTTAAATTAGCTGGTAATGTACCTTGGACTATTTGAGAGATTGTCCAAGTGAGCATTGACTTGACTACAGCAGGGTATGGGAGTGAACATGGCACAAACATTGCCAGCTGGTTAGCAGACTCTTCCTTAACATGGTTCTGGAAGACATATGCTTCAGAGCTAGCAATCTGTAGTTACTTAGCTCCAGATTCACCTTTCTACTGTGGGAACTATTTAGCTGATTTCTCATGCTAAAAAGCTCCAATGCTTTAGCTTTTGCAGCAACTGACTGGGTATTACTGATGTGAATGCAATCACTCTCGAAGTCTGCCGCTAAAAGGGAAGCGGATGAGAGGATTGATTTTGACTGTATGGTCATCATGGACATATGCATAGAAAGCCTGGAGGGAATGCAACACTGTCCTTGAGGGTGTTGCTCTCATTCTGTTTGGTTCTGCCAACATCTGACGCTGCAGGTTTATGGTATTTTGCTTCTAATACCATGCGTCTTCGCTGAGGTTCACAACAAGTGACAGAAAGGCTGTCATGGATGTGTCTCATTCTCACACTTTCTGTGTGTGGCATTTGACCCTTATGTCCGTCTCAAGGACAAACTTGAATTTTCCTTAACTGACTGTATCAGTCACTTGATCCTGGGCTGTGGGTTAGGGCCCACTACGCTTCCGCTGCGCTACTCTGACACTGGCTTCTGATCATGGTGTTCTGAAATTGGCCCGTGGAGGAAACTCCTTGGTCTTCGTCATGTAGCTTGCTGATGGTTTGTCGGGAAGACTTCTGAGTACTCGTGTATCACTAGTACTTTTCCCCAAGAGTTTGATTTTTCATATTTCTGCCATATAGACAGCTTTTGATCCTTCTGATTCATTCTTACTTTAGTCCATGTCACTGGTGATCTTTTGCGGATCTCATTCGGGGATATTCCAAAGATATCCATTAATAAGTTGCAGATCTTTGCCAGCGCCGTCATAGACCAGTGCTGTGAGCTTGTCCTTGACAAGGTTCCGCAGTGAGGGACTATCGAATCTCGAATTGGATCAATAGTGTTGTCGGCTGAGACTTCTTCATCATCGTTCCAGCTGTCATTTGTTTCACTTTCTGGGTTAAGCTTTCTTGTACGTGCTGGTTGTTAGCTGCCAGTGAGTGGCATCTTGACTTCTCTTTTGTACTTGTCTCGTGTAAACTTCCAACTGACTTGTGACCTTTGTTGTGGTTGGGTAAAACTTCTAACTAGCTTGACTCTGGGCTGACATCTCCTTGATGTGATGCTTGCCTCGGCAGGGGTTTGGGTATAGGTCGGGGAGCGATTTGACATTAAGTTGTTCTTATTTTTGATTCTTGGTATTTATGTTTGGTTTTAATTTGGGAGCACTCAAACATAAAACACCGAACAAGAACAACGAAAACCATCGAATCACTCAAGCAACGTGATTTGTTTGTTGTGGTTTTATGATGTTAGCGCACTAAGAGCGAGGCTTAAGGCTTGAGGGTAGGTAGACTATCGATTTCTTCTGCTTGCATCGGAACTCGACCGATAGTCTTCGACCAAAAAGAATCGAGGGGGTCATATGACTTGGTCGGTAAAAAGGAAATCTGTCGTCCACATTTCTGTGGCAAAAAGACTTCATTGCGTGGAGGTCTTCACATTATTTGGGTGCATGTTGCTTGATTATTGGGTTTTTTGAACTTTCACTTTCCAGCTCAACCTTTCTTGAGCACAGACTGTGACTTAAATCCATATTTACGTGAGAACTTCACTGGTACTCTTTTACCATTCTAGTCCATCTCATTTGTCAGTCCTCGGGAAACCTTACGGGTACAACCATTATTTTGCACGGCTACTACAGCTTCTATACGAGGATAACATCCTTGCAGCTGATGAGCTAAACTCTTATTCACCCATCATGAGGAACCTATTTATGACATTCTGGCACACATAACAGGACTGCCTGTTGGTGAAGCTTGGCTACCTTGCAACTTTTATTCACGGGCTTCAGTGCAATCCGTTGCAAAGTGCCCATGCTCCCGACATATATAACACTTCTGGTTTGCTCGGGGTTTCTTACGGGCCTTCTGAGATGGCGCACTGGTGCTGTTTGGGTGATCGTGCTCATGGGTCTGTTGGGAAGGAATTGGTCCTTGCTTGTAGAGAGGGCAATTGGCTATCATGTGCTCTGGATCTTTGCAGTGATAGCAGTACTTCATCTTCTTGATTTCTTTCTGCGTGGCTTGGTTTGATGCTTGCTTGTTCTTCTTTTTCTTCTGCTTGCAGCTCTTGCAGGGGTTCTGAGGCGGTTTGTCTTGTGTGGGACGGATGATTCTCTTGCTAAGTCTCTTCATTGATTCTTCCAAATTGCTCAACCTTTCCATTATATTCCCGAGGATGGGAGTTAGTGACAGGTGCGTGTTATCCATATTATTCCATACTTCTTGTCTTTCACGCTCCTGCACTACTGAGCGGGTGTCTTCAGGTGGTTCTGGAAGTGAGTGCATATCTCTTTCCAAGTCAATTGCATCTTCTTCATTTTTGCCTAATCCAAACGTGGGGCAGTCGGAGAGCTGATGTCCGGGGTCACGACAGTTGTAGCACTTTATCCGGTACTTGGTCTTCTTTGCAGATCTGACCTTGTCTTCGGGTTCAGGAATCATGTCTGGTGCGCGGTACACTTGGTACGACACGCCATCCACTTCTACGGTCACGTAGTCGTGGTTGTCCATTGAGTTGGAGGTTTCTGCACGCGGATTCTTCTGGTTGAGGCTCATTCTTGTCGTTGAAGGAAGCAGAGGGGTTTTTAAACTAGAAAAGGGGAAAGTAGTATGGAATATTTTGTAAATAGTTTTGAAAATAGTCTTTTTCGAGCGCGACTAGTCCTAGGTTTTCGTCCTACAGTCAAGTATTGCTCTGATACCACTCTGTCATACCCCAATTTCTGGAGCATGTTGTGCATCTTGTACCAGTCCCTGGATCAGTAGCTGGTACGCACAAGAACACAGATATGGTAATCGAAAGCATACTTCGTATAGGTAAATATTATAATACCTGATGTATCACCTTTAGTGGCGGTGCGACGAGGATTCAGAAGTATCCAAGTCCGTCCGACCGACTAATGGTGAGGCAGACAATCAGCGGAAACACGGCCCAAGCCTACAGGCAGACTTGAGTGCGAACGAAAACCAAATCGCCGTCGTCTTCTACGGGCTTCTCTCACTAAAAACATTACGGGCAAACCCGTGAGTACATAAGGTACTCAGCAAACCCTAACACAAGGGGTAATTATATGCAAGGGATGATATCAAGGGGAAGGCTGAGGGTTTTCATCAATCGGCCGAAAAGCCAATTTTTCATGCAAGGGTTTGTTTTGAAAAACAAAACCAGTTCGCAAACTAGGTCAGGTATGGTAATTAACTTAGTGGGGTTGGTTGGCCCTGGGGGAGAATAAAACTTTCCCGCCAGTTCCCAAATTTTATGCTATGCTGGCAGGAAACCAGCGCACGGCTCCAAACCGGTGTATTCCAAAAACACACACGCCAAGGAGAACTCACGCCAAAGTCTGATCATGTGACGGCCATGGCTTTCGCGTTGTCCAATACCGTGGAACACGGCTATCCGGATAGATTCTTATCCTCTGCAGAGGTCGTACACTTTACCCACAAGGGTATACCGTCCTCCCCGGAATTCGGCGGTTTGGACTGGCATACTAATGGTTCCGTACCTGCCTAGTGTCACCTCGGTACCACCCCGAAAAATCAGCGACCAGGGGCTTCACAATAATAATCATAGAATGTCTTGGCCATAGCGCACTTTCACTTGCCGGACCCGACGCCAATCTCGTCAAAGTCTTCTCCTGGCTTTCGGTTGCACTCTGCCTCCTGGTGGTACCGGGCGATCACTAGTAGGGTGTGGTTCCAAACTCCCCCCATAAAGGAGCCTCGTGGTTGCACTGCGTGCTAGGCCAGACGGTACACGAACCGGTCCTTATACGACCGAAGCAAGCATCTTCAATAGCTACCCTCCAATGAGGGATAGCGTCCCAGAGATAGCCTCCCCACTGAGGACTACCTCGCTTGCTCCCGTCTAAAATATACCCCCACTATGGGTTGCACTTACTATTCCCACCCATTTTCACATTTACACACACCACCAAGACACACGCATTTTACACCAAAAATCATGTGAGCAAGATTAATTAAACACAGTGTGAATGAGTCCTAAGCAGCATATTGTTCCAGCACATCATTAAAGAATTAATGATGGTGGATTCCTAGGTTTATCAAGGGAATTTGGATAAGCAATATCAAGGAATGGCTATCAACAACAACTTAGGTCATTCTAAGCATTTAAATCCATTTTAAATACCATGCATGTTTCATTTGAAATCAAGCTCTAAGTAGGTTTATTTGCAAACATGGGTTCAACATGATCAACGGGAGTTAGGGCTTGCCTGCTAACGCTTTCCTAATCTTCAAACTCTGACTCGAGGCTTGATTCTCTGACTTGCTCCTCGTGCTTTGAACTTGTCTTTGAGTTGGTCTTCGCGCTTGGAGCTTGTCTCTCTGGGTTGGTCTTCGAGCTTCAAGTCCTCAGCGGCTCTTCAAAATCTTCAGGCTCTTTCTCGACTCTCGCGTAAACTAGCGCATAAAACAGTACGTAAAAACTACCGCAAAAGAAATAAAAGAACAAAGGAAACAAAGATCGAGGAAAGCCGATTAAGATCCGAGGAAACTTGATGAAGGATGAGAGGCATGATTTATGTATGATGCAGCACTTTAATGCAGGGCAGGTTACGTGTCATAGGTGATACACCTGGCCTTGTAAGGGCCATATTCACCTAGACAAGGTTTTAGTGGATTATATACTTTATTAAATGCTCATGGGTGTGTGTGGTTAGGCGGATGTGGGTTGAACACCTTATGGTGGTGGTGGTGAGATGCACATGCTCTAATGATGGTGATTACGTGCATATCTGGTATGCACGCTTCCATCTTATTCTTATAGATGAACATGCAGAGATGCAGGTGAGAATGCATGCAGATGAGGTGCACGTGTACTTCGTACATTTGTGGCATAAAGACTATATACAGGCGGTAACCCGTATAAAGGTTTATGCTACTTGTATACGAAGCGAGAGGTGTGTCATTTTAAGGGTTTATACAGTTCGGGGTGATATCTAATGATGATTAGCTAACATTTTAAGTATTATGTTAACTGTCAGGCACTGAGTGCATGACAGTGGTTCGTGCACGTGATTATGCATGATTCTGTGCACTTGCTGTTTCAAGTCTTTATATAGGCTGGGACCCACATAAAGACTCTGGCAGCACTGCACAGGGTGCTGGTGTGCCATTTAATTCCCTATGTGGTCATGTTATTACCTTATCGTGCAGGTGCATGCATATGATCATGCATAACTAGCGTACATGCACGTGATCGTGATGCCATGAATGCATGACTCACAGATAAAATACCGATAATCAAATAAAGCCGAATAGCAATTAAAATAGCAGATAAATTTGATAGAACTCGAATAAAGATTATTCACGGGAACAGATCGGTGGATCAAGGGGAGATGATTGGGAGTGAATTGGATACGAACGATCGTTAGATTCAATGATAGCGAGTAAAAGAATGGATAGGTTATATGATGATGAAGTGAGGGGTGTGGGAGATATTAGGTGGAATGGCATCACGGGATGGGTTAGGTTTACATGCGCAAATATTTGCGACATGCGGGATCATCGTCGCATGATTAGCCGAGAAAGGACATAAGAAGGGAGGGGTGTTTTGGAAGATCAATGATTTCTAGACCTAGTGTGGGGCTTTATGGACAGTACCATGAGGTACTTCGCGATTCCACGAACTCGTGGGCGCGAGAATCACTCAAAACGGAGTTCGGGTTAAAAAGATATGGGTGTTTGAAGATGAGAGGGCTAGTTTGTAATTATAAAAAGGTTTTTGAGGGCTTAACTGTAATTACAGAATAAGTCTAGGGACTTATTTGTAATTATTAAAAGTTTAGGGATCTAGATGTAAAGGAACAGGGGCTAAAACATAATTACAGAAAAGTTTAGGTACTTTTCTGTAAAAATGCAGGGCTTAAACATGATTATTGAAAAGGTCAGGGGCTTATCTGCAAAATTGCAGGCCCTGGGAATTTTCAAGGATTTTCGGAATTATTTTTCAATTGGAAAATCCTTTTATTGCGTTGGCTGACGTCATAAATGGAAAAGGAATTATTTCCTTTTGGAAAAACCTGTGGACTCAGTCCACCGGGTCTGTGGACCGGGCTGAGGTCGGCGGTTCACAGATTCACGGTGGACCATGGGCGTCGCGCGCGGCGGCGGGTGGCCGGAGACCTCACCGGCAGCGCGTCTGAAGGGCTAGGGGCGGTGGGACCTCGTCGCGGAGAACGAGAGGATGATGGCGGAGCGGGGAGAGGTACATGTCGACGACAACGGCCATCGGAGCGGCCTTGACGGCTCGCCGGAGTCGGACTCCGCGACGGCGCGCAAGGGGAGAGGGGAAAACAGCGGTGTTCTCACACGCGCGCGTGGCTAGGAGTGTGCGCGAGCGCGCGGTGAGTGCGATGCGCACTGCAGTGCGGCCGGAGGATATCGGGAACGCCATCGACGCCGGGGAAATCGACGGCGGAGCGGCGGCGCTTGATGCGGGGTCCACGCACGGGGGGAGGGAGAGAGAGGAGGGGTCGAGGAGGGCAAGGGAGTGGCGACGGAGCTCACCGTGTTCTCGGTTGAGACGGAGGAGAGGGGAGGGCGGCCGGCGCCGATAGCAGGGTCGCCGGAACCCTAGCATGTCGATGCGGTGCGGCTCCGGGCTTGGCGCGAGAGAGGGAGAGAGCGGGAGTGAGCGCGAGTGTGAGCGGGGAAGAGCTCGAAGGGAGGGGGAGGGAGAGGAGCTAGCTCGGCAGCGGGTGGAGTTCCCGGGGAAGCTCGCCGGAGAGGAAGGGGAAGAGAGAGGAGTGAGAAGAGAATGAAGAAGAGGAGGGAGAGAAGGGCCGTGGCGCGCTTAAATGGGCGATTGAGGTCGGTTGCGCACAGTATGGCGGTGGCGGTCGACCCGACGGCGACAGCGGCGGCGGCGGACGCGGGTTCGGTCGGAGGTAGGGGCCGGCGAGCGCGGCGCGCCGCGTGGAGAAGAAGGTCCCGACAGGTGGGGCCCACCTGTCGGCGACTCAGAGAGGAAGAGGCGGGAGCGGGCCGGAACTGGGCCGAGGAGAGAGGGAGCAGGCCGGGGAGCTGGGCCAGAGAAGAGGTTTCGGCCCGAAAGCTTAGGAGAAAAGGGGATTGATTTGATCTTTTCTGGACTTTGAATTTGAATGAATTTCAAATTCAAACAAAAACAAAGATTGATCAAACACTCAAAATAAATCAAATAAAATACAGAAATGCATATGATGAGATTTTGATGCAGATTTAAATTCAAATTTTTTGAAAATCACGTGTATTAGCTCAAACTCGGACAAATTTATTTAATTTGTTGTAAATTCGAAAAGTTCAAGTTTTAGTGAACTTTTAAATGAACACAAGCACTTGAGCACATATTTTATATTCCAAAAATTCCAAATTCAAACTGGGTTCAATTATTTAGTGAAATTTTATTTTGGAAATCATGTCAAGGTAAGGACTTTAGAAAAAGGTTCAAATTTGGAGCGATTTTTGTCTCTTTTCGAGTTTATTTATTTATTTATTCCTTTTCTTTTTTTTTTTTTTTTTTTTTTTTCTCTTCAGCCTCTGAAAAGTAGGGTATTACAGAAAGTGTTGCACTTTTAGCCTCTGAAAGTACTATTGTCAAAATAATTTATTCATAAATCATGCATGATATATTTATACCGTCAGTCGTAATGTTATGGTCGCTATCCGAAAATTCTTTCCGCGAGGAAAGCCACCCGTGCTATCTGTGTCCATGGCCACCAATCTTACATCCTCAATATCATTGAGACTCTGAAGTATGGTAATTAAAGCATCCATGGAATTGCATCGAGATCCTACAACTGCCTTCAGGCGGAATTCGTGTGATGTTTCCTCAGCAACAGATCGACTAATATCAACTTCAATCTGATCATCGGGATAGCCTTCGTTTTGACAGTCTACTAACGTTCTGTTCTCTCCTCCTCCAGCTCAGCCACTCTGGACTAGAGACTGTTCACATAGTCCCTCGCTCCCATCAGTGTGGACGCCCTATCTTTCTGCAATGGCAAGGACAAACTGTTTATCAAATAAAACATAAGAAAAATGCTGGACTAAGAATTTAAGCTGCTACTAGTAACCAGTCAGAAACAGTAATATTAAGCAATGGTTATGATATATACCTTGGAGCCAGGGGGAAGCACTGTCCTGAGATCCTTGAAGCCGTCCTTGAGCTTTTCGCGGCGCTTGCGCTCCGACAAGACGTGCTGCAGCTGCTCGCTGCAGTTGTTGTGGATGGACGGGGGTGGCGCTATCCTCCGCAATCTGGTATGACTGCCACTGCGCAAGCCTGGCCATATGCATTCTTTCCATGGCCGACATGATGGCCTTGATCGCCCTCTGGCCGCAGCCTTCTGGCTTGGGCTTCTTTCTCGGGCTGAGCTGCGGGACGTATCGCCTGAACGCGCCATGGGATTCAAGTTTCTTTTGCTGCGCTTGTTCCTGGAGAGCTTCTTGGGTCATGAGGTCGTCCAGGTTTACGATCGTGTCAAGGTTGTCGAATAACAAGCCATGGTGGTCGTCGTCGTAGGCGATCGGCGACGGCGATATGTGCAGGGAGGAGATCTCCCCTGGTTGGTGGAATGAGGTACTGGTTGGGGTGCTTCCGGAGATGGAGCTGAATGTGGACGATGACGACGATGGCACGGCCTCGGCGTATCCATCTTCTTCGGCATCCATCATCATGTAGATCTGTGCTCATAAACCATGCACGTCAGTGAAGAATAAGCTAAACGTAATCAAGCAGCAACTTTGATTCTGGTGGCCTGATCATTGTGTAGACTGTAGAACAAAATTCATGAAGTACAGATTATCATTCCGTTCGATAAGAAGCGTGAGCCTTGCCTGCTTTAGCTGCTGCTGCATTTGCTCCTCGTTTAGCTCGGTGGAGCCATAGCTACGCTCACTGCAGAGAAAGCACAAAACACCGTCAGATGACGAAATAGCATGCGAGCGCTAGCTATCTATAGGTCGCTTTGTTATATTTCAGGCTAGGTATAACGTCAAGGGACGATCCTACCTGCCCGTGCCGTCGCCTTGGCCATGGAGAAGCAACCAGCTGCAGTCGTCCATGGCGATCTCACCGGCCTCTCAAGTGTTCCAGCTTCCCTCAGACAAATTTGGCTTAGAAATGAGTATCTTTTTTAGATAATGTAAAATGAGTATCTGGTGCTTACCCATATATAGTCGCACAGCGCTGGCGCATGCAGAAATGTACGTCACGTTACGTCCAAGCTCGGGGTTCAATTTAATTTTAAGTGACATGAATCAGGCAAGTTGCTCCGGCTGCATGTGCTCAGCTCGCTCTTTCCAGCCGCCGGTGCACGTGCGTGACATTGGGATGCAGTGCCACGTGTATCAATGATAATCTATCAGTCAAAGCAAGGGCCTATCCCGATCAATCAGCGGATGGCTTTCCGCGACTTGGTGAAGACTACAGAGGCCGAGCCCATTCCGATCTATATCGATGGCGACGGGAGATATGGCCTTGCAGTCGGAGTGTTGAAGGTTGCCGCGGCTGGTAGTACAGACTGATACAGTCTTAGTAGATAGGACCAACCCTCACAAGGAAAAATAGAGGCGGGCCGTCGATTTGGAACATGAAAAGTACGCAATAGTACTTAATTATGTATAGTTATAGTTACAAGAAAGATATTTTTTAATGACGCTTCAGAGAATTTAGCTGGACTTCACATGCAAAGTAAATCACAAGGACAAGAATATGTTCCTTGATAACAGTTACATTGACTAGAAGTTTTGCAAAATCATGCCAAGGGAAAAGAAAGAAAGTATTTCTAGATGTAAGTCCACTTGTAAACATTCGACGCGTGAAGTATTAAGGTAAATTTTGAAGCTTCACATCCGCCGTTCATTCTGCTTTGAGTAGTAAGCCAGGTAGGTTGGAAATTAATGTGAAGGAGGCTGCCGTGAGCACAAAATTTTTAAAAAGGAAACTATAATTAAAATGCATGACAAGCTAGCTAGTTAGGCTGATATCATTAGTTTCGTCTTTTGCTTCTCATGCAAATCATCATAAACCTCATTGAAAGTTAAAGTATCCAGTCTATATAATATGGCTAAATGTTCATCATCATATTTTACCTACATTTGACGCTGGGTCTGAAATGATCCCCTTGAAGACAAACAAAATGCATCTTATCGGCTTGATGTTTGAACATTCAGATCGATTCCAGGTTGAGCCATCAAGCAGCAGTGATTTTCTCCTCCAAAACCTCTTGTAAAATATTATTTGATAAATGAAGATGAATTTGTGATAGAGCCTTAGGATGAATCAGCTGACTAAAGCTCTAGTTTCTTTTTTGAGAAGCCATCAAGTGTCTCATCTAAATCAGTGTGCACTAATACAACACATATTGACTAGCTATAGGAAAAACCATGAAGCATGATCTAGCAGCGGAGTGTCAAATTTGAGAGAAACCAAGTCAAAGGCAAAATAGCAATGAAGCACAAATATGCAAACTCCTGGTACATTGAGCAAAGAAATCAGAAACCAATCTCTCGTTGCCTTCAGAAAATTCTACCGTCATAGACCAAACTTAAGAAACCAATCTCCTGGTTGCCTACAGAAATTAAACAGTCAGATAACAAACTTCTGGTTGACTTCAGAAATTAAACAGTCAGATAACAAACTTCTGGTTGCCTTCAGAAATCAGACTCCTGTGCGCGTAGTGCAAATCAGTAATTCTCAAGACAAAACACACGACGCCAAGCTTCTCCTCGGCACTTGCAGCGGCAGGTGAGGACTTTTCTCCTCTGATCTGCAGCGACGGTCATGCTCATCCATTCGTCTCTACCATCGGGGAGAGGGAGTTCCATCCACAAAGGATCCCAAATTTGTGTCAGAAAGAGTGACAGTGTTGCAGAACGTCAAATAATTTGGGAGAATGAGATGAGCGTAGAACGTCATGTAAAGCGGGACGGAGGGAGTAGATCGGTGAACTCAACCTTGACTCGCGCGACAAAACACCAAGTCACCGACGAGATCGGCACGAAACAGCAGCGCTACAACACGTCTCAGAGAGTATCCATTGGTTTGCTAATTAAGAGCTAATATTTGAATCCGCGTCTCAGAGAGAGAGAGAGGGAGGGAGGGAGGGAGGGAGAGAGAGAGAGAGAGAGAGAGAGAGAGAGAGAGAGAGAGAGAGAGCGCTAGCTGTTAAGAAACGCGATTCACCTACTCAGGGCTTGGCCAAATTACAGTTAGCTA
This sequence comes from Eragrostis curvula, assembly GCA_007726485.1. Taxonomy (NCBI): domain Eukaryota; kingdom Viridiplantae; phylum Streptophyta; class Magnoliopsida; order Poales; family Poaceae; genus Eragrostis; species Eragrostis curvula. The sequence goes on from CM017445.1 coordinate 1,913,148, forward strand.
AGTTCACCCAATTCAGTCCAAACCAGGGTTTACAAAACCGCGGTAAACCGGACCGGTTACCGCGAAAACCGGAAAAACCGGTCCGGTCCGGTTTACCCGGTTATCCGGTTTTCGAATTTAAAATTCAAAAAAAATTAAAAATTTGAAAAAATTTGAAACAAAAATATGTAAAAAAACTAGATGAAATTTCAAGCACAATGGTGGAACAAGAACACGAAAATTCGATCGTTTGATAGGTCAAAAAATTCACGCAAATTTTCTGGGTTGAAAAAGAAGAAAAATTCAAACTAGCAACATTCCTCGATTTTTTTGACAAACCAAATGATCAAATCTACGTGTTCCGTTTCTACCATTAGGCTGTAAATTTGATCTAGTTTTTTAACATATTTTTTGTTTCAATTTGTTTCAATGTTTCATTTTTTGTATTTTTTTTTTCATTTTTCTCTTTAAACCGGTTTTCTGGAATTCTAGTCCGGTTTACCGGAATTTTCGTCCGGTTTACTTTTTTTATTCAAATTTCGTTATTTGTATTTTGATCCGGTTTTCGACCGGTTTTCCCGGTTTTTGCGGTAACCGGACATCTCGGTCCGGTCCGGTTTTTCCAGTCAAAACGAAATTGCCAACCTTGGTCCAAACACCTTTGAGTTGTTGCCTTCTGAGGTCTGGGCTCCTCCCTTGGCCTTTTAGCAGCGGATGATGCTTGGTCCATTATATTTCCCGCCAACGCAGTAGGAGGCTGTAGAGGTGCTGACAGAACTCAAATACGAACTGCGATAACGATTGCATGTTCTCATTTTTCTATCTTACAAATAGAATCGAGTTTGCTCTTGAAATTTGGTATACTTGATTTTGACCACCTCATCTATATCTTTGATTTTTTTCCCAGAATTTTTCAAAACTTCCAAGCATATTTTCTAAAGGTTGTCACGGTTCCGCTGAATAGTTGGTTTTCACTGAATATTTTTCTAGGAGAGTTTTTGAAGCGTCTCCGCTTTTCGCAGGATCGAGTCGGTATAGCGCTGATGAACAGACGCAACAGTACAACATATAAAAAGCACAAATTAAGTCTTTAAATAGTTACATTAGTCTAATTAAAACATAGAGTCGCACAGCGAAATTAAACGATACAGATACAAGTCCAAAGCTAATAGAAATACAAGCGCACGCGCTCACGATACAATAAGAACCCGCATCCAAAGCCATGAAGATGCGGACTCTGGAGGAGATCACTCCTCAGTCTCCCAGTGGGCTGTCCAACTAAAGGGAAGCTGGCCATCCCACTGTCCACCTCCACCCGTAGAGTCAGGGATAAAGGTGCTACCTGCAATAAAACATAAAGAGCCAAACCCTGAGCAACTAATACTCAGCAAGACTTACCCGTCAACATGGCTATCTACAGCCGACTCCTAATATGCAAGGCTACAAAAGAGTGGCTGACTCGATAGCATAACTCGCACTAATTACTTGATCCTTACTTTCAAGTTTTATTTTCAAGTTAAGTACTTATCCAGTAATACAGTGTACATATATCTAAAACAGATATGAAGTAACAATACATTAGATAAGCAGTATACAGTAAAGATATATAAATAACAGTACTAGTCATCATCATCAAGCATATCACACTACAAGGTGACTCAGTGAGCAAGGTTGCTCTTGACCGAGAGCGGCGGCATCGATGTACATCCTGCAGGAGAAAAACCTGACCACACGCCACACACGCGCAAAAGTCGTATGCAGCACCTGTTTACGCTACGCACCACCAGAGCTGTACTAAATTCTACTCCTCCTGAGTAAGGGGTCTCCCGCCGCAGCCCCCGTCCCAGACGTACAACTGCGCAGGACGTTATCCTTCCTCTCCCAAGTACCATGATAGAAAGAGTAAAGTATCTACCAGACATCCAGGGCGACGTAGGCTACTAGGTTTACTAGGCCCATAAAAACACTAGCATGTGATCAGTACGTTCGAACTTGCTCAACAGGGCCAACAACGAACGGTCCTCAATCGACACAGACGGGGCTACACCACCATGAAGGCCCAGCCTTCTCCAACCATCCTATACAAGCAATTTCCCGTCCGGTCTCAACAAATCCTAAATCCAGCTAGTACAATCCAGGGTGATTCCTATCATGCGAGTGGGACCTACCACTCGTCTTCTACCGTTCGCTAGTCACTAAGCATAGCAAGTTCTAACGTAACCTAGACCACATCTACAAAAATAGGACATAAAGATAGGATATGGAAGGGTAATCCTAATGCAGTTCTAAGGTTTCACAGCAATTCCTAATAAACCTAATGCACAATCAAATACTAGCCCCAATCAAGTGCGAAAATAAAAATCCTAAATAGGAAGGCATGCACCGGGGCTTGCCTGGCTCAGGAGCGTAGCTAACAGGGTCAGCGGGGTCAGTGTCCTGCTGCGGCTGCTCCGCCTGCACCTCCTGGGTCTGCTCCTCCGGCAGCTGGAAGTCGAGCGGCTCCGGAGTCATCTCTGTCGCTACACATCATGACAAGGAACAATGCAAGGTTAGATGCAAGAATATGATGCAATTAATGATTTAATTACTTTATAGGACAGTCATTTATACTGTAAATGCAATTAATTAACTTTGTTACTTACTTTCGTCTGAAGTATTTCCTTCATTGACTTTTATTTATGTTACTTACTTAATTTAATTCAAGTTGATTAATTAGAGAAGTGAACTTCGAATTTTAGTTTATGTCCAGTGGCATTTTTCTGGTGAAGAGTACCACTGGAAATAATTTACAGTGAAGTTTCATGATTTATCGAAATATAGATTATTTATAATACTTTATACAGTGCAGAACATGATTTAAATCATAAGAAAATAATTAAACATCATCTGACAGTAGAAAAATCCTCTGTATGTGTGTAATCATTTTCTTAACAAGAATGCAAGAGTTCATGATTTATTGAGCCACAGACAATTTATCATGAATTAAACAAGATCTGTACAAACTTATTTTTACAGAAAGCAGAGAATGTATTTTGGGTCATTTGACATTTTTTCTGCACAGAGCTGAGTACAGGAAGGCTAACAAAATTTGATTTGCATTTTTCTGAGATGTATTCAGTTTTCTATCGATTTTACAAGTTCAAAACAATTTCTGGCGATTTAACTAATTCGGAAAAACCAGCAAAAAGGATCTGGGCTGGGTCCGAGTGGATCTGGGCTGGTCGCGGGCTGGATCTGGGCTGGGTCTCGGCCCAGCGCCCACTGCGCATGCGCGCACGACGCGCATGGCGCGGCGGCGGCGGCGGCATGGTCGCCGTTCCGGCGACGGGAGTGGGGGAGAAGGTCGAGGCGCGGGCTCAGAAGGCTCACCTCGGTGGCGCGGTTCATGGCGGGGAGCAAGGCGACGATGAGGCGGGCTGGGAAGCGGTCGACGACGAGGAGGCGGACGGCGGCGATGGCGACGACGGCGTTCCGGTGGGTGGAAGCGTCGAGGGAAGGAGATGGCGTGCGCACCAGCTACACGGGGATGACGTGCACCACCGGGACCAGCAGGTTGACGACGAGATGGCTGGGAGAGTGGTCGGAGCAGAGAGCTTCCCGCGGCGGAGGAATCCGGCGATGGGGAAATCTCCAAGTCCGGCGACTCTGCTGCGACAGGAGGTAAAGGGTGAGGTCGAGGACGTGCGCAACTGAGCTGAGCAGCTGGGGGCGCGAGGAATCGAGCTCAAGCTCACCGTTGTCGCCGGAATCGACGTCGAGGTCGAGGAAACTCAACCTCCGGCCATGGTGGCAAATCCCGTCGATTCGCGGGCTCGGTGCGCGGAGGAAGAAAAGGGGCGCCGGCACAAGCTTCACCCCATTCCCGAGCACCTCCTCGCACCACGGCTCACGCGGCAATGCTCCGGAACGGCGGGACGTCGAGCTCGACCACCCGAGCGGCAATGGAGGGTGGCGAGCTAGGGTTGGAGGCCAGGGAAATGAGGAAATGAGCACAGGAGAGCTGGGAGGGGAGCGGGACGCGCCTTTGGAGCCGTTCCGCTGCCGAGAGCGGGCCAGAGCGCCGCGCGGCGGAGCCGTACGACGTCGGCGACGAGCTCCCGACGCGCGCAGTGAGAGAGGGGTCGATGACAGGTGGGACCGGCGGCATCTTTTCTTTTTCCCGAATTAATTCAAACTGAAATTTCCCCAAATTTTAGCACATCAATTGGACTAGCAATTGAACTCCAAAATTCACAAATTTGGTACCGTTGGAAAGATCTTGAAAAGTTCTATCAACTGGCCAACATGCACATCTGGAATCCAAAGGAATTTCAAATGGAAGCATTTCAAAGTTGATCACTGTTTCAGCTTTGGGGATTTATTTGAGCTGTCAACTGAATTTCTAAAATCGTCATAAATTCTCCTAAATTCTTATTTCATAAGTTCTACCCACTGGTATTTTTGGTTGCTCGAGTTGTTGTGCAGAAATTTGAATTCTTTCACAAGCTATGGTTTGAACATTGTTTGAATTTTGCATTTCGAATTTTGATTTGATTTGAATGTGTGTGTTCTGTTCATTCGGGTGTGCACTAACTGTACATCAGTGACACGGGGTGTCACAGTTTTCACGATAGCATATATATGTAATAACGATGCATCCCCTGTATTAGATTCTCGTATATCTTGGCGAGCCACGCAGTTTTAATAAGCCCAATAGGTATTATTACATAACAGTTAATCAGTTATGCTTCTCAAACCAGTGAAAAATGGTCATAAGTTAAAAATGTTGACATGTAAATCACATATGGCGACGAAGAGAGCCAATTAGGTTCATACTTCTGATGCATTCAAGCTAGCCACTCCCGTGTCCATTTGCAATTTGTTTATGCACATGCACGCAATTCCAGTCCCCAATTTAGAGTCTTGTAGGCCGGTCGATATGTCAAAACGCTATGTCCCAATTTGCTCTCTCACCCAATTGTTTCGTACGCCGGCCCATGTAGAAAAGCTATATCCTACGTTGCTGTCTCCTAATAATTTGTGCTCTCTTTTCTCTGCGCGAACTGCAGTATTGTTAGTAATAATTCATACGACAATTCATATCGTATCAGGCATCTATACAGGTACATCTTAATAACATGATCTGAGTGCGCAGATCAGAATAATTGGTGTTGATGCAGTACAGTCATATGTTCTTGAAAGCTGAGGGGAAATAAGAATGAGTAGGTGTAGGATTGATGGGCAGTGTGGACGATGCAAATTCATGCGACTCTGATCGGCTACACAGGATTTTATTGTTGCTTACAGCAGCGCTTGTCATGGAAAAAAATAGTATTCCCTTAAAAAAACATAAATCATATGTGGCGAGGGTGAAAGGCCAGTTATATAGTTTCTTATAACCTTTGATGCATTCAAGCTCGCTGCTCCACAGGCCATTGTTTTTTTTCATGCACCCAAATATCCTGCTCCATTTAGTAGTTAAAAGAACACCTCGGTGGTTATTTAGTGTATTATACGATGGCCAATGTCAGAAAGATTTATCATCAATGGTGGTTACCATACGCCGCGCAAGGCCGCGTCATGCTTCTAGTTGCTTGCCTAATTAAGTTGTGTGGACGGTGGACCTGCCTTGACGTCGATTTTTTTTTTTTTTTTGAGATCCCTTGACGATTGTTAGCTGAGGAAAGAAAGAATTGTTATTATGCACGGAAATTGTGCCGGCTTATGGAATGGGGTTCAAGGGAATGCTCCCAGACGAGTTCATTTTGTATGATACTTTATATAGTTCCTACACTACACCACGGTTGAGTATTACCAACCCCAGTTGGTCGGTAAAAATACAGTATTACCAATGGAGGATAAGTCGGTAAAAGTGGGCGACGGAAGGTGAGTCGGTGATTCAATGGGTCGCTAAATATGTTGAGCAATAGCGTTCCACCTTGTGTCGGTAAATATTCCAATTTACGTCCGAGGAAGGGTCGGAAAAACATGGACGCTGCACCGTTGGTCGGGGATCGAACAGAGCGGCAAAGGGAAAATAAGCGCGCGGTGCTGCTCGGTCGAACCCTAAAACATTTTCCCCAACCCGCCATCCACACGCGCATTCTCACACTCGCAGCAATTGTTCCCGCTCGCTGTCTCCTGCCCCGCCGCCACACCCGCCTGCCCTGCCGCCGCGCACACCCACCATGCCTGCCTCCGCCACCAAGATTCAACCAGGAACATGGCGCCGCCGCTGCCGCCTTGAAGCAAGCAAGGCGTCCTGGAAGCAGACGTCACCGGCCCCCAACAAGGAGTCGCCGCGTCCCCCAAGAACAAGAAATCAGACACCGCCCCCAACCACGGCCAGATCTGCGCTGTGCTCGACCTGGGACTAATCCATCGTCGTGCAAGTAATCCTTCCCCCGTCCCCCTGCCCGTCGTTATTAGCGTCCCACAGTGGGTCGGTAAAAATCGAGTAATACCGACTCATCATAGGTCGGTAAAAATTGGTCGGTCGGTAAAAGTTTTCCCGACGCTAGTTACGCCGACCAATCCTATAGATCGGTAAAGCTCTTTACCGACTCACTATAGGTCGGCAAAAGCTCTTTTAGCGACTCATAGTAAGTCGCTTATAGTCAACCGTGGTGTAGTGCTAGTGATACTGTAAACTGCAGGAGTTAGACGTCAAAGGCCTGCAAATAGGGCAACCGTGGAAAATTGAGAAGCCCTTCGGTGTCCTTGCGCCGTATGGTATCCACACCATTGATGATAAATCTTTCTGGCGCGGACCGAACCACACAGGAAATGCATGAATAGTGTGCGGTGACGACGGTGAAGGTCAGTTAGTTTCTTAGTTTCCCATGTCTGCACGCAACTATCCTGCCCGATTTAGAGGGTTGTATGCCAGCCCATGTCAGAAAGCTATGGCCTTTTTTTGCGCTCTCTCCTGATTTGCTTTGCTCGCCAGCCCATGTCAGAAAGATATGGCCTAATTTGCGCTCTCTCGTAGCTTGTTTTGTCTTCTCTCTCTGAGCGAACCGCAATTGTTAAGTAATCTGGAGTCTGAACCCTATATAAATCCCAGCTATCAACATCACCTGACCTGAGTGCACATATTTAAGATTAATTGATAAGTACAGTTGTTTTTTCCTGAAAGCCGAGGATGAGTAGGTTGGCCATGATGCAAATTAGCTGCAATGTTGCAGCGTTGCACGCGGAGAGGAAAATGACGAGCAACAATGTTGCGTTTTCCTCCGCGCGCGGCTGCCGGAAGGGCGCCCTCTGCCTCTGTCCGTCCGGTGGACCGGCTCCGGCGGCGACCAAGAGACGCACCGTTCTGACCAAGAGCCGGGAAGAAGAGGAGTTCCACTGCAGCCACGGCGATCTGGTGTGTTTGACGGTATTTTGTACAAATTTTCTCAGTATTAATCATGTATATGATCATGTGAGCTCATACGTGTGCCACTCAAATTGCAAGGAGAAAGCAAGTTAACTCTAGACATGCAGCATGCCCGTGCGCATGGCAATGGAGCTAGCGAACATGCATGTACGTGTGCCTGTTGAAGCTAGCTACCATATACGCGATGTATTTATATACGAGCTAGTGGCCGGAGCTGCACTTGACGTTGGCCCACTGCCAGGCTCTGGAACCTTCTAATGACTATCAGATAAACATCAAAAGCAACCCGAGAGATTATCTCGTGAGGACGGCAAGCCCGCGTGGCTGCGGGGCTCTTCAGCTAGCCTGGCTGAGTCGTGGGCTCGTCCTTACGTGGCCCCACTGGTCGGCGATTACAAGCTCACCAATTCAAGAATGTGTGCATCGTGCTTATCTCCAACCGGGTATCTCGCGCTCAACGGAAAAGCTAGACAACTGCTGCGCGTATCTCGCAACCTCAACGAACCAGCGGCGGCGCGTGCAGGGAGGCACCGCCTCATCGCGTACCCTAGCTGCTGCCTATAAAAGGCACCCCAACCCTACGGTGCCGGGGGACACACGCCATACATTCCACGCCGCCGGGCTGCTCGCAATACACGTCGAGCAGCGCAGCGCCGCCGCCATCCATCACACGCCAACACCAGGAGCAGCTCCTGATTTCCATCAACGCCAAGCCTTCCGCGTCGAGCAGCACATCGACGCCGTCCTGCTATACATCTACGTCAAGCTCGCGGGTGCCTCGGAGGTCGCCGGCCGGAGCTCGACGACGACGATGGCCGTGTCCATGCCGGCAACCATGGGTGAGCTTGGCTTTTAGCCATCTATTTCCTTTCCTCTCTCAGATTGCATGCATGGGTTGGCCTCGCGTCCATGCCATCCAGGAGCCATCCATCCACATGCTCGGGCAGTCATGCAATTGACGCCGGCGACGATGCCGGGCGTGGAGCCGAAGACGAGTTCGACGCCGTTGCCGTGTCGCCGTCGTCGCCTACTCCAACACAACCAGCTGATGTTGAAGACGATGCTAACGTGAAGCCATCCGAGATCGCCGTCAAGATCATCGTCAAGCACAAGACGCCGCCGCCGCTGAAGTTGACGTCGAGGTGCTGTGAAGACAAGGAACCTGTGTCGCCGGGGCCATCGACGACGAGTTACGCGAGGCGGTTCTGAAGCTGTCCAAGCCATGTCGCTCCTTCACAAGTCTACGCCAACATGGCATGCGTATACGTGATGCATGCCTTAGTGCATTACGTGCGCGCATGTGTGTTACATATGCATACATGCTACACACACATGCATGTGTATACCCGTACCTGTACACGATCAAGATGAAGCCTCCCGATGGAGTTCTACAATTCTTCTACACCAAGTTCCCTACTCTGCTACTCACTTCGACGACGCCGCCGAGTCGCCGTATCGGACGAGCCAAGCGAACACCGTGCATGTTCCCCTACTACTACTACAACCATTGCATCGAGTCGTACGTGACCGACGAGGCCGGACGACGAGGGCGGGTGCAGCTGACGCTAAGGCCGCACTATCAACGGCTCATGGACCGACGAGGCCATAGATGACGCCGACGCCAACACCTACATCACCATCAACACACATGCACGGAGAACGCGAAGGGAAGACCGAAGACGACGACCACACAGCTTAATCGGAGGTGTTCCACGAGTAGGACTCGTGGATGTAATTAACTAGGAGCTTTTCGAGGCCCTAGGAACCATGAAGACCACATCGCCAGAGTTAGATGGCCGCCAGCAGGCTATGGAGCGCACACACATATTGGGAAACTGTATTTGTATTATGTATTAATATGAATAAAGTTGTGTTTCCCTCTTTTGTTGATTTTTGTGTACTTAGGTACACTGGCACGCCCGTGCAATTTTCTTTTACATTTCCCCAGGGCAGTGTTAGGGAGAAACCCACCTTTAGTGTGTGATTTTTCTTCCTAAACATGGTGGACAAGGGGATGGAGGAGCTGTGGCGGCGGATCAACGAGATGGAGCCGGCGGAGCATGATCACTGGCAGGAGATGCCAGCGGAAGAGTACTGGATAGAGGAGGAGGCTTCCTGGGCACCCAGCACGCCTGTCTGGCTGCCGCTCTCCGATGCAGCGTGTTCACTTCTGCCATGCTTGGCGCCGCCCATCTACTGCTCGTGCTGTGGACGCTTGTCAACATCATTCTGCATCACCGTTGATTTGGGATGTCATTATAACGTTGTAACGTTGGGCTATCAATCATGATTGCACACTACGGAAACCGGTCATATGCCGAGTGTTTCACGCTTTGCCGAGAGCTTTCTATCGAGCACTCAGCAAACAGGTGATTTGCCGAGTGCCAAAAGGAAAACCCTAGGCAAAAAGGAAACACTCGGTACAACACCTGTTTGCCGAGTGCCTGGGCAAACATGAGCCAGCACTCGGCAAAAGACAAGGCCCTCGGCAAATGCGAGCACGTGCCACGCACACGCGACGACCGTTAGAACCGGGACCGGGTCCATCAAGATTTGCCGAGTGTCCGTCAGCGGCACTCGGCAAAGTTCAATGTTTGCCGAGTGCCTTTGGTAGGGCACTCGGCAAACTTGTCATTTGCTGAGTGCTTAGTTTTGACTCTCGGCAAAAAAAAAATCATTTTTGGCCACAAATTTTTATCCTGCCGTTTGCCGAGTGCTGAGGCCCTAGCACTCGGCAAACTACTGCTGTTTGCCGAGTGCCAGCACACTTGGCACTCGGCATACTACTCCTGGTTGCCGAGTGCCTGCCGTCAGGGCACTCGGCAAACAACGTTGACGGCCGTTTCCCACCGTCGCGTTACTTTATTTTGCCGAGTTCCTTCATGACACTCGGCAAACGTTTTGCCGAGTGCCTGATAAATAGTTGCCGTAAGGACTTTGCCGATAAATAGTTGCCGTAAGGACTTTGCCGAGTGTTACACTTGGCAAAGCCTTTGCCGAGTGCCCCTGGCACTCGGCAAATGATCTGTTTCCCGTAGTGGCAGGCATATTATTGCGCCCACCGTCCTCAACGACTAACAAGTATATTGTGGTAAAGTACTAGGTTTCTAATGAAGCAATGAATGAGTTCTAGCTATGGTGGTGGATCTGGTGACCTTTCAAATCTCAATCGTACTCTGCCTTGATGTTGATGTATTGATGATGTTTAGTCTCCCGGCCCCTATCAGAATGGGTGTCTCCTTTCGTAGTCTCTAGGGGAAATTAAGTTTTGTACAACCCCTAGAAGTTATCCTCCTTCACATTATGAGCCTGGTCCCTGTCAAGCCGCTCTCCATGGTGCACATTCGAACAATACTAGCCACAACATGGCGCTATCGGTACGCTCAAGAATCTCTCACGGCATGCTTCAGACCTAAACTATTGAGAGGAGGAAAAATGGTGACAAAAACGAGAAGCAAGCCGCAAATAGATGCCAATTTCAGCTCCATCGTCACTTGTCACCGCCACAACCATCGGCCAGTGATAGCTGTGGCGGCCATGGTTCTCAAGGCTTAAAGAGGGTAGATGCGAGGAAGCTCTACCCCCCCCCCCCCCCCCCCCCTCCATTTCACCCAGTCAAACGATTGGGGCCTGTGGTCTTCCTTTCTCTTTGATATGCCGATCTGTGTTGAGTAGTAGTGCACGGTATAATTAAATTTTAAATCCTTTTTGCTCATTGAGTGCTTATTTCATGATAGTTGTGCATTATCAGCAATAATGAGGGTTATCTATCTATATATTTTTTGTTTATTTAAAAAAATCTTTATATTCTTTGTAAATTGTGTGCGAAGTTGTTGTCACCACTCTGTTTGCTCGGTACAACTGTATTTCACGTCCCCCTGTTTTGCTCATGGAGTATTTAGGGTAAAGGGAACGATCCCAGATGAGTTCGTTTTGCGCTTTAGTCCCTAGTGACATGGAACTGCAGGAGGTAGACGTCAATGTCCAATGGTATCCACGAAAAGTAAGAAGAGATTTGGCTTGTTGGTAAGAAGATTCGAGAACCTATGTGCACGGACCGAACCAGGAAATTCAATAGCGATGGCATATATCTCATATACGCAGTAAAGATGGTTTCTATGTTTATAACTGTGTCAATAATGATGTACGATGCAATGCATCCTCTGTATTATATTGTCATATGTTTTAGCGTTTTCATGCAATTTTAATTGGTCCAAGCAGGATTTGATTTTCGATTATAGTTATCCTCCTCAAACCGGTGAAAATGGTCATGGAAAGAATATTGACATGAATCATATGTGGCGACGGTGAAGGCCAGTTAGGGGCTGATTGGTTGCCTGGGGGAGGCTCGGCCAGGCTCACGGCATGCACCTACTCTGTGATTGGTTGTGTGTATGGAGGCTTGGGCCTGTACCTGGGCGTGCAAGACCGATCCGTGAGCCAGGCTCCCGGGAAACGAAAACGAATTCCGTTTCTGGCGAGCCTGGCTCGCGCGAGCGCAGCGAGCGCATGCAACAGGTAGAAAAAGCTGGGACGCTAGTTGATATTCATGCAGCCAATCACCTGATCGTGCGGGCCTGGCTCAAATAAAGCTAGCAACCAATCAATCTGAACTGTACGAGATGGGCCTGGGCAACAGTGGCCTGGTTCCCTGATGCGAGCCTGGCTGGTTGCACCCTTAGTTTCTTTCTTTCGAAGCATTGAAGCTGGCCGCTCCCATGGCCACCGTTCACACTGTTTTCGGTGCACGCAACTATCCTGCCCAATTTAGAGTGTTGTACGCTGGCCCGTCTGAGAAAGATACTTCCTAATTTGCTTATTTCCTGATTTGTTTTTCTACGCCGGTCCATATCAGAAAGCTTTTGCCTCTCTCAGAACTTGTTCTGTCTTTTCTCTTCTCCCACAGTCAATATGGGTACATCTGAGCCCACCCTATTTAAATAGCTGCTACCGACATGATCTTTGTGCACATTTCAGATTAATTGATACAGTCTAGTTTTGTTTGTTCTTGAAAGGCGAGGAGGGAATGAAGAGATGAGTACAATGGCGATCTGGTGGACAAGGCGATGGACGAGCTGTGGCGGCGGATCAACGAGATGGAGCCGGCAGAGCACGATAGCCGGAAGGATGACGAGGAGTGGCGGCGCGGCCGCAACCAGCGCCCTTTTGCCTCCCAGGAGGCCGCCAAGCACGCGTGCCTGGGTGCGGCCCTTCTAAGTAGTGTGCCCGCTTCGGTCTGCGGCCCTTCTATGTTAGACTACTACGCAGAGCTGGGGCTGTAGAAATAAGAATGGTTGTGTAAAATTTCATGATTTTGAGGACACCAAAATGATGCATTTGAAAAGAGTTTTTAATTCATGCTTTCAACTTTAATGTTCACAGGGACAAATGGTCTATGAATCAAAGAAACTTTGTATAGAGCTTTAGAATGTAAAGATGTATTCTATTTAGCAATTCACAAAAAGAGGACCGTGGAAATGAATCAAGAATGGTGGTCAGCTAACGGTTTGGTACATCCAGTTTGCTCATTATCAGTTAATTGAGAATGGTTTCTACCTCTGATTAATTTTGCAGCAATTGGGTAGCAATCCAGCAGCCATGCCTGATAATGAAAACAAAAGCAGCCATGCCTGATTGTTCCTACTTATTTGTAGGTCTATTTGTATTGTTGGGCTTCTTTTGATAACAATGTGGCATTGGGCGGGGGCCCTTTTTGTGACTGATCCCGACCAATTTTCTTGCATGAACTATCGGCAATTTAACGATTCAGGATAGAAAGCACAGAAGAACTGGTGAAAGTGTGTATTGACATTAAAGAGAATTCCTTTTAAGCTACTTAAAAAATCACATTCCCTTTAAGCCACTGGCTTGAGACACTACACCACTACCAGAAAATAGAAGATACCTGTCGGTTTGGCTCCCATGCGACAGGAATGCACAAATCGACAGGAATCAAACGAGAGTACCTGACGCGGGCGGGTGCCGACAGGAAAGATTGGAAGAAAGCTGTCGGTTCTGCTGATACCGACAGGAAACCACGAAACCAATCCTGACGTTCGCCTGAACCGACAGGAAATTCCTTCGCAAGCGGGAAGCCGGGGAAAAAGCGCGCCACAAAATTTGTTGCCCGCTCTCATCTCCCGCCCAGATGTGGATGTGCTGAGACGCTGACAACGACGGTCCCATGCGGTGGTAGAAATCCCCATCTCACTTCACGTCTCTCTCTTCCTCCCCAAAATCCCCAAATCCACAGCAGTGCGCGCCACCGTAGAGTGTTCCCAGCTCCGCTCCGGCAGCCAAAACCTGACGCATTGCCCTCTTCTCCGAAGCTTGCTAGTGCCTCAGGTAGCCATATGCCTCCACCTTCAATCTCGCAACCCTAGCTGTCCCAACAATGGCCACCGGATCCAAGTTTGGAGCCTTCAGAAACTGAAGAGAAAAGGGGAAGGCAGATCTGCTCAAGGGGAGGCGTGTGGGGAGGGTGCTCCAGGGGAGGAGAAGCACCTGTGGAAGGGGAGGCGCAATAGGAGGGTGCTCAGGGGGGAGGACATCGATCTGCACTAGGGGAAGCGCAAGAGGAGGGAGCTCAAGGTGGGGAGGTCGTCTTCAACCTGCAGATCCAGCACGGAGAAGCCTGCCACCACCAATCCCATCTGAGGTATTTTACTTCTTCCCAACTGAAGTGTGAAGTTTTATTGATTGTAGCATTATATTATTTTAACTAAATTGCATTCTGTACATGATTATTTACATTGTGCCACTACCCCATTTGCGCATGATTTGATTTGGACTGTAGCTAATTGTATGATTGGGCAATATTAGTAGTAAATCACTAATTGTGGATGTCAACAACAGAATTAATTTGCTATGGCTGAACGTGACTGGATGTATAGTGGTTGGAAGCGGGGTAGGCCAACAACTGAATGGGTTGATCATACAAAGGAATTCTTGGATGTTGCCTTCTCTACTAACAGTGTAGTGCAAGATGGTACCATTAAGTGTCCATGCTCTGTGTGTCGGAATTATGTTCGGCATAAAAGAGGCATGGTAGAGTTGCACCTGTGTCAAAATGGTTTCAAAGAAAATTATAAAATTTGGACTTCACATGGTGAGAGACGTGGCCAGCAACAACATGAACATGAAGGTTTTGGTGAAACTGATAGGATGGATGTTTTGTTGACTGACTTAGCTGCTTCTGGCCCGCCAATAGTTGATGAGGGGCCGACAGAGACTGCTAAAGCTTTCTATAGGATGGTTGCTGCTGTTGATGAGTTAGTGCATGAAAAAACAACTCACTCAACATTGTCTGCCATCGCTCGATTAGTATCTGTTGCCTGCTATGATGACATTTTGGCACTAATTCATGAGCTCATTCCTAGCTAGAGTAAATTACCCAAGGACTTCTATCGCTCAAAAAAGTTATTAGAGGGTGTTGGAATGCCATACCAGAAAATTCATGTTTGTTACAATAATTGCATGCTTTATTACAAAGAAAATGTAGATAAACAGAAATGTGACTTTTGTGATACCCCTCGATATGTGGATGGCTCAAATAAGGTCCCGCGTAAAGTACTACGCTACTTGCCAATAACAGATAGGTTACAAAGGAAATATGCACATGAGGAGACTGCAAAACTGATGCGATGGCACAAAGAATCTCCATGCTCCATGTCTGGCAAAATGGAGCACCCACGTGATGCTGAAGCTTGGCAACAATTTGATCTTGATTTTCCTGAATTTGCACAAGAGGCATGGAATGTGCGTCTAGGTTTTGCAACTGATGGTTTTCAACCTTTCAACTTAGGTGGTGCTTATTCATGTTGGCCAATCATCAGTGATAAGGCACAAAAGCGTGTTGTAAGTGTGAACTTTTGCCTATTTTAAACCTTTTGATATATAACCTCTGATGTGAAGGATAATTTGACTTCATTGTTTGATTAGGATGATTATTTTCATACTCTTGAAGCTGAGCACCCAGATGATTGCGAGCAACGTAAGAGTGATGGTAATATGGACGTCAATGTCCTGTACAAAAGTGGACATGGCCTGCGACATGGTCGTGTGCCGATAGCAAATGGTGCTGTGAGGAAATCAGAGATCATTGCAGCTGCTAGAGAAAATTCTCCCAGTACAAGGACACAAGGAAACTCAATGTCTTACCAACAGCTTCAGAGGCGGAATGCACAACTGGAGCAGGGCGTTCAGATTTCTCTTATTTTGGGCAAGCATATGCAGGTATTGAGCTGCTCCATTTTGAAGTGTTGGGTTTGCCCTATATCATCACCTGATCATTATGTGTTGTAGGCACTTTATGACAAGCTTGGGATGGAAGTACCTGTAGAAATTGTTGCCATTCAAGGGCTGCAAGCAAATATTTGTTCAGGAGCAAGTCAGCAGGTGCAATACCTTAAAATTTCATTTTTGAACTCTCTATGATGATTAAGTAACACTGATTCTATTTTGTCCGCAAAATACTTAGCAACCTTATGTTTACTCCTTGTAGGGGACTGAGTCATCCCATGCTGATCGCAATGAAGCTTCTGATTCTCATCGCCAAGAGGACGAGGATGGCAACAACATTGATCCATAAAGAAGGAAGTGTGGAGCTGGCGTGATCGCTTTGCAGAATGCAATTGACCATTTATTTTGTCTAGCTGATATATATGCTGTAGAAAAGAGGCAGAAGCAAGTTATTTTGTTAGAGCATCGTAGGTGATGGCAGCTCAAGCCTGTATATGGACTTGTGACATCCATGGTGCTGCTTTTGTATAGTTAACATGTGCGTGCTGCTCTGAAACTTGAACTATTGGAGTTGTCATGTACTGATCGTATTAGTAGTACTTGTCTAATTATATCCATCCTGAATGAATTGATCTCTAGCTTGTCAGTGCACCTATCAATATGGAATGAGATTTACGAATTGAAAAAAAAAATACATGTATACGCTGGACAATTTGAAAGCTGGGCAGCAGATTTCCTGACGGTATCCAAACCGTCAGTGATTAAAGAGTGCTTCCGTGTCGGTTAATACCGTCAGGCACCACTATTCCTGTCCCAAACATTTCCTGTCGGCAACCATTTTTCCTGACAACAAAACCTGACGGGCAGCCGTCAGAACTGGAGCTTGACCGGTCAAACGTAAAGCCGTCAGGAACTGCCGACAGGAAAGTTTTACTGTCGGGGAAAGGTCGACATTCCCTGTCCACGGTCTCCTGACGGCCCATTCCTGACGGCCACCGACAGTGATACGTATTCCTGACGGTTTTTACACCTTTCCTGACGGTATTTGGCCGTCGGGAATCACCCGTTTTCTGGTAGTGTACCACAGCATGGAATTACCGACTCACACCAGTTGCTAAAACGTGACCTCTCTGCCTTTTAAAAAAGCTTAATGCTTAGTTTATTTACAACTTTTAAATTTCAAAACAAAAAGAAATTTAAAATTTGCTAATAACAAAAATTATTTTGACAGGTTTGACTCACGAATTTATTCTTCAGGTGGGTGCCTAGATATTCCCTTATCTTCTGGTATATGACTCACAATTTTGGCATCATACTTACTCCCCAATCTTTTAGCATGACAACCTGAGCACTATTTACATATATCTATACTCTGATGGCACAAAGCCTACCGCCTCTCTCGACATTTCGCCCGATGTGGTCACCTTCCCGGCCGGACGACACATCGCTTTGGTAGGTCAGTTCGCACCAATGGGCTATGGGCCGCGACAGCTGCTCCCTCTCAGCACGACACAACAACGCGGTGAATGTCGCTGCATTTGGATCGGTGGCACTGCTACGATAGTGGATCAATCAGCGCTGACATCCCGCGGGTTAGCTGACATGTACCGTACGTCGCACCCCCAATTTTTTGTGCCGCGCTCACGACCCGACCGCTTCGACACTTGGACTTTGTGGTCGCTGACTCATACGGATGCACATGCATGGTGGGTGATTCTGCACTCATGCAGCTATAGCCTTCCAACGACACAACAAAGTTTTATTGTTTTTGCTCGAGACTTCAAGCTGGGATTGGTCAAGTGGCACGAGACATCTTGTGGATATTGGAACGTTCGAGAAAGGCGGTTTGACTCGTGTTCATCGATCCCTGCTGGATGCATTATAAGTGATTAGCGGATTGCTAACAGCATGCTGGCTCATGCTAATGCTTTTCGCTTTCTTAACCAGATTAAATGGATCTAGCAAAACACCATGGTAAAGTTCATGGGCCATGGTCCTGCAAGGAAGAAGTCGGGCTCCGCCAGACCACCCCGCGTGCGTGCTTGCCGCCACAGTCTGCAAACCCTGGTGTCGTGCCCTTTCTAATTACTGGTCTCTTCCCAAGTCTGAATTAGAAAAGGTACTATGCAGAAAAACGTTACAATAGTCGCAGCTTTCTCCGCAAAGGTAATAATCATCTACTAACAAATGGACATTTTCTTACACTTACAGTATTTGGTGACTACTTGAGGGAGTTACAGTCTATGACCGAAATCTATCTTGAGGGACCTGCGGACCCAGGTCTCCCTAATGGCCCCCGTGCTCGCCCATCCTGTGTGCGCACTCTGTCAGATGGCATGGCTGCTTTCCTCGTGCAATGTCCCTGATGGCAACAAACAAATGACGCACCACATCACCATGTATGGCCGAGTAGTAGTAGAAGTAGTAGTCAGGGTCCGGCACGAACGGGTGCTCGAAGGGTATGCCGTGCCTCTGGAGGATCTTGATCACGTTTTCATAGCTAGAATTATTGAGGCTGACGTGCAGTCCCTGGTGGTGCTCGAAACACCATACCAGACACTTGTAGCACATCACTCTCTTGCAGCAAATAGAGTAGTAATTCTCCGTAACCTGACTGGCATCCGGGCTTCTGGCACCGCTGAAATATGGGTCAACAGCACCAGCATGTTCAGGGTTGCTAGCAACTCCGGCGTCAATTGTGCCTACTGGTGATGGTGACCGGTGGGAGCAACGTGGTGATCAAGATCATCTCTTACGCGGACCAAGCTCTCCTGGCACATCATGGGGAAGGCCAGATTGCTTGGAGGAAGCTGCATATTGTCGAGTGAGTATATGGTGCCAAGAGCGCGTATCTTCATGTCGTAGTAGCCCAGAGCACGCCCTATGTTGAGTAGGATCCTGCCGTCTTTCCTGTGTTGACACACCGTTCTCCTGGGGGAGAAGTCAGCACGCCCTCGTTGACCAGGCGTAGAGTATGAGATTGAATCCATGTGTCACTCTATTGCATTGTCCATATCTTCATTTCTTCGTGACCCGCCAATACTAGCGTCAGTTCACCATTAAGCTCGATGAGGAACACACCATGATTTTTGTTCAGCAACAATAATACTAGTTGTTCGAATGGGAGGACACTGAACACCCGTCTGGTGATGTCAAATGCAACAATGACGATGCACGGCTGCATATGCCTGCCCACCCAGCTAGCACTAGTACAATGAGGGCCTTTAGTGGCGGTCGTTTTGGCCTAGCAGTGGCGGACAAGGCGAGCGCCATTGCGACAACGCCACTGCTAGGTCCCGGGTTCGGTGGCGGACGGACGGATCGTCCGCCACCTCGAGACGAAGACGGTGGCGGACGCTGACGCCACAGCGTCCGCCATCGAACCAACGGCAGGGGTGGCGGACAAAGATGACATCACCGTGTCCGCCACCTGTCAGGCGCCCAACAGAGGCGGTAGAAGTGACGTCACCGTGTCCGTCACTCAACTGCTGACGTCACCTCGTCCGCCACTTGGCTCGTTCGAGCAGTGGCGTTTGACAATGTCAGCATGTCCGCCACTGCTGGCTCATGACAGATTCAAAATTAATCTGAAATTTCAATTTAACCAGGCCACCAAATTCAAAATCACACGCATTTCAAATATTTCATCACAAATCATCACAGATCATCACAGAAAGACATCAAACAAGTAAAGTTCGATAATAATAACCAAATATCATGTAACAAGTAGAGTTGCGATAATAACACAAGTTCATCCCTCCATATATACAAAAACGACACAATTGTTCATGGGGCCACAAACCGCACATCCTTCACATCCTTGTCATACACCCAACTATAGTCTATCTTGTTCCTTTGAGCGGCAATGTCATCCTGCCAATTTTGCTCAATTGTGGTCTGTTGATGACTTATAGCTGCTTTCCCAGTCCACAAACATAAGTCTGGGAATTTTGCCAACTTTCCCTTTGGATCAAAATAATCGCCGTCGGGGTAGATAAGGTGATGCATGATGAAGCGACATATCTTTGATGTGAAGCCATATAGTGAAGCGTCGCTCAATCCAGCTAGCCCTTTCTTAGTAGTGTCCTACACACATGACAAAAACACACATCAAATTTGCGTTAATGAAAACAAACATTTTAATTATATGCAAAAGATTTTAAATATATGCAACTAGTACTTACATGTTTTGTCGGATCTTCCCGGGGCCAATCTCCAACTGTTTCCAATAGTTTAAATAGCGAAAGAAAATCGACTTCTTCTTAAAGATTGCATCCTTTGGAACTTGATCGGATTTCTTCCGCTTTCTTCCCTTGACCGGCTTCCCGTGAACTACCCGGTAAGTCTTGACCAGGTCATATACAAATTTGCCATCGCGAAGTACTGGTGGCGCATCTTTCTCCTCTGTACCATCAAACTCTTTCTTCATTCGACGATATGGGTGGTTTTTTGGTAAGAATCGTCGGTGACGCATGTACACCAACTTACAGAAATTAGGAAGGTACACAGATGATGTTTGGTCGACGCATACAACGCATGCCGCCTTCCCTTTTACCTGCCCGGTAAGGGTTAGGCGAGCAGGATTGTCATTGATGGTAACAAAAATAATTGCTTTGAGGTTAAAGTGCTGCTGACGGTATGCATCCCACACACGGACCCCCACTTCCCACAGCTTCTGCATGTCTTCCATCAACGGTTCTAAAAACACATCTATGTCGATGCCAGGTTGTTGTGGGCCCGATATAAGAATACTGAGCATTATATACTTTCTTTTGTGGCACAACCATGATGGAAGGTTGAAAATGCACATTAACACTGGCCAAGTACTGTGTGGGTTCCTCGTTAGACCGAAAGGATTCATGCCATCGGTACTCAAACCAAATCTCACATTCCTCGGATCGCTTGAGAACCCAATGTTATCAATATCAAACTTTTTCCACTGTCGGGCATCCGCAGGGTGGCGAAGTTTCCCGTCCTTCTTACGCCCATCTTTGTCGGCATGCCAAGTCATGAGTTTGAGAACAGACGCTTCAAGCGATCGACTACCGGTAGGTACCACATCACCAGTGCCGGAATTTTTCTGCCATCATCCGCATCATCTTCACCATGCTTTACATGACTGTTTCTGTTCCTCTTCTGTCCCTTCTTCTTGCCCTGGGTCAAACTTTCACCGTCATCGTCATCAAACTTTTTGTACCGACTCGCGTTGCAAGTTGGGCATCTCACCTTATCTGTGTGTTCTTTACGGTAGAGGACATAATGGTTCGGACAGGCGTGTATTTTTTGTACGCCCAATGTCAATGGAGACAACAATTTCTTTGCATGGTACGTGCTAGTGGGCAAATGATTTGGTTTCGGCAACATATTGCCTAACATCTCCATCAAGCTGTTGAAGCTAACGTCTGACCACCCGTTGCTTGCCTTCAATGTGAGGAGTCCAAGAACCGAGTGCAACACCGTGCAGTCCTTGTCACACCCTTTGGATTCCTCATAAAGAAGGTCCCTCGATGCTTTATGTAACGTTTCTACGTTATCAAAGCCTTTATCTTTGTGATGGAGCAGATCCTCATGCTGCATGTTGCGCAACAATTCTTCTACATCGATGCCTTCAGATTCGCGAGTTTCATCATCCCCAGTGTTGCACTGATCGTCATTATAGCGATCATTGTTGGGTTGTGCCCTTTCTCGGTGACCACTGCCTTCAGCACTCTCCTGCTCGTTGCCGGCTTCTCCACTATCTGATGTTTCACCATGTCTTGTCCAGATTGAGTAGTTGTCCATGAAACCATTGTCCAACAAGTGCTCACGAATGATTTCATGGTCTTCAAACAGTATATTATTCTTGCATTTCGTACAAGGACAATATATAGCCCTTGTCTGCTGACGTGAAGCGTGAGTCCTCGCGGCTATCACAAAGTTGGTGATTTCCTGAAAATAGAGTAGCGGGTCTCCTCCTCCTCCATCGTACATCCAAGATCTATCAACCATCTGCAATAATAAAAACGAAATTAAACAATGTAATAAAAAAATATAGAGAAAATATTAAAAAAGTAAATCAATTTCCCCCTTCCCTTCTCTCTCATGCATATGCAATCCAAAATTGGATCTACAAAATTCGAATAGGAAACCCAAAGGAAAAGCACATAGGACATAGAGGGTTCATAAACAACATAGGATCTACTAAATCCCCACCAAAAAACAATGGAATCACCTCAAATAAAGCCAAAAAAGTTGTAAACCCTAGGTAAACTTTATCCACAAAATTAACCCTCAAATTGGCATCTAAACACAAAAATAATCCAATGGATTGCTAGGTTTTACCTTCTAGAACAACTCCTGAAAAAAAAAACGAGATCAAAACCTTCCCCCCTTGTTTTCTAATTTTTCCCGGCCGCCGTACGGACATGAACCTCGAGTTCAGCCCGATACTGTTCGGGCGAGGAAGAACCGCGAATATATACTGTGCCGACTCGGTGGCGGGCAAAATGATGTCACCTCTGTCCGCCACCTTTGCTTCACAAGAAGTGGCGGACGCACGTGACGTCATCTCGGGTGGCAGACGAAGCTGACATCACCATCCGCCACTCTTGCCACGGGGAGAGGTGGCGGTCGCCCGTGACGTCAACCCGATCACCTCTACTAGACCAAGTTCAGTGGCGGACGCTGTCGATGTCACTTCTACCGCCACCGAACTGACACCTGGATGATTGCATCACTCCGTCCGCCACCTGTAGGTGCTACAGTGCTCGAGCCATGGCCTGCAGTGACGCTGGGCCGTGCGTCCGCCACTAAACTTTTATGGCCTGCGTCACTGCATGCCCTTATTGTACTAGTGTAGTAAAGTGTCCCGTCAACATGCGCGGGCGTCATATCAGTCACTGGCATTGGGACTGTTCCAGGGGCAGATTTAGGGCGGTGCATGAGGAGACAGCTGTCCTCCCAAAAAATTTACAACACTACCATGTAGATATAGCTGACACCATGTTACATACATATAAAAGCTTGTCAAATCTCAAGGAGAGCAAAACAGATGAAAAATGAGGATTTCCAATTTTTGTTCCTACACATACTTGATTTTTGGTGGACTGTGATATTTCAATTTGTACCTCCATGGTTTAAATCCTAGATCCGCCACTGGAGTGTTCCGACGCAAGTCAAGGCATCTGATTTGCTTGTAAGTCTGATTATTAAAGCATTTGCAGATGTAGAATGTGTTTCGAGCTCACGCGGAGAGGGATCTTTGACGGTGTTATATATATATTTTTTCTTTTGACAGCATGTTGCATGCAATCTCCAAGTGGCGCAGCTTAAACAGGACTTTCTGAATATCATACCCAAAAGTGTGAAATGCTCCCTTCAAGGTGTGACTGATTGCAGTGAACCACCAGTTACTACCTAAACTTCCTCGATAATATAGAGTGTGAAAAGCACTCAATCGATTAGGTCATGCTCACAATGTTGAAGTTGTCTTTTCCCTGTCAAAAATTGTTGAGTTCGTCTTGGTAACAATGCACATGAAAGAGAAGCATGGCTTCCAGTCTTTCCTAACTTCTTATCTGTACATTTTTCATTCCCTTTAATTTATTTGATTAAATTAAATTATATATTTTTGAGAGAAATAGCTTAAAAAACCTGAATATAAATAGTGATATCCAAGAAGACGACGTTGAATACGACGATGAAGAGATGTGTTGACTTTGCGCACTTTTTGTTGGTGGAAAAGCATGTAGATGCTAACACCATATAAAACATGTGACAATCTTGACCCTAATATTATAAGGATAAACAAGGACAAATATTTATTACAAGCGATCTAGCTAGACGCGATTGAATATTAGAAATTTCTATTATTACAAGCGATCCAGACGAGATGGAATTTATAAGAATTTTCTGTATATTATATATTATCATAGCATCAATCTACTTTACTTGATTAGATGAAATAATAAAAAAAAATACAACCAGAAGTAGCCACTGAATTACACATAAAGAATTCATTCAACCAACAACCAAAAGGAGCACCATCATATAAAAAAAAAAAGGTCAATGAACAGTTGGGGAGTTGCCATCATTGAGCCCTTTGGTGGAATTCAATGCTATTGCAATATTAGGCTATGCCATAGGTCCAAGATCAGGATATCCCAAAACTATATTAATTTTAGAGCATTGAAACAATTTTTCATCAATCCTTTGCATGATATTGTGTAGGTGCTTGGATCTACTCTCATTAGTGTTAGCAAAATTCAAATGGTACATCTAAATCTATAGATGCATATTTTTTATTCTACTCAGCACATCATCATATCTACATGTTTATAATTTATTTATTGCTCAAATATGTGGAATTACATAAAGGACCTTGTCAGGCTTTCTATTTTCAAAAAAAAAAGAGACCTGGTATCTGGAGAGTTAGTCAGAAATATATGGTGAGGTCTCTTTACCTTCTATTGATGATATTAAGTTATACTTGATCATGAGGTATATAAATGCAAAGTAGGAAAGTGTGTATCAATATGGCGTACCATCCACGCAAAAAATGGAACAATGGTGTGGTATTTCCATAACCATTTAAATTCGCATGAGGCTAGAATACCACTATCCAACCATCGTTCAATTAGATGTCATGCCTATTATGATCAAAGTGTATGACATGATGGATTCAATTGCATCATGTGTTTT
Organism: Eragrostis curvula; assembly: GCA_007726485.1. Taxonomy (NCBI): domain Eukaryota; kingdom Viridiplantae; phylum Streptophyta; class Magnoliopsida; order Poales; family Poaceae; genus Eragrostis; species Eragrostis curvula. The sequence goes on from CM017445.1 coordinate 1,937,407, forward strand.
ACTAATTAGTGGTTCAATATGACATTTTGATTTGACCAACCCCGTGAGCAAAAAACAATGACACAATTTTAAGAAAACAAATTGAGTCTCTACTCTCATAAGTTATAATGTATACATCTCATCGTGTAGCTTATCAAAATTCTGAGATACCATCTCTAACGGTTAGATGTTTTGCTTCCATGATCATGTGCCAAAATCTATTGGAATCCTAATGTGCAATGTAAGTATTACATGATTTGCCACTTTTCATGTGTCGCTCTGCGCCATGCATATTAGCTGCAGTGGCATACTGTTAGTTCCATGATATGGCCTTTTTTGTAAAATTTTGATATGATATGGCCTTGTCTGTGAATAGTTGGTGACATTAAATAGTTGGTTTGTCTGACATAGCGCTTACTTGCCACGTATCAGTTGCATGTGCTGCTTTTCTACCACTTCAGGAAACCGTAAATAAAACATGCAGTAAGCAACACATACATGCGGGACCTTGTTTCTCTATTAATAGGTGGTGCTGGAGGTGTTCCTGATACTATAGGAACATACAAATAATATAGCTCTCTGAACTTTGCCAAATATATGGAAATGCGAAGAACAAAAGGGCATTCGTGCCATGAGCTTCGTGCCATTGTCGTTGATGAAAATCCGTTCCATGCTGGGGCTACAGAAAGCACTCTTGCTAAACTGAATTTCCAAGGTAAGTGCCTTGAATAGCGCTCTGCAGCACAAATTTGATGGTCTCTCTTCCATGTTAAGGATGTGTGTTGTTTAGATATGTTTGATCTAGCTTTCCGATAGGTTTGCGTGAAAAATTGTTCTTTTAGGAAAAATCATTATCACTGTTTAGTATCCAAAAAAGATACTGAAATTATGGATGTTTGTATTTTGTTGCAGCCACGGTATACACAAGTCCCATAAAAGCACTCGATTTTCTTAAGGATCATGAAGCAGATGTTGATTTTGTCTTGGTGGCGGTACATATGAAAGAGATGCATGGTTTTCAGTTCCTGGACATTTCCAGAGAGATGCACAGAAACCTTCAAGTGATAAGTAAGTATTGTAGACTGGTACGAAATTGTTTAGATTTCATTTCCATGCCGTGCAACCTCACAATTTATGTCAATATTTAGCATGGCCCTTGATATATTTTCTTAAAAGATTATGGTACTAATTTTTAATGTTTGAACCAGTGATGTCTACTGAGACGACGTGGCCCATCATGCAGAGATGTGTGGAGCTTGGTGCACGTTTTCTGGTGAAGAACCCTGTTGACACCAGTACCATGTGTAACATATGGCAATACCTTGATCTGAAACATCTGCGTATGGAGAAGATCAAGCAATTATTCAAAGGTTATATTTATTTTGGACTCCTTATTATCGTGTTGCTCAACAACAGGGAACCATTGCATGTTAGTAAAGTCAATGGCCCTAACTGACTTACCATGTTGGCAATTTTATCTCATGTAAATTAAGAACATGGCCCTTGCGGAAAAAAAAATGACATGACCAGTATAGGAGGACTCGGATCTGGGTGGTCTAGGCGTATATTCCATCTTCACAGCGCAGTCCCCGAACCATGTTAATTTCAGGTCGCAAAAAAAAAAGAACCATGTTAATTTCACACACACACACACACACATATATATATATATATATATATATATATAGGGAAAATTCATTCTACTCTCGGATGTAGTTACTCCCTCTTTTCTGCTCTTTCACTGACAACCCACCCCTCCTGCGTAACCGGGTCCACCAGCACTAACGGGTCTCAGCAGCGTGCAGCCCTGTGCGGCTGGTTCTAGTCGTACTGCTGCTCCGACTGCCTTGTATGTATTCTATTCAAAATACAGAGGATTATTAAAACGTCATTATCCATCCAGAAAGTAGGTTGAGATATCAGGAGGTTTGTTGGGTCCAAAAATATTCAATCCGATCGATATCCATCTAATATCCGCACATACGAGGTTGCTTCGTCTCCGGCGACAGAGTTCGTCTCGAATCCTCGATCTTCTGCTGCCACGGATACGGCGATTAGGTGCACCTGTTCCTCGGCCTTGCGACGATGAGGTTTTGCTCCAGTTCGTCGTCCTTGCGATGGGAGTCCCGGTGAGAATCCAATCTTCAATCCCGTTTACAATTGAATGTTTGCGCCTGCGCTTTCCTAATCTGATTAGGTCATTGGTATGTAGCGATGTCAATCCGCTACAGACGTTTGGCATCCGCCGTCCGCACAGCCATGGTGCATCGTGTAAAAAAAGGAATAACTTGGTATATGCATCAAGGTCCATTCACTTCGCCTCCGTTTGTGTTGTCGACTGTCATATTTTGAGATGGATTCGAAACTATTGCCTTTCTATCTATCAAGTAAATTTTGTTAATTTGGATCTTGAGGCCTTCCAAACGAGCAGATCTAATCGCTCAACATTCGGACTTCAGACCTGCAAGTTACAGAGGAAAGTATTTCAGAACTACTGAACCGACTGTATACCTCATCACCATCCATGGATTCCTGCGTACGGTTTACTCTGCCTTTTCTATTCCTTGCATATCTGAGGAACATATTTGAGCTTTTGTACTGTCGGTTTCAGGAATTGCCTTGCATATTTGGGTTTGATTTTACGTTTTCTTTCAATGCTCATGTACAGTAGATGATTTCGTCCCATGCTGCAGAGAGGTACTCTGTTCTTTGTGATCCACGTCTACTATTTCTAGGAAAGATTTTATCCGCTGATATTCATGACTGGAATCATATCTTCAAATCTCATGATCGTGGTAATTTGCAGGTGCATCACTCTGATGCCGCTACAGAATCCGCTTGCTGGAAATCTTTGCTCTCGGAACCAGTTTAACCATCAGAAAGGAAGAGGACAGAGAGAACTTTGAGGCATGCCTGTATATACATACCATTTTGGAGGCATGCCTGTATATACTCTATTCTTGCAAATGTATGTATGCATACTTCTTGAAAAAAGTATGTATGTATACTCTATTCTCGGCAAAGTATATACGCATACTTTTTTATGAAGATAGTATGTGCGCATACTCTATTCTCAGAAAAGTATCGATGCATACTGCCTTAAAAAAAAAAAAACTTCACTCTAGTATTTTCATATCTTATAAGGGTAACGAGCCGAGAATCAAGGCGGCACTCCGGCGGCATGCATAATATTATTCTATTATTAAATAACTCATTCTGTTATACGCTCTCAATCTGTTATAAGCTTATCGGGTCCATCGCATACCCCAACCCGATAGAGCGTAGGCTATCCAGAAGCTGACGTGAGTAGAAAAAAAGTAGGAGTAACTACTCCTGGGAGTAGGAAAAACGCTTCCTATATATATATATATATATATATATATATATATATATATATATATATATATATATATATATATATATATATATATATATATATATATTATATATATATATAATTTTAATGATCATTTAATCTAAATAAAACATGTTTTTATCCAGTAAAATTATTTAATGAGTGAAATGGCATGTTGTTTTTTGCATGTGAATATGGTTAGGTATTCAAGGAAAAACACAAGGTGTGAATTGCTTGGTTAAAGGGGAATTAGAAAAGAGTGTGAACAAATGTGCAGAAGGCACCAGAAAGAAGACGGCTTATCTCATGTGGACTCCATTTCTGCAGAAGAAATTTCTACATGCATATGACCTGCTTGGGGATGGTTGGTCTCTTCTCTATTTTCATAATGACTTACCAAAATTAACCTTTCGATTTCAAATAAATGTTAATTTCATATGCATGTAAAATTTATTTCAGCTGCTACTCCCAAGAAGATAGAGATGATCATGAATGTAAACTCCATCGACCGAAAACAAATTTCTGCTCACCTGCAGGTATGGGCTTATATATTAAACTATTGAGTATTCTACAGAATGGACCAAAAAATGTTTTGTCCTAAGGGCGTAGGCATCATTTGAACTGTCACGAGACAATTATTGTTGCCTATTTGAATGATGAGTATTTTAATGATTTTACAATTAATAATGTTTGTCCCAGAAACATCGAAAGCGGATGGAGAAGAAACGAAGGGTTTTAAAGAAATGTAGCATAGGTGCCTCAAGCTCAGAACCTCTGAAGACCTGCGAAATGGTCTCTGACAATATCCACATCCAACCAGGAGATAGAATTGCAAGCTTATTCATGACGACTGCACACCTAACGAGCTCTCTAATATGTTTGTTGCTCCAATGCAGGAAGAAGAGATGCCAAGTGATCAAACAAAAATGAGTACTAAACAAACTCATGGAGACAAGGTGTATGAAGCAATGAGAAAAGCCCTGCAACTTGGGACCTTGTTTGACGAACAGCTTTCAAATGATCCTTCTGTCGAAGAAGCAAAGAACGGAGAAGCGGACATGGTGGGAGATGGCATTGCACAGGACAACAATACAACTGCAGCTGGTCAAGAAAAAGTAATCACTGCAACCCACAATCCAAATGATGTCATTAACAAGCAGGCTGATTCCGATCAAGCAGGACTTTGTAAGCTTGTAACCTACTCAGACTCCGAGGATGATGAAGTAGAGGTTAATTTATAGTTTTGAGGTCTGTGTTAAATAGTGAGGCTGCAGCTGTTTGACTATGCGTGAAGTGCTAGCAAACTGTCAGCAAAGGGGTTTGCTTTAATAATGGCTTGTTATCTAGCAAACTGTCTGAACTAAGTTGGCGTATTTCTTGTTTTTGCAATGCAGACGGCAGTGCTGCTGCAGAATTTCTAATAATTTGGCTCTAGCTTCTTCTGAAGCCAAGTTGGGACCTTTTCCCATTATCTAGAAAACAGAAATAATGCCAGTCACATTTGTGTGATATCATGCATGACACTGGGCTTATTTTCATGATTAAATAAGATGTGAAGTCCAAAACTGCCACAACAGCAAAGATCTAATCTTTTTTTGTGTGTGATTACACAGTACAACTCAGACACTCACAACGCACGCACACTCACCCCTATGACCGTACATACACAAACCCTACCCCTATGAGCATATTCGAAGACTGAGCCGGCAAATCCTCCAGATTAACGAAGTCACCATTGGCGCCTCGCTATCGACGGCCACGTCATCTACCGCTGAAAACACAAAGCCGTTAAATCCTAGAAAATTCGCTCCCACCGGGAGTCGAACCCAGGACCTCAGGTGCTACTGAGGCTCTTGTAACCACTAGGCTACAGGCCCTTTCGCAACAAAGATCTAATCTTTGATATCACGCATCGACCGGAATGGAGACCCTGAATTTGTATACATGAATGAGCTCACTAGAATTTGTGTAGGTAGCATCATAATTTGTCTCTAGTTGAAGTAACCTTTTTTTCAATTGATGCCTATGATACTGGCAGGTCAAACATGCATCATAATAAAGACGTGAACCTTTGGATGGAGAAAATGGATGATTTGAATCCATTTGGGTCTATTGTATAAATTAGTGAAAGAAATTTCATCAAAACTTTGCAATTGTCACCAAATTTCATTTTTACTAGTCCCCTTCGGTATTTGGACCGGTTTTGGAAAATTGGGCCAAATTTCATTCAAATTTTGAAAGAAAAAAATAGGAACAAAAGGCTGAATTTGTATACATGAGTTCAATAAATAATATAGACACGCTCTCTTCACATGTACGGTGCCGGATATATGTATCTGGAGAAGTGCCACGATAGGTAGCTGGTCCAAGAAGATGTCACGCTTGTGCAACTGCAGCGGCCCTGAAGCCATGGTTGTGTGAGAGGTAGCGGCCCTGAAGCCATGGTTGTGTGAGAGGTTGAAGTAGCCTCTCGAGCTCGCACATAGCATTGGGTTTTAGCTTTCTAATATTGCCTCATTTGACTTGGCACCCTCCAATGCCCTCATCAGGGAAGCACTTTTGTGTCTGTCCTCTTTCATCAGTTTTTTTTTCTTTATTTTGAAGGCTAAACGCCCCTGAGGGCTAAAAGATCTCGATTACTCCAGAGGGTACACTGCCATTTTACATGAAAGTCCTTGCCAAGGATAGGAACTAACATAAACTCTTTTTGGCAGGCAAGAAGGACTTAAATAAAATAGAAAAATTACAATCCAGTCCTTCAGAGAGCTGCCTCGCCGATGACGATAGAAGCTTGACGCCGCAGGAGAACAACTCGAAGCACAAAGAGAAGCTACACCGGAACGCCATCCTTTTTGCAGCAACCATGGATGCCTCCATCCACAATGGGACTTTGCGGCGTGATGAGAGAAACTCAAACGAAACACCGCATTGTGGATGGGAAGGGGCCTCACCATGCTGGTCGATTGACAGGCCAGTGGTCCACCCAGCCGTTGACTCAAAACCAGCTTCAAATGTCGAGGTTGAAGAGATTGGAGCCGTAGATATTGATGGAGCTTCACCGGGCTCATCCGAAGGGGAGTTCCATAGCTGGGGATCAACACAAGGCGATCAACCCGAAAATGGAACCCAACCCCCATGGTATTTCTCCAAGAACAAAGCACAACAGGCAGCAGCTCTTTGTAGTACCTTTGCCAGAGTAGCCAGGAAGATCAAGAAAAGGAAGGAACACACTCACCGGGGAGGAATCCAGTGAGGAAAGCAAAAGGCATCACGCCTACAACCACAAGGGAAAACAAAAGAACACTACTTACTATAGCTCCGTAGAACAAATCGCCTCCATGAAGAAGACAACGAACGGAGCTTTGGAGAAGCAGCCTGATCTACGCCTAAAACCTTAAATACTACCAAATCTAAGAAGGGATGGGACCCTCACCCTGGAACAAGTCGTCGGCAAGCCGGAGACGGCAGGGGAGGGGCCGGATTAGGATCTCCAGGAAGAAACTGTCGTGAGCACTGTTGGGGAGAGAGAACTTTCGGGAGAGGAGAGGAAGGCGAGCTTCGGCCTGCTCTTCTTTCATCAGGTTTAATTTAATGCCCGCTACGATGTGGCTATGACTGTTGTAGGAGGCGGTAATGTGGGGATGAACTATTGTCTAACGAGATGATGATTTGGTTATTTTTGCTGCATAATGCAGGGTAGCAGTGTAGAATGCCACAGTGGAAGGCGCCTACAAAGGGCAGAGTGCATATGGTGGTGAGAAATTGTTGTGAGCAGGTTCTGCTAGCACGCCCCCTACCCCAAATTCTATCATAAATAAATTTTCATCTTTGCCAACTGAAGTCCTCATAATAGTAACCACCGGTTATTATGCCCATGGACAATTGTTTAGGTGGGGCGTGGGCTCGCGGAGAGGGTGTCGGCGACATGGTCAAGGAAGATGACACGATGAGGCGAGGAAGAAGAAGAGTGAGGGAAATTTTGTATGAGCCGAGGAAGAAGAAGAGTGAGGGAAGTTTTGTCGATTTAATATGCGATGATACCTTTAAGCTATGAACCATAAGCTCGGTGATCATCTAGCTTAAGCTTGGTGATTGATCGTTGCAAACTTCTTTGCAAATAGGATTAATGTACCTTGTCCTCACTCAAATTTTACATTCTGAAAATTGTTGGTGAAAAAAAAAAGAGATAGACTTGTTCAGGAGATTCTATTTAATAAGTGCTCCCTTTTCATGATTGCTAGGTCCGAGAAATGTGTGCACGAAAGTATCAAGATCCAATGAAACATTTAGAAAAATTGCAACACCTACAATACAATTCAAGCACACTTCATCATATTGGAGGTTTGCCATCATGAGACCTTATTTTTATACATATCGAGATACAAGCAATGCCAAGCACGTATATATGGCTGGCATTAGTTACTTAATTAAGTTTTTTTTTCAAACCACAAGCTAGCATAGTTGGTCCCGGTATGGGCCAAATCCAAGGTTCTTCAGTTTCTTGGAGATGTGCTAGCTTTAGACGATTTGTCTCCCTCACAACCACTCTGTAGAGCTTCATCATTTCTAGAGTTTGGATAGTTGACATTGCTTTGGGCAGCTGGGTTGCTTACTGTGGAGGCTTGCATCTCAGAAGTACTATTGTTCATGGACTCCACTTCAGTAGCATTATGACCACCAGATGAATCTGTGACACCACTTTCAGCAGAGCTTTGTTCTCCAGTAGGGCCTAAATGTGTGCAAACACATAGAACAGAAAATCAAGTTATATTACGCGGAAGATTCATTGCTTCTGAACCAGATATGACTCATCTTACTTTGATGCAACGTTGAATGAAGACTCTATATATGTGTTAGATAAACTTGTCATTCTATAAAAATAAAGTAAATAGCATTTAAAAAAATATAACCTCCAAAAAAATACTGAATTCTCTCGATCCTATCACTTAGATCAAGATATTGCCACATGTGACAGATAGCAGACTCAACCAAAGGTTTCCCCACTATAAAACGTGCACCATGCAGAACAGCCTTCTCGAATATGTCCCATGTTGATTCAACAGACATCACTGGTTAAAATAAAACCCGTCAGCACAATCACTTTGTAAAATATTTAATTGATTGTTCAAGGAATTTTTATTTGGTGCATGAATGGAAATTAAATATAAGAACATGAATATCCTTTCGGTAAGAACTTTATACTTACAAATCACTTGAATATTTCTATGCATCTTTGAAGCAATGTCAAGGAACTGAAAACCTGACATCTCTTCCATATTCACCGCTACTAGTAGGAAATCAACATCTTCAGCATGATCTTTAAGAAAGTTGAGCGCGCTTTGGGGACTTGTATACACTCTCACTGAAACAAGCAAACGAACATAGGGCCAATTCAGAACAAAACAATTGATTTTACACAAATTTAGAGAAAAGAATCATATAAGTTTTTCTAGGAATAGAATGAATCATATGTGCGAGAAAAGCAATTTGGTCATATATTTAAGTCAATTTCAAAGAGAATTTGGGAAACGTACCATGAAAGTTGAACTGAGGGAGGATGGACCTCATATACTCGACATGATCTTTATCATCATCGATGGCAAGGACCCTAAGCTGCCTTGGGGCCATGACTTTCTCAAGACTAGAGTTGCTACGCCTTTTTGCGCTTTATTCTTGTTTGAAGGGAGTGAGGGTATCCATGGCTATTTATAGAGAAGCAAAATTTGCTTTGTCGTTGTTCTCAATCTCTATATCTATCTTTAACGTACATGTATGCGCAAACCTGGCACGCGTCCTAGTTATGGATACACCAAATAATCCAACACCTATCTTATTGAATGAAGATCGCCGCGCATGAATTTTACACAAATGTCCACAAGTATTTGAAAATCAAAGAACTGAAAGATGAAAGTGTTTCCTGTTATGTAATAAAATGAAATTACAATCTTAACTTGCTTAAATATATAAGTCTTATATTACTCTTTAGAACAACATTTAAGGAGGCGGAACTTAGCCCGTAGGATATTTGTTGAGCTCGATGTCTTGATGTATGTATGATTCATGAAGAAAGCACTATATATGTCTACAAGAGAACAGAGCAGCATTCTGTGCAAGACGAAAAAATTGGTAAGTTTCATTAAAAAAAACATCCCAGAAGGATGTAGGGAAACTAAAGATGGAGGCCCATTATGCATAATGTTATATGTAATGGTTGAGTATCCACCACAAAGAGATATGCTTCCCTTCAGGTGTGATGCATGATGGATACGGTTACATTAATGTGTGCTCTGATATGGAATGTGTATTTCCTATCCTATACTATATGTCTAATAAGAGCCTCTCTCTGACCCTGTACCAAGACATAGTGCCTAAAATATTTGATTTGGATCACTTAAGAGCATCTCCAAGAGAGCCCCATAAAATTGGCCCTATAAATTTATTTTTGGGAGCAACTAAAAAATTATGAGGGGCAATTCGTCTTCCCTCCTCTAACAGTCCTTCCCTAAAAGTGGATCAAAACAATTTTGATTGGGCCACATCAGCATTTGGGGCCACAAAAACATTAATTCTAGTGGAAAGAAGGAATGGAGGCACCAATTCTTCCCCTGTTTGTAGCTACAAATGAGGGGAGTTTAAAGGCTACGGAAAAATTGAGGGTTATTTTGGGGCCCTGTTGGAGATAGTTTTTTTACTAATACCCCAATAACTAAATTTAAGTGAGGTTTATGTGGCTCTCTTGGAGATGCTCTAACCTGAACCCCATTTGGGGTGCCCACTGGCCATAATTAGGTGATACCGCATTTACTAAGTTTATATATCTTTTTTCCAATGTTCATTTAACGGTTCCAATTATTTTGATCTTACCTACAATGCCTCGATCATCTAGATATTCCACATGAACAATTTGGCTTTTTCCTAGTGGAGTTCAACTAGACACATGCATGTAGGAAATTTGGTGGTTTATGTTTGCATTCAGATATTTTCTCCCTAATTACCGACATCACTTATTAACATGGTCAATTCTAAAAATTTCTTGTTACTTTCGAACAACGAGTCCAGGGGTGGAGACCAGAGAAACAAAGGGGAACAAGTTGAAGTTTTGACCTGCAATAACTTATCATTGTCCCTAAAAGGGTGCACACTAAATGGAGGAACTCGTGACTGTGCCATGAATATGTATCATATCACAATTTCGGCGATGAAGTAGCCTAGCCGCCATCAAGTATTTACTTAGCGATTGCTTTCCTTCCTAAGCATATCACAAGTGCACATCGTTATACAATACCTCTTATGTCTTTTCATCTCGTAATTAAAAGTTCAAACATTGTGTGTTTATTACTAGTATGCTTCATAAGGAGTTGCCTCTCCTATCTCTTTCATGAGACATGTTCCCACATTGTTCACGATTTTTTTTGGTGCCACATAACATAGTGCATGCAGTGTTGTGAAAGATAAATGTGCATCGGTCTCAAGAAAAAAGTACTTATAGCCCCACTACAAACTAAAACCCTTGGATACCATCTTGACCCACTTACCGTTGAGGCAATGATGGCATATGAGAAATTAGAAGTTTTTTAGGTGGCAACAAAGGAACTCCAAAAAGAAGCTGACAAAGTTATGGTATGGACAAGGATTGGCTAAAGAAATTAACTTCGATTCATTAATTGCAACGTTGCAAGAGAAATTGATCATAACATTTTCGGCTTCGGTATAATGCACACCACTACGTTGTACCACCGGTATTATGCCCATGGACAAATTTTTGAACAAAATTTCCCTCACTCCTCTTCTTCCTCGCCTCATCGCGTCGTCTTCCTCGACCATGTCGCCGCCACCCTCCCCGCGAGTCCACGCTCCACCTCCCCTCGCCGGCTGCCTCACTCCTCTCCAAACCAAAAGGTGAAAAGCACCACTACATACACCGCCCCTCATAAAGCTGGCAAGCAACCGACCCTTGCAACTCTTGCCATGGCCTCAAATCTCTCCGTCCTCGCCTTCCTCTAAACCCTGACAACAATCATCATCACAAGGTAAAAATCAAAGGAACAATCCCCGGATCCGACCTTCTAGCCATCTGATCCCATCTACCCCGCTTCTAATCGTCATCTTCTCACCCGCATTGCTCCCTATTTTCTATCGTGAACAGCAGCGGCGGCGAGTTGGATCCCATGGCGGCGTTGGGCTCGAAGCTGACGCACTTATCTCCTCTACTGTGCTTCTAATCGTCTTCTCACCCGCACTTATCTCCTCTAATACGAACAGTGGCGGCGAAGGCGACTTGGATCCTGTGGCAGCGTTGGGCTCGAAGCTGGTGTGGTTGGAGTTCAAGGCGTGCAAGGCGACGAGGTTCAAGGTCAAGCACGAGTGCGCCTACCACAGGACGCTCATGGAGAAGAATAAGCACGGTTGTATAGGAGTGGGCGAGGTGTGCGGCGCCTCATGGCTCCAGTTGCCGACGACATTGGGGTCCTGCACCCACGAGATCTCCGTGGCGGCGCCGCGTTCGGCCTCTCTGGTCTCACTCGCTGTCGCGCCGACCTCCACGGTGACCTTCGCGTCCCTCATGGCCGTGGTTGCCCGCATAGCCCCGCGCCTTGGGTGCCAGCGACGCCAACACAACGCGAGCAGTGAAGTCAGAGAAAGCGAGAACTATCAAAGGGAGCGGGAGGAGGAGGATGAGGAGCGACGGGAGGATGAGAGTGACATGATCAAGACAGACGCGTCGGGGTGAGAAAGAAGAAGAAGGGCAAGGGCAATTTCACCCAAACAACTGTCCGTGGGTATAATACCGATTGGTACAACGTAGCGGTGGATATTTTACCATACTCAATATTAGATGGGTATTTTACCAAACGCAATATTAAGTGGGTATTTTAACAAAGTCCACGGGCAAAATAGCAAATCTAAGTAAAAAGTCTAATCAATCTGGGAAGCTTCAAAAAGGGAAGTTCTAAAATGCGTATTAAGGGGGTGTTCGTTTTATGGGGGTCTAAAATTTAGAGGGGTCTAAAAAAAAGAATCTTATCATTTAAGAGTATTAAATAAAGTTTAATTACAAAACTAACTGCAGAACCCCTGGTCTAATTCGCGAGACGAATCTAACGAGGGTAAGCAATCCGTGGTTAGACGATGGTTACTGTAGCATGACTGTAGCAAAACATAGCTTACTTAGGCTCGTTAGATTCGTCTCGTAAAGATGTACCCATCTGTAAAAAAGTTTTGTCATTAGACTTTATTTAGTACTAGATTCTCTTTATTTAGAGGCCTCTAAAATTTAGCGCTAAAAGAAACGAAACAGGGCCTAAGCAAAGTTTAAACCCCAGTGCAACACTGATCCTTGCAGTGCCCGGACAGTCAGATCCGATCAAACCACTTCGACTGTTCGACATCCTCACGGAGTCTCCTCCTTCCCTCCCTCCAACTCCCTTCTAGAATCTTCTAGAACAACCCCACAATGCCACTCCACCACCCCAAGCACCGCCACCACGACGACGACCTCCTCCCCTACCGCCGCTCCGACGACGAGGCCAAGCCGCGCCGCCCCTACACCCCCAACTTCGCCTCCTCCTCCTCCCCCGCCTCCGACCGCCGCCTCCTCCTCCTCTTCTCCGGCGCCTGCCTCCTCATCGCTGTCGCCTCGCTGACCTTCGCTGTCTCGTCCCGCCGCCGCCCGCCCCCGCCGCAGCCGCCCCCTGTCGCCTTCCGCTGCGGCCGCTCCGAGGACTCGCTCCGCTCGTTCCTCGCGTCCTCATCGTCGCCGCACCACAACTACTCCTCCGGCAACAGGGAGAAGGTGCTCGCGGTGGTCGGCGTCCACACGGAGCTCGGATCCGCCGCACGACGAGCGGCGCTCCGCTCCACCTGGTTCCCGCCCAACCCCGAAGGCATCGTAAGGTTCCACACACTCCCACAACCTTGCTGGCTCCTCCATTTCTGCTGCTTGGATCTGGGTATATGCTTGATCTAGGTTGCTGCTGCTCCTGCCATGCTTATACTTGAAGCTTCGGGCTGCTTTTGCGTGCCTAGCTTACCCAGAGATGCGATCTGTTGGGGCGTTAGGTGTTGCTTGTTCGCTGGCAGGCTGCTGTCACTTACATTTTTCCTCTACAAGTTTCTACTAGCTTGGATCACTACGTCATCTCATCCATTTGCTGATACTTGTTCTTAGGAATCATGGAAATGGATGGCTGTGTAATTGTCAGATTGTAGTTGTTGTAGTCTCAGAGCACCTGGGTTTTGGGATGATTCGTAAAACTGGGGCTATTTGGTTGCGGACTTGGTGTCACTAGACTTCACAAGAACGACTGCTAACATGACCTCCACTCGAATTGGTTATTGTTTTATAACATATAGTGGAAATGAGCAAAGTAGCAGAGATGACAACTTCAAATTGCCATGCTAATATGATTATTACATAATTCGTTTGTGAACTGGAATCTGAATGTGGCATTACTGAAACTAGAATTCTTGCACACATTTTAAATTGTGGTGTGTCAGTACGATAAGCGCTCTGAAATGTATAACGGGAAGTGTACAATTGGAGAATTCCTTGTCCCAAGGAAAAAACTTGGGTAACATTTTTATGCCTATCTGCGATATAAATGCTGACACAACTTGTCACAATTTACTGTGTAGTGTACACGTAGTTAGCAGAAATACAATTATCATTTTGTTTTGGGTTCTAGAAATCCTGACCAGAGATTCTCCATCGCCAAAGTTGGGGTGACGACAAAACTGGGGCTAAAATTGATCTTTGGTTTCTAACCAAATCAAAGTTAGGGAAAAGCCAAAATCAGGGCCGATGAAATGATGTCTGGATTGTAGTCATGCCGAAGTTTGCCAAAATTGTGAGTATGAAGTGTGTCCTCAAAAAATTTTTAACATCAAAATATGTTCAATGTAGGTCTTGCATTGTAGATTTAGTTGGACAGAGTACGAGGAATAGATGTCAAACCGGTTATAACGGTTATGGATCATAGTCGTTTGAATTCTTAATACAAATAAAGAAAAAACCCTTAAAGCAACCAACAAAACAATTCCTTATCAATAGCAGCAAATGGAGTGGCCTAGCCAAAATCTGGGTCTCCATCTCGCTGGCCCTGGTTCCAGAGCCAACATTTTGCTTGGCTCTGTAAGCGTGCCAAATTTCCTCTTGCCATGCCAAATTTCAGCCTCCAACCAAATAAGGACCAAAACACTTGGGCAATGCCTAAGTTTGGCTTGGCATGTGAGGTCTTAAACTCAGACACACTGGTAGACACAAAGTATCAAGATACCTCAGTACAAAGCTAGTCATATACATAAGTTGGAAGGTTTATTTTTTTCTGGTTGTTTCAGATTAGGACTGTGTCAGTTCGGGCTGGACTACCGAGCCAGTTCGGCTCGGCTCGGTCCAGCTCGTTAGGATAACGAGCTCGCTCGGCTCGGCTCGTTATCTTAACGAGCTGAAATGCTGGCTCGGCTCGGCTCGATACGAGCTCGAGCTGGCTCGCGAGCCAGTTCGTTAAGCTCTCTGGCATCACTGCCGCGACTTAGGGAACAAGACGACGACCATGCCACCTGGCACATCTTCATGCCCTTGAGCACGACGGTGTGCCGAACAGGGAGGTGGAGGTCGACGTCATAGAGGTCGTCGCGTTCGAGAGGAGCCAGCACCACAGCACGAGGGGAGTAGGGGGAGCGGCAGCACCGCCCGGCTTGAGCCGTCGGCCGCCGCGAGTCACGTCGCTTATCCGCGGCCTGGATCTTAACTCTGTCCCTTTTCCGTCGTCGCCATGGTCATGAGAAGAACGGTGAGGACAACAAGCTAGTGCTTATTATGAGCTTTGGCGTCGATGGTTGCAGCGTCGATGACGGAGGGGAAGGGAGAGGCAAGTGCTGCAACAGGGGAAAGGAGGCGCCGACAACCTCATGGAGCTCCTCCGGGCAAGCTCGCAAGTGGGCAGCAAGGGAGCAGGGTGACTGGCCAGCGTGGCAGACGGTGTGGCTCACGAACAGAGCGAGACAGGCGCGCGATGGGGACTTGGGAGTAAGCAAGGTATGGTGGCTGCGCGATTCGGTAAAGGGATATTGTGTAGGGAGGGAGTAGGGGACCGAGAGGTGCTGGACTTGTTAAGACTTACTGGCTCGTTTGGCTCGCGAGCGGCTCACGGGCGAGCTCGAGCCAGCTCGTTAAACATAACGAGCTACAAACCTGGCTCGGCTCGTTAGAAAAGGTGAACGAGCCGAGCTGAGCCAAGCCGAGCTAGTCACGAGCTGAGCCGAGCTAACGAGCCACGAGCTTTTCGTCCAGCCCTCACTGTGTGTACAGTGGAAGGATATGAGGCCAATTGGACTTTGTCTCTTCCAAATTTTGTAGTACTCATGTGTGTATGTACCCTTTTTTTGCCATTTTGGCTTCATATAGAAAATTGACACATGGACAGAGTTGGCCTTTTTATTTTTGTGTTCCCAAGTTGCATTCTGGTATATCCCATGTTTATTTTTATCTATGTGTTCCCAAGTGTAATCTCCTGCGTTGACATTTCTAATTTGTTGGAGCTTATATTACCTCTTTGTGTGACAGGGTTGAAGCGTGTCACATATTCTTATACCTATTATTTACAGTTGAGAATTGTCATCTCTAGCCAGTGGTGGATCTAGGAATTCTGTGTCGGGGTGAAAAACTTGTAAACTACATGTATTTTGTATTGTTTTTGTACTGAAATATTTGTTTCTGATGATTAAATATACATAGAAATGACTTCGGGGCTAGAAACCTCCTTGTAGATATAAAAAGTTCAATCTTTGTATTGTGCATTAAGCCTGAATCCAAGTGAGTCTGTGCCACTCATGTCTAACATTATCATCTTCTGCTATATCACTTGAATCCGAGTCAGATTCTGACACCCATGCAAATGTTGCTGTATCCAGGTAGCTTCAAAGATCTGTAGCCAACATTTTAGGTTCTCCATGTCTTTGGTTAAGAGCATTCATCTGTGAAACTGTTTAATAGGACAAACTATTGTGAAATTTTCATTGTACAAGTTTTAATAACATGTCGAGCATATGCTTAGTTTGATTCTTCCTCCATCTTGCAGTTTGGAGCATGGGACTGGTTTATCTTTTAGGTTTGTTGTTGCACGAACAAATGACAAAGAAAAAATGGAAGAACTTCAGAAAGAGGTGGACATGTATCATGATTTCTTGTTTATTGATGCTGATGAGGATACAAAGCCCCCACTGAAAATGTAAGCTTGTATACGCTATATACTGTGGTATATGTAGATTCTGTACCTTAGAACTTGGTGATTAACCTTGCCTATCCTCTTTGTTTCCATTTAATAGGTTAGCATTTTTCAAAGCAGCTTATCACATGTTTGAAGCAGAGTTCTATGTCAAAGCTGATGATGATATATATCTACGCCCAGGTGAAGTTAGTGATGATAGTTGTATGATTCTTGCGTAAATCTGTTATGTGACTCCTGTCACCTTCCAAGACAGATAGACTTGCTGCACTTCTTGCAAAGGACAGACCTCATCACCGGATGTATGTTGGCTGTATGAAAAAGGGCCCAGTTGTCAGTGATCCAAATATGAAATGGTGAGTTCTAATTCTGGCACATAGGTTGCTTCTAAATTGATTAAGATACATCCCTTTCATGCATGCCACTATTATGAGAATGAATTTGTAATCTCCAAATTACACCAGAAGCCATGGCATGTCTTCATATATTCGTGTCTCTATCATTTTGGTCATTCGAGAACCCTGCTCAGTGTACATATGTATTAATGGTATTAATATGTAGATTTTTTGAAAATATCCCTCAAAAATATGTGGATTTTTAGTATCATATTGGTTTTGATGTAGCGTAGCAGTCCTTGTGTACTATAAATTTGTCCCTCAGCATACAACACTTGTACATCAGTCCCTTCTCCAAAATATTGATACATTATTTTATTTTCATTGACACCAGTGATCCTTCTCGCTAAATTTCAGGTACGAAAGTTCGTGGGAGCTGTTAGGCAATGAGTACTTTATACATGCATCTGGTTCAATATATGCCCTTTCTTCTGAGGTGGTTGGAGCTTTAGCTGCTGCAAAGAATGACAGGTTGGCTGGTTATCCTTCGTCCATCTGTAACAAAGCATGCAACCTGGTCGATAATTTTGTTATTGTTTCTTTACACAAGCATGGGAATATTGTTGTATTCATCCAATGATCATTATGTAAATACTTGTTATGCATGTATGTCTTCACTTGCATATATGCATGTTACACCCAGATCTCCACGTTTTGCAGTAGCTCATGGAATAATTTGATTGACCTTTCTCTTCACCAAAAATATGGTAGTGCATTAGTCCTAGGATTTTGCATGTCCAAGAGATAATATTTTGATATTTAGTATTCATGTGTGTTGCGTTTTAAAGATATATGGTTGCGCCCAAATAAACTCTGTAATCCAGAGTAGACAGAATATTAGTTTATTCCAGCATTATTTTTCTTGTTACTATCTTTAACCCGTGCTCGTGTTTTCCTAATAGTCACTATCATCTTTGTGCACAGCTTAAGGATGTTTGATTATGAAGATGTTACTATTGGTGCATGGATGCTTGCCATGAATGCAAAGCATGAAGACAACCGTGCAATGTGTGATCCAACATGTACCCCGACTTCCATTGCTGTATGGGACAGTAAGAAATGTTCAGGTATGCCTTCCGGAAAATTCCTATCTAAAAATCTTAGCGATAGAATGTGACTGAAAGCCTGTCTAGGGAAGTTGTCGGTAACTGAGTCAGTTCTTCTGCTTATAATATTGTGCATTCTGGGCAACAACAAAAACAATTGTAGTACATCCCTGCAAAGTTTGATGTCTCGAAATTGCTGGCATGAAATAAGTCTGATTTACCACAACGTTATGTCCATTTTATGGCTTCACCCCACATGCAACTTTCAACCAGTGTTTAAAATTGTCTATTGAATTCCAGGCACTTGTAACCTAGCTGACAAAATAAAGGAGCTTCACAACACTACGTTGTGCTCGAAAAGCCCAACGCTACCACCTGAGGTCGAAGAGGAAGAGTAGGAACTTACCCATTTTTACCCTCATAAAAAGGGTGATTACAGCGGTCCTGAATGCTTGCCGATTGGAAAATCTGACTCGATCGTCCACTGCATTTTTCTGAGACTACTGTACAATTTAGTTGCCTTCTTCTGGTAGCAATGTTCCCGCCTCTTTTGGTTGTAGAGTTCCTGGAGAAGCATTGATACCCTTGTGGATGTGGAAGAGTTCCTGCGGAAGCATGGATATCATCACACGACCCGTAGAATTTCAGTGTATACCCTTGATTGTGCAGTGTAAACAGAAAACAATGAGTGTAGGTTCAGATGGAATGATTCATTGGGCCATTCCCCGAACTAGTCACAGCAAAGAGTGGGTTACGATGAACATGTACTTCCCCCGATTTGATTTTCACTGTGTATATATATGTACACATACCCTTGCGGTCTCGTTTTGTTAATCTGACTGTTAACATCACTTGCTTCCTTCTATGTTTCGGTACCTTGGTTATTTAATAGTACCTCATGTTGCTCCTTTTGGGATAGGAACGGTGCAGGCCTGTGCTTTTTTTGCCATTGTCGACCGCTGCTACGTCTCTGTTGTAATCTGATGTAGAAGAAACCTCGAAAAGATATGGGCCAGGCCAACAGGCAATTGGGCTACTTAAGACAAGAGGTAGAAGGCCTTCAAGCCTTCCATGCATCACTAGCTATGGTTCTTGTTTCTTTCTCTCTTTTTTTAACTAACTTTTAAGCAGCTTCCTGCTTCACATACTCAGCCACATGCATTATAAAAACTTGATAAGATACAATGGTTTCAAAATTGAGTAGAAAATTAGATTACTAATTAGCCCATGATTTGCTCAATTATCAGTAGAATAATTGATTTATATTAAATCAATAGGTTTGGCCATATTCTTTTGATCAATATTGTGTTATGTGGTGATTTGTTTTCGTTTTAGTGATTTGAAAGATGTTGCAACTCCTACAATTCCCATTAATCATTTTTGCTCTAGATTTTCCTTCTGGATCGATAGTAAAGTGCGACGATACGTAATGGCAGTACATGATGAGCCGTGGTAGCAGCAGCTTGGCAGCTGGCACCGACGGCGTCGGCCATGCGAGAAGAAAGAAGTCGGCGAGCTATGCCCAGAGGCCGTGGGCCATGCTTCTGCTTCCTCTGTGGTTTCACCGACGTCGCAGGTGGCGCCCGCGGCTCCATGATTGTCCAAGCTGTGAGACAAATGGACATGGATTGATCCCTGGAAATGGACACCTGTTGGGGTCACCCGGACCGGCTGCCCAGAGGTAGTACGAAACTGTAGCGTTGATGACCCAAAGCGAAATTTTGTAGGCCAACAAAAAAATGGCAATGATTTAAATGTGCCCTTAATTCGTGTAAAGTCTTGCAAGTCAACGTTCGTGGAGGGGGGCCACGGCGAGGACAGCTTCGCCGCGTGAGATCTGTCGGTGCCACCAGACCAACTGGCGACCGTCCCGGCCGGTCAGTCGCCGCATGGTTCCGTCCCGTTCCGTCCCGGGAAAACTGGAGGGAGGAGGAAACAAGCGTGTGACCGGCTGGGGCCTTCCGTTTCGTGCAAAAATTTAGCTTCAACAAATTAGAATTTGGTCATCGGCATATATAGGCATCTCTTTCCTTCAAGTGGAACTGTACTCAATACTGTCCGTCGGTGGGGACGTCTGGCCTGCGGTTAACCGCAACAACTGGATTTTGCGGTGCGGCACGTCCATTGCAGTTTTCAGGTAGCACATCGATCGTTTTCAGACTGATCTCTCGGTAACCATAGAGAAAATAAAACCAGAATATTAGTGATGGACGCTGACACGCTGATTCGTCAATAACCGTAAGGACACATATGCTACCTTGTGAGACACGTGAGGTAGTTTGCTTAACGAATTGGAGCTAGGATGCAGTTAGTCACGGCATTATTGCATACTTTATGTGGCGCAAGCAGGAGTGCACCGTGCCATGATACTCCTAGACAAATTAATTGAGATGGTAGCTCTGATGATAGCGAGTATTTGTGCATGTGTTCGTTTGCTAGTTGCTCGGTTTCTCGATTTGTGTAATAAGAACAAAAAGCAAGGAATACTGGTGCTTGTCCGAGCTTATTGTGTTTGTCGGTGCAAAGGTATTCCCAAATATAATTGTGGACTGATGGATACAAGTGGGAAACATGTATTCCTCAACAATGGGGAGGTACTTAGCTGCGTCGTTGTACTATTCGCATTTGGCCGGAATATAACTCTTGTGTTGTCCCGACGGTTTGGCGTAACGTTTTAAATTCCCAGGAAATGCAGATTAAAACGAAGGATGTCCAGCCGACATATATTCGTACAGGAAATCCTCCTCTCTTTTTTTTTGGTACACTTAAGATGAGAGGTCCGTATGTACAGTTCATATTGTAGATGAACGCCCTTGCAAAAAAAAAAATTTGTACATGAACGGTCCAGATAAACTTCTCATCTCAAGTGCTCCTCAAATTTGATTTAGTGTTGGAAATTCCCTGCTCGGCCAGCAAATTTTCAGCCCTTTAGGTCTCAGACAAGCCATCCACTTTGTGGCTAATGATGAGAAAATATGCTTGTACCAAATTGTTCAGCTCCCTATCAAATAACGAGTTAAGAATGTATGTTTTGGTATTAATTAAGATTTTGAGGCATTCCATTATTGGAATAAACAGAAGAAAAACAAATCGTTGTTTCTTGGCCTCCAAAATATGAGTCCGTAGCAAATATGGGCGTGTTTACCACAATTTGAGCTCCATCCAAGCTAGATTTGGAGTTTATTTATGCATAAATCAAAAGGTTCAACCTTTTTCTTTTAGTGCCTATGTATTGCTAATGCACCCGACAGTATCATGCTTAGTCACAAAGATAAACTAGTTGAGGTTGCCACAACTACTCCCTCTGTTAGAAGTATTTCTGAGTTTGATCAAACTCAAAAACATCATCAAGACTGACTATATGAAAATTAATACTGCTCATTTCATACAACTATCAAGGTAACTAACTATTTATATTTAAAATAATTAATTTCTTGATACTATTAGTCAAAGTTAAGAAAAAAATAAATTTGATCAAACCTAGAAATGCTTATATTTAAGTAAGTAACAACAAACCATGCGGCTACAAATTCAATAGACTAACTTACCATCAAAGTCAAATAGGCTTACCAATCCGTTGATACCTGTGGTAATATAAACCATGTGGCCACTTCTTCACCTCCAGGCCCACTAGCGAAGCAAAGCATTTTCCATGTGTGCCGCCAACACTTCCGCAGTCACATGTCCTGCACATGACACGTCCCGCTCCTTCGGATTTCATGGCGCAAGGTCAAATGCGTGCTCGTCCCCCTGCGCATATGCATATGCATCTTTTCTGAAGTGTAAAACTAGGGGTGTTCAACTGGGTTGGAAGCAAACCATCGCAAAAGCAGTGAACTGAAGAATGACATAAACATACGGGTGAAGGTGAACAGTAAGAATGCAATTTTTTTTCTCATTAGTTTGCTGGTTTTGCAGGTTGCTCGAAACTGGCGATCGAGCAGCCCCGAGTGTTGATGTTGATGCCGCACGTCCATTGCAGTTCAGGTAGCACATCGTTTTCAGGCTGATTTCTCGGTAACCATAGAGAAAACGAGAACATTAGTGATTGATGACAAGCTGGCTCGTCGATAACCGTAAGTACATAGGCTACCTTGCGAGACACGTGAGGGGGAAGCTTAACGAATTAGAGGACGCAGTTAGGCACGGCATTATTGCATAGTTTATGTGGCAAGAAGTACACCACGCCAGAATACTCCTGGAGAAATTGATTGAGATGGCTCTGATCAACACTTGTTGCATGTGTTCGTTTGGTGATCAATACTAGTTGCTGGTTTTCTCAATTTAAGTAATGAGAACAAAAAGCAAGGGATACTGGCACTTATTCGATTCGTGCATCAACTTGGAGTATTATGTAGGAGTATGTCGGTGCAAAGATGTTTCTTGGAGACCGGCAAAATATAAACGTACACTGAGTAATGGATACATGTGTGCTTTTATTTTAATTGGCCAAAACAAAATGAAGGGTGTTAGCATTCAGAAAGAATAATATATACCGTTAAAACTGTACCACAGCCAAACACGCTAAATGAAAAACATTTTACAAAACAGTTTACGCGTAGAGCAATCCAAGAAGCTTGCCTCCTCCAGCTTATGAGTTTTTGGAAACCAGTTTTTGAGTTGGACCATACAAGGTGGCAAAGACTGGGATTGTTTGGATCCAACCGAGTTTTTAAAAGCTGGTTTTCTGTAAATCGGATGGGATCCAACATGTATTGTGCCCGGGATTGTCTTTAGAAGTGTGCCTGGATGGAAACAGACATATATTGTGCCCGGCATTTCAATTTTCAACGGCGTTTGAAAGCATGACAACCTTCCAGGATGAGGACCTACGTACCTTTGCTTTTCTGAGAACAACTTCACAAGTACCTTTGAAAGCATGACAACGTTTTGATATATACTGCACAGTTTTCATCTAGATTTACCTTTGATTATTGTAACAAGTACCTGACAACGGCAGCAATTAATCAGAGGGCGTACAGCGCCTGACCTCTTTCTTGTTTCTCACCATTGCTCATTCATCTTTGCGGTGCGGAACCACAACCTCTCCACGAAACCTGCCGCTGACGAGCGGGCACCATGAACCCGTCCAACGGTCTCCGTCTCACGGCGCGTCCACGATCGAAGCCGTGTTTCAGTTCAATGCGCCCTTACATCGATCACTGAGTTCCGAAACCCCCGCGTGAGCTTCCCTGCGACACCGACAACAACTAATTAATAACTGGTGCCTGCAGTACGCTAGTACTCATGTTCGACCCCAAACCGGTGAGTTGCCGCACGGTTTCGTTATTCGTTGAGCGGAAGCTGGAGGACGGAGGAAGCAAACGCGTGATCGCGAGAGGCCGTTTCATATGACACACCCGTACACGCACGCCCGGGAGCTGCAGATTCAAGGGCCACCCGTCTCGCGTTGCACGGCTCGGCGCTTAATTTGATCGCCAGAGCTCACAAGCCAACGCCTCATGGCCGGCCAAGCACCTAAAAGTAAACAGTGTTGTACTACTACTTTTGTCTCTCTACTTGATTATTTGCGCCTTAATAACAGGAGTTGGACGTCACTCAATATTATTGATGCGACACAGAAGACTTGTGAGGTGCCTTGCTGAACAACGTGATGGGCGCAATTAGACGGGCACGGCATTAGTTATTTCATAAATTTATGTACTAATCGTAGTATTTATGTATGCGTTTGTTTACATAACGGACACTAGTGCTTGTTTCAAATTTAAGAAGAAGAAAAAAAACAGCAATACAAGTACTTGTTCGATTTCTGAATCAGCAGCTTGCATGTGTCGGTGCAAGTTGTTATTAGTTGGGATGCCAAACATAATTGTACTTATTCGATTTCACGACTTGGATGTGGGGTTCATGTAATCCTCAACCATGGGGACGTATATTTTGATGATGCATATAATTTGTACTTAGTCCGATATACGTGATGTGTTTGTTTGTCAAATTGTCTTAACCTTCAGATTCCAACCAAACACATTGATACATTTGGTGCGCGAGGAATATATCCGGAGGAATATATTGAAGTATTGTACAGCACTAATTTGACTAATACACACTATAATTTAGGCGTACATGGGCAAGTGCCCACCGTTCAGGAAGGGCAGATCATTATCAGAGGTGACATGGATCATGGGCAAGTGCTCACCGTTCAGGAAGGGCAGTTCAGTTATCAGAGGTCACATGGATCAATTTCAGCTCTCCGCTGTGGTCTGAAAACTGCTGATATAAGACGGGCAGGTACAACCAAACTGATTAATTAATGTTTAAAAAAAGCACCGCATCAATTTTTTATTGAAAATAATTTCACTTCACCTTGATTGAGTGCCTACATCGTATTAGTGTACATGCTACCCAACGTCACCATATACAACGGACAATGTATGAGTAGGGTCACACTCTCATGTCATCCATTAGTCGTCAATAATCTATTACGGGTGACTTGGATAAAATCTCGCCCTTCTGTTGATGATCTGACGGTTAATTATGTAATACATGAGGGGCATTTGCCCCCAATGATTCCAACACCCTCTCGCAAGTTAACAACCAAAATGATTAATTAGTATAAAAGGACACCAATTTTTTTTAGAAGAAAAGGTTTTCACTTCATCCGATGCCACAACCGAGCGTCGGCTATAGCAGGAGCGAGAACATTAGTATGTGTTCCATTGACAGCATATATATGAGCTACATTGCAAGAGTGAGAGTATAAAAAGACTTTGTATTGATAGAATTCACAAACATAATAAACTTCATCTCCGACTCCGAAATGAACTCCAATTGTTGCACTGTTATAGCTGGAACCGATCATTTTGCAATTCTCACATTTGTGGATTAGTGTATGCAGATGGTGGAAAAGTTGAGATTATGCATTAATAATCATTGTATATGTTTTTTTTGTGATTACACAGTACAACTTAGACACTCACCACGCACGCACACTCACCCTATGAGCGCACATACGCAAACCCTACCCCTATAAGCATCTTCGAAGACTGAACCGGCAAATCCTCGAGATTGACGAAGTCATCACTGGCGCCTCGCTGTCGACGGCCACGTCGCCTACCGCTGAAAGCACAAAGCCGTTAAATCCTAGAAAATTCGCTACCACGGAGAGTCGAACCCAGGACCTCATTGTATATGTCGGAAAGGTTCCGGAGAACATAACAGTGCACTATAAAAAAAATTATGTAGGTTCTTATGATTAACTTTCTGACTTCATATTTTTCAGGGAAAGAAAAACAAACGGTGACATAACAATTGAATGAAGAAAACATTGGAACTGTATATTTATTTGATCAATGTTGTATTTAACAATACTGATCAGCACCCGATATGCCCGGTCCCTATGATTCTGCTAGTTTAAATTTCAGTGCTGAGAGGCCATAGGACGTTGTCATTTGTTATTTTACGTTTGATGCAGCATATATTATGCGTATAGCAACTTATATACAACCAAAACCAGAAAAAAAAAATGGCACCACATAAGTGTGCAAACAAACGGGTATAAACAGAAATGCAGATATATACGATTGCAATTTTCAGGGGGAAAGATAGGTACTTCTATACGCATCGTACATTCCAGGTGACCAGCAGGCTCAGGATGTTTGGGCAAGGAATGATTTGCATCGCTAGACATGGTGACGGCCACATGGTACGCCGCACAAGGCAACAAAATTTGTTTCGTTGGTCATTCTCGTTCCAGGTAGGAGAGACAAGGACAGCATGTGTGTATCTATGTATTAATGTGTAAGGATTAGGCAGACACATGTAGAAATATTCCATATTCACTCATTTCAGAGAATAATTGGTGTACACATTTAGACATACGCATACACTCGCTTATTTTACCAGCTCAACGCCAAAGCTTAACTGGAAACCCAGCCATTTTGTAGCTACTAGTGGTGCCGTCACTAATTACAGGCAAAATAGCGTGCTCCAAATTATTCGTCTCCCTATATTTTTTCGGTGTTCTGATCTCGAGGTATCCCATTTTGGAATGAGTGGAAAAAGACTTTGTTTCTAGGCCTCCAAAATATGAGTCCGGAGCAAGTATGGCCGCGTATAATTATTTTTTAACTCAAGATCCATGCTAGATTTGGAGTTTATAGTATTAACTAAATAAAATATTCCCTCCGTTTTTAATTATATGACACCGTTGACTTTTTTCGTTACTTTGACCATTCGTCTTATTCATATATATTTGTGCAAATAGCTAAATGTATAAGTTGTTAATCTTAAAGTGCTTTTGATAATAGATCCAATAATATACATTTCACGTTAAGTAACTAATTATTTCTATGTATATTGTTGGTCAAAGTTCATCAAAAAAATCAATGGCGTCATATAATTAAAAACGATGGGAGTAGTTTGAAATTTAAGTATTAGACTGAAATGCAAACAAGATGATTCAACAGTAACAGTAACGGTACATGCGTGAGTAGTGTTTCCACAACAATCACGCCGTTACGAAGTCGATAGACTAATTTACCATCCGTTGCTACTTGTGGTACGGTGTTGTTGTTCTTGTTGTTGTTGTCAGAAACCATGGTTGGCCACTTGGCCTTCACCTCCCAGCCACTAGTGAAGCAAAGCATTTTCCATGTGTGCCCTCAACAGTTCCGCAGTCTTGATCCTACCGAACAGTCAGCCGATCGCCATGTTGCAACCACATGTCCGGCACATGCCACGTTCCATTTCCTTCCGATTTCACGACGCAAGGTCAAATGCGTTTCTCCAGTTGAAGTCCAGTCGACTGTTTATTTACAAATGAGGGTGCCAGGCTCGACTAGCTAGCAGCAGAGCCTTCGCGCGTGCTCCGTCGTTGTCATGCTCGTCAGCACATGCATCTATTTCCTAGCAAGTCTCAACGAAGCGACCCCGACGGCCGGCAAGGCAGGCCACGATTAGGCGACATGCCCCTCCACCTTCTTGGCCAGCAATGTAATTCTGTTGACATGTACTATTATTCATTTGTTAATGTTCATGTTCTTCCATACATAGGCCGAATTACAGTCGACACGTCATCTCGATAACGTCATTAGGTCTTGAACTCGTGAGAACTAATTCAGTTCGGATGCTCATGGGTCATTGGTTTATGTACCCATTATAAGTGAACAAGTTGGTGCATAGTAGCTTTAAATAGTATCAGAATCACATGTCTCGAGTTTAAATCCTGACACCGATTTGTTAAATTATTTTTTCCTGGCATAGTACTGTAATATTTTGTCTTAATTGTGAGCCTGGATATCAAAATAGTCCGTCCCCCCCCCCCCCCCCCCCCCCCGCCGTAAATAGAAGAAAAAAAAAAGACAAATGCAAAAATCTTTACCAGCAATTTCCTGCTAGATATAATTCATGATCATCATCCCTAACTAAGAAAAAGGCAAACCCCCCACGACATATGAACATAAGAATATCATGACTTGTCTCCCAATTTCCTTTCTATTGTTATCTTCGACGACATCCCATCATCAGTTTGTCGTCACCGCCCACGGTCCTTGGCTAGCATGCCAATCTAAGCTTTGTAAGTCCATCATACCATGAAAGGTGGACAACATGAAACTATAAAGGAATATTTCCTCTAATGTCAAGTAAATTACAAAAATCCTGAAAAATTCAGGGTCAGTGACTCAAATAGGTCTGCATTATCATTGACACCGATTTTTATGTTTTGCAATGGCACGTAAATGAATATCCCAACCCCAACCCTAAACCCCTTCCCTGCATCAGTGAAACTTCACTTTTGAACGCACTTTTTTTTTTTTTTGAACGCAATCAGTGAAACTTCACTGACCCGAGTCGATTTGAGAGGAGGAAAATGGTAATATAAAATCTGAATTCGATCATTTTGCTAAGCTGCAATCATGTGGTACTACATCTTAAATCATCAATCACCCCGCTTGATGAGTGATGACCACGGCCAAGGTGGGCGGCCACACTACGAACTTGCCGTTCTGACCCGTGGGCCCCGCGGGGGCATGGTTGGATTCGGCCTGTTTCCAGGCGGGGGAGGCGGCGCACGGCATTGCCAGCGGGGACGCCGTCGTGCCAACAATTATTTCTTCTTGCTCTCCTCTCTCTCTCCCTCGCCGAACATGCGCTTCCTTTCATACTCTTTTCTCGCCACTGCTAATACGCATGCTAATTACAGACTGGAGTATCGCGTCATCTGCCCCAATCCTGTCACTCATCGCCAAACTTAACAACTCTTAATTCCATGGCCTGAATTTGGAATAAAATGCAAAGAAATACGATCATACTAACTGGTCATTAATTTACCAGCTTGAGCTTGACGGTACCAAACGCGTGAAATTTACGATACCAATTACTGTTAGACGTCTCTGGCAGAGGAGATACCGTAACCTTGAGCACAACAACGACAGCACCTGATCCGGGTTAACTTAACCCCACCGAAAGCGGCTCCAAACGCTAAAAGTCAATGGCCATTACATCATCATACGCGATCACTCTAGTATGTATGCCCCAGGATTAAAAGTAACAGGTGAGGAACACATGGGGCGCACCACAACGAGTATCAGTAGTGGTTGTATATGGCGTGCTTTTACTGCTATAAGAGTGCTAAAGAGGAATATAATCTGGCGTGCGCCATTGGAGGGTCGTATTAGTAGCAACACGACACTGTCATTGAGCGAGCTGCCAGACACGGACAGCAAGAGTTCAACAAAGGCGGCGAGCTTTATCACTGGATCAGCGGCATGCACTCTGTTTTTTTTTCCCCTAGTACGAAGTAATATATATAATAATTAAAACAAATCCTTTATCTGACAAGCAAGTACAATATCACGGTAACAATGGCACGCATGCATGCTGCAGTGGTACCACCATCGCACAATTAGTGGCCAGTGGTAACACACGGAATCATCTAATTATCTCCACGGCTGTCTTGCCTTTCGTGTTGCTAATCATCAATCATGAAGCTAAGCTGGGGTTGGGCCAATTAGCAAAGCAGCAAATCATTAGGTGCGGCCTAGCTATCGCGCGTAAGGTGACGCGTCTCTTTTCACCACGCATCACCACGCACCACGCGGTCTCTTCTCTTCTTCTCTTGTGTGAGTTGTGTCTTTCTCTCTCCTCCCCTGCCTTCTCTTATTAGATCTCCCAGCCGCGTCCACGAGCTCCACAGAGAGGAAGGACCACCACCAGCAGCAGCCAAAGCCCAGCAATGGCCGACCGCGTGTACCCCGCCGCGAAGCCCAACCCGCCCCCGGCAGCGGCCACCAACGGCGGCGGCGGCGCGGCGGCAGGTTCCTTCCCGGCGCCGAAGCCGCAGATGTACCAGCGCCCCATCTACCGTCCGCAAGCCCCGACAAAGCGCCGCCGCGGGCGCTCCTGCCGGTGCAGCTTCTGCTGCTGCTTCTGCTGGGCTCTCCTGGTCCTCATCCTCCTCGCCCTCGTCGCCGCCGTCGCCGGCGGCGCCTTCTACCTGCTCTACCGCCCGCAGCGCCCGACCTTCACGGTCTCCGCCGTGCGCCTGGCCGCCCTGAACGTGACCTCCTCCGCCACCGCGCCGGCGGTCACCTCGTCCATCACGCTGACGGTCACCGCCCGCAACCCCAACAAGAAGGTGGTGTACCTCTACGACGACTTCACGCTCACGGCGTCCACGGCGGCCAACGGCGTCCCGCTCGGCAGCGCCACCGTGCCGGGGTTCGCGCACCAGGCCGGGAACACCACCGTCGTCGCCGCCACGCTCGCCGCCAACGCCGTCCCCGTCGACCCCAGCGCCGCCGGCTCCGACATCAAGAAGGCCGGCTCCAGCATCGCCGTCGCGTTCGACGCCGAGACGCGCGCGGGCGTCAGGGTGGGGAGCATCAAGACCAAGAAGATCGGCATCACGGTGCACTGCGAGGGCATCAAGGTCACCGTCCCGGCGCCGCCGGCCAAGCCCAAGGCGGTGGTGTCCAAGAAGGTCACCGTCAAGGGGAATGGGGTCAAGGGGGGCAAGGGCAACAGCACCGCCGTCGCTGCCGCTCCCGCGCCGACCGCCACCGCCACCGCTGCGCCGGCGCCCGCGCCGTTGTCGGCGGCGGACGACACGCCGGCGACGCCCACCGTCAGCACCGCCGCGCACTCGTGCGAGGTCAGAGTCCGCGTCAAGATCTGGAGGTGGACTTTCTAGGTACAACAAACAATTTCGAAATGGGAAAACGATAGGGGAAGAAGCTCGAACGCAGAAACAATTCAGTAAAGTTTTTCTTTCGCCTTATGATTATACGGTAACTTTATATTCTTATTTATATATTGGAGCGGTAGGAAGGCGTCGGTGTAAATTCTGTCAGCAAACATTTGTTCATTTCTTTTGGATACTCTTTATCTTTTTCTGGGCTTAACTAGCGGTTGTATGTATAATTTGGTGATATGAATCATGATACTATGAACCTGTAATTCGAATTCCTTAAATTTTGCCATCAGAAGTACTCATCATTTAGGCCACGACGCGTGCTTGCAAAGCATTTTGAACCTATCACACGGTATCATAACTCTAGTAGTAGAAGCTTTAGGTAGTGGTTGATATTAGTGAAACGTTTGCGACTGATGAAATGAGCAAGTAATGGCACTTGGCCGTGAACAGCTGTTTAGCGAAAGCGACGGTGTTTTTTCCTGGAAAAACATCTCTCTCTCAAAGAGAAAAGCGAGAGTGCCTTATTGGCTATTGGCTGTACTGTCATAATCATCAACGGAGCGACGACTAACGAGTGTCGGTAAGGCCAACAAAGTACCATTTTTTTAGATGAACAAAGTGAGGGAGTACTTGTTAATTCGGTTGATAAACGAAAAAAGAAACGCGCACTTTGGCGCCCGTGCATGATTAATCCAGTCTGTGCTGTGGGTGCGACTTGTGGGAGATGAGATGAACCAGCAGCTTGTGTTGTGCTTGGCCATCATCATCCAGCTGCCATGTGAAGGACAGCTAGCGAGGCGGAGCAAGGACGCGTCGCCTATCACGGCGGCCGGATTTGTTTGTTTTTCTACGCGCCGCTGCTACGTGACGTGCGGACAGGGGCTCGCACAGCTGTCTATATAGTACTACTACTTGCTGCTGCTGGTGATTGGGTGGTTGATTATGTTAAGGCGCGTGGGTTAACTTAGGGTGGCCTGTCCTGTAGAACGTGATTAAAGGTCAATGAGTTTTGGGGCCCGCCTTTTCCCAGCACACCCCCGTGTATCTGCGCGACCGCCGTGAGTTGCGGTGGCGACGCCGCCGCGGCGGGTTGCGGCACGCTTCTCATGGAGCCGGGCCGTATCCGGCGCGGTAAATTGACGCCGGACTGTGCGGGTGCGGCCGACGAACTACCAGCCTTGTTCGGCACGCTGCCGCTGCGGCTGTAGAAAAATAACTACGAACACTGTCGCTGCTGCTGAAAAAATAACTGCAAACATTGTAGCTGCTGCAGCTGCTGCTTCAAAACATCCAAACGAGGGTCCGTCCGTCCGTCCTTCGCCGGATGCCCATTCGTCAATCCAGAACGCTTGTATACCGGGTTAGGATGCTACCGTGCTCCCAATGCCAGTAGCACTGCAGCGGGTGTACACAAAATTGCAACGAAAATACAAATGTGTTGCATGTCATCATTTACAATGTTGTAAATTTTGAGATGCGACGGATGTATATGTAAGAAGAAGAAAAAAAAAGGTGAAATCGGCATGTGAATAATTGCGGGTTGAGAGTATGAGACGAACAGTTACAACCCGTCCTATTGACAGTTTGATTTCACTTTTTTTTTTGGCTCAAGCGTCCGTTGCATCTCAAATTTTGTAAGATGATAGATTATGAGATACGCTATCGTTTTAACTTTTTGTTGCAAATTTTTGTGCATCCAACCTCGTGGAGTGGTAGCACAAGAAGTTTTCTGGCGTCGTTTTTGTTGAATTTTTTGTGCATTTTAAATTTTGCAAGATTGTAGATTATGAGGTTCACTGTCCATTCAAATTTTTGTTCCTTTTTTTTTGGGGGGGGGGGGGGGGGGGGGGGGGGCATCCAACCTCATGGAGTGGTAGCACAGGAAGGAAGTTTGCTTGCGCCATGGGCCTGATGCATATCACCACATTAGCCCAGCCCATTTTGTCTTCTCTTTTGCATCCCAACGATCAACAGTAATATGTGACAGAGGCCCCAGCGTTAATAGCAAATGGCCCAAATTGGCTCCGCAAATTTTCGGCCTTTCATTGAAGCGCGCCCCGTTCCCAAACTTTCGGCCTGGTGGGCCCCGTTGGCCCGTGCGCCGTCCTCTTCTTGCCGCTCTGCCCTTGTTGCAGGCGGTTAGTTGGAGGTTGCACGTTCTGCCTTCTGCGCAAAGATCCTGCCTACGAGTAGTGGCGCCCTACCAGTAGCTTACGGTCACCAATCAGACGACGGCTGGGTCCCTCATGCCAGCCAGCCAGCCTAGGAGAGAGATACTACTCCTTCGCGGCATAGGCACACTAGTATCTCGGCCGCCTCTTGTCCTGCAGATACGCGGACCTTGGAACAGGAGATCGTAAAAACGTCAAGTGGGTCTTTCGATAAAAACGTCAAGTGCCCACCCAAATGACCCCTTCCAAACCACCGTTGTCCTGTCCAGATTTTTGCCCCAGGCCATGCCAACCAGTTCGAAGACAAACTAATGGCTGATGGACGTCTGGCTGGCCGAGCCACTGTGGCCGAGACAAGACCCATCCCTGAATCACCCTGGCCTGACCAACCCGAGCCGGTCAGCAGCAGCAGAGACGATGCGATTCGCGCGCAGAGTTTGCATCGCATGCATGGCATCGACGACATGAGGAGGAGGAGGAGGAGGACAGTGGCGCAGCAGTGAGTGGGCGGAGTAGGAATATGCATGCATGCGTGATATAGAGGTGACAGGCTGCTTGCTGGTCAGGCCCCCAGCGCAGGGGTCGTCGGTCGCGAGCAATGCCCTGCGTCCTGGGCCACCTATAAATGCACCGGCAGCCAGGACGATGCGCCGTCTGGTTCTTGTCCTTGCCAATGGCCGGAGGAGGAGGATTCGCCCGTCCGGATGGTGCGGGTGATGCGATTTGACAAGGGCAGCGCGTGCAGAGGACAGGGGTGACATGATGATGATTCCTAGCCATAGTAGGCGTGAACCCTGGCATGCCAACATTGACACGATTGGGAAGCAAAGCGAGTGACCTCAACTCTACAGTACTCGATTTCACAGTGGGTGGGTCACTGTTCAGTTTTGTCAATCAGGACAGTGCGAGCGGTGCCACAATGTGAAAGTCGAACCGTCATACTAGATGGTTTGTGTTGGTACAATTTCTTTCATTAGTCGTGTTTGGTTTGACCGTAAAAGAAATGAGTGCATATACTGTATGTATTGTTCGTCCAAAAAATGTCACCAATCCTGCATTAAATGAAACAGTAAACCACTTCTCTGATTAATCCTGCAGCCAGTTGCTGTCTGCCGGCCTGTTCGGTTCGCCGGCCACCAGCCAGCGCTGGCTGATTCTCTCCCACAAATTACTGTAGCGACGAGACTTACTGTAGCGGCTCGTGAGAGGGATTCAGTCAGCGCTAGCTGATGGCCAGCCAGCCGAACGAGCTGTGCATTTTTCCCGTTAGGACCAGTAGGAGTACCAAAAGTACGAACATCATCTTGAAGTACTACAGTAGTACTGTTTCAAGATCGCGGATCACGATCATCACGGTGCGCAGCAGGACCGGACCGGGCCTGCACGAGCATCGTTCCGAGCAGAAGCAGGGAGGGACGCGCAGAGTTCGGACGTGGTAGTTTCGTCTAGGATTAAAGTTTAGCCTCAAGTTCTTACTATTTAAAGGTATTAAATAAAGTGTAATTATAAAACTTTTTCAGAAATCTGGGCTATTTTGCGAGACGAATCTAATAAGGGTAATTAAGATGTGATTAGACGATGATACTGTAGCGTCACTGTAGCAAAACATAGCTTAATTAGGCTCGTTAGATTCGTCTCGTAAATTAACAACTATCTATAAAAAAGTTTTGTAATTAGATTTTATTTAATACTCTTAAATAATAAAATTTTCTAAACTAAACTTTAAGACTAAAAGAAACGAACAGGCTCTTCTCCCCTCAACCCGAGAGCAGGCCTGCTCAGGTCAGGTCAAGTCGTGGTGTCGAGGACGCCTGGGTGCCGCCCAGGCGCCCAGCTAGCCACAATCCTCCAAAGAAAAAAAAATGATCGCAGGTTCCCGAAGCGCGCACGCATCCAAAAATACTCCTCCCAGAAAAGGCCCTACGATCCCACCCTGGGCACAGTCTACGCCTACAAGGGCAGCACCGTCATTGCCCTCTCTTGTCGCTCGCGGCGGTACGAATGTAGGAAATCGGACGGCTGGAGGCCGATCTGACGGCCGCAAAAGCCCATATCCATTGGTAGTATAAAAAGTGGCGAGGCCACCCCGCCGGCCATGTCCATTGTCCACGCAAGCGAAACAGTTGTGTCTTTTCTGTCCCACCCGATCAGCAGCAGCCGCTGAGGTCTGAGAAGTGAGGAGAGCCGGCGAAGGAGAAGCAATGGAGGCGGCGGAGGTGGCGGCGGTTGTCAGGAAGGTGGCGGAGCGGCTGCTGGACTTGGATGCGGAGGACGACGACCGCAACCACGAGGGCATCACGGAGGAGTCCGTTGCCGAGCTCATGCGCTGGCTCGAGCTCGAGATCAAGCTCGCCGCCGGTGCCGTCGTCCTCGCCCTGCCGTCGCTGCCGGCTGTCGGAAGCGGGTACGTCGTGACGGCGAGCGGGAACGAGGAGAGCTGCGGGCCGGCGCTCTCCGGCCCGGCGTCGACGGTGATGGCCTCGGTAGACGGGCGGTCTGTTGCGCCGGCACCTCCGGCGGTTCCGTGGCCGTGGCCGGCTCCGAAGGCGGCGGCGCCGGCCGGCGAGGAGGAGGAGGAAGAGGAGGACGGCGACGATGATGAGTGGGTTCTGCAGCTGCTGACAGATGGGCCCTCGGCCGAGATGCTGTGCGGCAGCCAGTAGGTGTAGCGTAGGATTGGGATGCTCAGGAGTAGTAGGCGTTCTTTTGGCTTGCCTTGCAGTAAAATGAGTACCGTACCAGCTTGAAACGATGCTCGTGCAGGAGTAGTGCGTGTATGACTGACCTTTTGGCGTTCTGTAGAGCCATCTTTTGTAGTAGTACTAGCAATTCAGTACTGTAGGACAATTGATGAGGAACTAGCGTTGTAAATTGGTAATCTCGCGATTGAATAGACGTACTTGTTGACATGTGGCAATGAAGTTCGGTACTGGCAGTTCATCAGCATTGCAACGCTTGCGCGTTGCGCCTGCTGACAATTCATTCATTATTATAATTATCAAACTTGTTTAATTGACGGACTCATTTCGCCATTCCAAATCTTCATCTTTATGACGGCGATCATGTGGGCACAACACTGATGGAGGAGCAAGGGCGAACACCATTGAGCCCAAAACAATAAATAACCCAGTGCGGCCCATGTTTCCAAATGTGTTAGGGCCCCACTTGGCCCAACAAACGAAAGATTAAATGGCAATCCGCAATCTGAGGCTCAAGATAAAAGGAGTTACAATCCGTCTTTGTTCAACGAGGATAAAATAAATAGTAGTACAGATTACGGCAATGTAATGTCACAAGGCAAGACTACCTGTCATAGTTAAACAGCAGCAGATACAGCTGCAAACATTTGATATTATGTTTCAGAATACCCAAAGATGCGCAGTCAGAAGTTCGAAACCCAAACTGGGAATCACAATTCATGTGATGCGAGCATCCACGGTTGTGGAGCAGTACAGATACAAAGTGTCCCAATTTTTACATCAGTGTGGTTTCTCCTCATGCCCTTCAAAAACAGGGCACATTTTCATAGTGTATCCTAAGCTACCACAATTTTGCGACGAATCCGAACACCAGGCTAAATATCAGTACTGTACACGTATCGCTACATTTTTCTCGACATTTGTCGCTCCTTTATCTTCACAAGAGGGGCCAGTATCAAGCCCATATTGCAAGAGATGACATGGAGAGTGCGCCAAGAAACAGGGCGATGTATGCCATCACTTGTTGCCGCAATGACCCAGTCATCTTTCCACCCAAGAAGTCAGCGGCAATAAGATCCACTAGCGACATGTATATGAGGATTCCGGCTGATATTGAGTCAAGTATGCCCTCAACGACAAGAGCTCTCGGGCTATTTGGGTTGTAGAATGAGGCCAAACCTGCACCGGCAGCGATCCCCGCTGGAGTTGTAATGGCAAAGAAGGATGCCATAAGAGCTGCCGAAAGGGTTTTGAACTGTGCCTGTAGGGGAGATTATAGTTGGCAATGGGTCAAATTTTATAATCTAGGTGTGAAAAGGCATCAGCGAAGATGAAATAAGGAAAATAAATGGCAACACAAAAGAATGACAAAAACATGGCCATGCATCTCTTTTGTCCTTTTATTGATACTAGCAAATTGCCCGTGCGTTGCCCCGCAAGCCAACGCGCAACTATATATTAAAAATAAATCAATAGATAGAATCAAGTACAATGAATTTAGTAAAAAATAATATTTGTATGTTTATGCATTGTAATATTAGCAAAAATGAAATCACGAGATGAGGGTTTGAAACGACGACTACCATAATATTATTTTATGACGTAATCGAGAGTGCATCAAGTAGTGGTAAAAAGTTTATAAAAGTCATAAAACATGTTTCTTGATTAAATATCTAATTTATTATTCAATATACATGTTACAACAATAGACGGGCTATTGTAAAATTGAGTGCACAAAGTTTGGGGTTTATTGTGCAAAATCACTGGGTCAAACAACAATGTTTGGAAATACAAGTAACATAATTGCAAATAGTGTGTTGCTCCATCTGAAACATAAAACATTTTGCTGACCCAATCCAAACTTCTCTATTTTGCGCGACCCAACCAGAAAAGAAAGCCCGCTACGCGCAGCCCACGAAAAAAAAAAGGTCCATTTCCGCGCAGCCCACAAGAGAAAAAAAAAGGAATGCCAAATTTGCTGGTAGTGAGATTCGAACTCAGGTCGCTCAGCAACAAAAGAATGCACATACCACCAGACCACTTTGTGGTTTGTGAAAGGAACTCGATTCAACTGCTATAAGACAAAAAGAATTGAACTCGGACATTTAAAAATCAAACGAATTCAACACGAATTCGGATTGGCAGGACGAAAATCTGTGAAACGAAAAACAAAGTCGACGACCTCTTACAAACTTATTAAGTAGTATAGATAATGAGATACAGACAGTAACAGAACACTGAGCCAACTATTCAGGACGCTGCAATCCAATAGATAAAGTAGTACACAACAAAAACTAATAAGCAAGTCATTGATGACTGATTCACAAAAAAAATGGAAAAGGATGAAAGGAAAATAATAATGATATTATAAAGCCAGTAAGTAGAATGCTCATTTATATTTCTAAAGTCAAGTGTCGGATACTGACATGACAATACTGTTTTGTAATTATCAAGTTAAGCAACCAAAGGGTAAAACACCTATTACATGAACAGATGAAAAAAATTGAAAGGAAACAGACACCGTATTCTAAAGCCAACAAACTACATTGCCCATGTGTTATTGAAGTCACATTCGAATTATGATATCTCAATACCCATTTTGTAATATATCAAACATAAAAATGTTCAGCAAGTCATGCCAAGATTTATAGTTCCCAAAAAGGTAAAGCATGGTATGGAAACTTGTCAATAGCGGGGATGAGACAG
Organism: Eragrostis curvula; assembly: GCA_007726485.1. NCBI lineage: Eukaryota > Viridiplantae > Streptophyta > Magnoliopsida > Poales > Poaceae > Eragrostis > Eragrostis curvula. Next base: position 1,975,138 of record CM017445.1, read on the forward strand.
GATCCTGATGCCATCTCACAAATCGTTGAAGGTAGAAACAAGCTACTTGGACGATCTAGTGATCAAATGAATGTCTGATAATCAACTGGATTTATCCACAAACAAAAAGTCATGCATCGCTCTAACCAAAGGGTTCAACATCAGGAGAGCCATGTCCACCACAGAATCTTAGGAACGTAGAGAATGACAGACATACTGAGAAAGATCAATAACACCCAAGCTATATAGTTCCCAAACATAAAAATGTTCAATAAGTCATGCCAAGATTTATAGTTCCCAAAATGGTAAAGCATGATATGGAAACTTGTCAATAGCACGGATGAGATCAGGATCCTGACGCCGTCTCACAAATCGTTGAAGGTAGAAACAAGCTACTTGGACGATCTAGTGATTAAATGAATGTTTGATAATCAACTGGATTTATCCACAAACAAAAAGTCATGCATCACTCTAACTAAAGGTTTCAACATCAGGAGAAAGATCAATAGCACCCAAGCTAAGGATGCAGAACAGCTTACAGGTTCGTGCTTTTGTTACCAAGGGAGAATAGAAATAACCGAATAAATTGTTTTGCTCACAGTAAAATGCAAGGCCTAAACAAGTTCATTGTGCATCGAATTAAATTGTTCCGCACACAGTAAATGCAAGGCCTAAAGAAAGTGATTTGAACTAAATAAACTAATTTTACAAATTGATTTATATTTTATATAAAGCTTTAGACCAGTACCATATTTTATATAAAGCTTTAGACCAGTGCAACATTAAATTGCCAACAATTTCATTAGAGAAAGAAATACTTGAGGTGTAAGATGTTGAATTCTAGATCTTGAACGATTTTAACAAATTTGACAATCCAGTGATGATCAACAGCTATTAAAGTGTTTCAAATTTACAGGCCCCTGTGCTCCTGAAGGCTAATTTCTACTATCTCAGACCACAAAAGCAGGCAGGACTCTATGCGGTTTATCAAGGAGATTAACTGCTGGAATTTAGTTGTTTTGAGCGCAATCACAAGAACATAGTGAAACAATTACACAATGAGAATTGAACTGCGGCAATTTACAGAAATTCTTACCTGAGCAATGCATCCGCCAAGTGCGAACCCCTCGAAGAACTGGTGGAACGAAAGGGCTGCAACAAGCGGCCTTATTGTGCACGGGCTCCGTGAGACTCCCAGTGACAACCCAATGATCACCGAGTGTGATACGATTCCCATCTCCAGTATCTGCAATCAAGGCAATTATAACGACAGCGCTGTCCATGAAGCACCAAAGCATCTCAAATAAGCTGATCAAACAATCACCTGTGACACAACTACGGACCGAACGTGTTCCGACACCTCCCCCTCACTGCCGATCAGTTCGTGCGCATGGGCATGGTGGTGGTTGTGGTCGTGGGCGTGCGTATGCGGGTGGCAGTGCGCCTGCAACAGCGGAGCCTTGCGTTCGTCCTCAAAGTCAACAACGGTGACAACAGTGATGTCCTCGTCGCTGGCGGTCGCGGAAGAGGCAGCGAGCGCGGCAGCCGCGGCGGCCTTGACGCGCGCGGCCTCGTCGCGGTGCTTGGATTCGTAGAACCTGGTGGCAAGGAAGTCGAGCACGAGCGTGGCGAGCGCGGCGGCCATGGCGACGAAGCCGGGGAACGGAAAGCGGCGCCAGGGCGCGGCGGGGAGGCAGGGGCTGGAGAGCGCGTGCTCGGCGTCGTGGAGCATGTGGACGAAGCCCGTGGCGAGGATGACCCCGGCCGCGAACGCCTTGGCCGCCACGAACGCGGCGCTGTCCGTGCGCAGCGCGCGCCGCTTCCGCCCCGCCAGCGGAAGGCCCACCCCGACCACCCCCGCCACCAGTATCGCCGCCATGGCCACCGCCTTCAGCTGCAGCGCCGCCGCGTCGTCCTGGCACCCCGCCCCCTCGGCCTTCGCCATCTCGTCCGCGCAGGTCGCCGTGGACAGCGACGCCGCCATAAGCTCTGCAAGTACGCGCATCGCAACAATCCATCAGCCTTACGCCAAGAACAACGTACGCAAGGACCCTAGAAAATCCGGAAAAAGAAAACGAGGGAATTACCATTGCTGGTGCCCAAGAACTGGCCGACGTGCCGGCGGAAGCCGGCGAGAGCCATGGCCGGAGAATTCCAATCCTGGGGGAAAAGTCTCGGCAGAATCCGGTTCTCTAGCCGACCAATTCTGCTTTTGCGGGCAGGTTTGGATTCGCAGCGCCCCCCGTTTGCACGCAAGGGCTGTCAGTAGAGAGACGGAAAGGAAGGAGAGAGGAGGTCGAAGTCGTGAAGGAGAGAGAGAGAGGTGAGATGTCGTCATGGTGGTCCGAGTGCACCGAACAGCGGAGGGGACGGAGCCGATGCATCGACGCCATCGACGACGTGGACGGCCGGCGCCGCACCCAGGTGGTACAAGACTGGGCGTCCCTGACATGTGGGACCCTCAGGGTTGTAGCGGTGGTGGCCGGGCTGGGTCCATGCACCGAGAGGCGATCCAGTCGTCGATCAGCTCCGTGGACGGCTGCGATCTACTGTCTTGGGATCGTTTGGATGCGGGATCTCGCGGCCGCTTAACTACCTGGGCCCCGCATATGGATTCGATCGTGAGCACAACACGCGCTTGGCTAGATTTATGACCTGATATGTGGGTCCCTGCGGTTCTGGGGCCCGCCAGTCGGTGGGAGCGGGAGGTCTGCGGGACAGTCGCGGGTTGCTCGCTGTGGATTGAGTCGTGGGAGCGTGGGCAAACGATGTCGACATAGTGACGAGAGTTGCGGGCCCGCGCGGCGGCGACCCAAGGTCCGTCCCCCTGGATCGGCACTTTGGGCTAGTTTTGTTGGTTTCTGACTCTCCTAGGTCCACAGTTATATTCAGGTCCACGTTGACGTTTTCTTTTTCAATTTCTAATGAATATTGAACCTCAATTGCTACGTAGGTTATCTTTTTTATTTCATGAATTATTAAATTGATATATTTGAGACCCTGGAGCAGGTTTTTTTTCAGATATCCTAAAAAAAGGTTCTTTTGAGATATGGTCTCTTGGATTGACTAGTTTCTCTGTGCCTAATTGTATGCATCTTTTTGGTTTTAGGCCACGAGACGAGATGCACTTTTTCATAAAATCAATAAACAGAATATCAAAACAAAATAAAAATTTTACGACATTGAAAATCAAATCATCAGTTAAGTTCTATAGTTGAGTGTATAATAAAAATGAATGGGAAAATATATGATATTGGTATTATTTATGTATCTCCATAATGTCTTGCATGTATGTATCTGTGCCAAATACTGATATATATACACCATATTTTTGTCAAAAATTTTAAAACATTCAATTAAGGTCTTTGAATCAAGGGAGGTCCGCTCTTGTTGCACATGCTTTAACAGCAAAAATAGCATAAGTTGTGGTTCATTTTTCAAAAAGTCTAAGAAAGTGACAAGCTCCATACGCCATGATGACAAGTTAGCTCTAGCCACCCATCGCTCCCAATCCTCTCGCCAATAACAACCTGCTTCCCCAATTCCTACTTCCTCCCAACCCTAAAGCCTCGCCCCCAAAATAAGATGTGCTCCTCCTGGAGGCCCTGCACCTGGTCCCGGCGCCATCCCGCCCCTGTGCAGCCTCACCATCTTTGATTTGACAATCAAGGTCGGCACCCTCCCTCCCTATCCTTTCTCCTTCCTCGCTCATTCGATTGGAAATTAGATTGATGCTTGAATTGAAGAATTTTATTATTATACCTTCACAGCACGGTATCTGTCCCTTCTATGATCTGATCTGATCTGATGTTTTGTAAGAGCACCCATAGTGTTGGGTGAAACGAACTGTCCTCCAAGCTGACGGTTCGGCAGTTGAACACTGCACACTACAAACATCGAACCGAGCATGGAGAGAGAGAAAATCGAACTCTGTTTAAGCGTCGAACCGAGGAGCATAGAAAATGGATCTGTGAGCCTATGGCATGCTTTTGCCCATGGAGCAGCTGCATGTACCGTACCTTCCTACTGTGAGATAAATAGAGCATTTTTAACTGTTGCTGTGAGCCCCACCAACCGCACCAACACTGCCCGCGTCGAGTTTTGAGACAGCTTAATTTTCTTTTCTCGAACCATGCAGTTCGGTTCGCACCAACACTCTTGGTCTTGGTGCTCTAAAGGGGCCATTGCCCCCCTCCCCCTCACCACCCCCCCCCCCCCCCCCCCCACACACACACACACCACCCCCACCCAACCTTCCTCTAATGTTTTAGGGAATCCTCTAATGGACCGTAATGAATTCAGCCCAGGCCTACGAGCAAATCAAAGTCCAGTGTTACCCAACAGCCCATGAAAGCAGGAGCAAAGGAGCCCGAGCCCACAAGGCCATAACACTCACGTACACAGGAAGCCAGCCGATTTAGCGTTGCCCAAATCGCTAATTTGATCGCTTCGCTTGGCTTTTTCATATGCCTTGCCGCGACGCCGCTTCCAGCCTCCGCTGCTCAAGCTCATCAAGAGATTGGGAAAGATAAAAAAAAAAAAAGAGAGATTGGGTCATCGTGAAGACAGAAGTGATGGACGGCTGCTCCAGCTCGCCTTCTTTGTAACAACAAAACTATAAATTTTGGATCCGAGCTCATTTGTCAGCCATAAATTTCATCAAAATAAAAATGTGTCACTTACGGTATGGCTTCGTTAATTCGCCGCGACGCCCCCTTTGGCCTCTGCTGGCTGCTGCTCAAGCTCAACATGAGATCACATCATCGTGAAGATCAGAGATGATGGACGGCGGCTCCAGTTCGCCCTTGCCATAGATGCAGGAGATCACAACGGCATTGGCTACTGCGTGCTCGCGCCGAGCCAATAACTCAAACAAATGTAAGCCTTAGTCCCTTAACTCCTTAACTGTTCTTGGATCTTGTCCCCAAATCTTATTTCTGCAAGTAGTTTTTTCTTGCAATTCGGTGTAGCAAATAGGATGCACCCGTGACTATTTAACACAAAACAACGACTTTGAGAATCAATTTTGGAACATTACGATTAATTGCATGTTTTGTAACACAAAACTATGACATACAAGTTGTACTACAAAACTTTCGGTCTCTAAAAAATATATAAAACTGCATACTGTCGGCCACTTTGTACAACACACTGTGGGGGATAAGCAGGAATCCTGTAGTGAGAGTACTCGGAGGACTTCGGAGAGAAACTGCAACAGCAGCCCTTGCAAGGTGTGGATAGTGGTGACGTTGTAATAGCTTAAGCAGAAGCACTCTCTGCCTCATATTTGAGATTCATCTCGTATTTGCCCACCTGAGCTTTACATAAGCAATGCATGTAAATTTGTCATAAGCTATATGAAAAGGTCCGCTATCCATCAGTGGCGCATGTAAAATGCAATAAAGCTATGTAAGAAAATTTCCAGCAAGGAGGTGGTCAGTCGACAAGGTCAAACCTTGCGAAAGGCCTCAGGTGTCAGGTCAACAAGGTGTTGGCCATTAGATTTGTGCTCTGTAGAGCTCACTGATTTTTGTTTTCCTTCATTTTTTTTTGAGAGCTCACTGATTTTTGTTTTCCTTAATATTGAAGGAACTGAGAAATGCATAAGGCCATATAACAAATATACTAAGTGTTTTGCTGAACTTTTGATTTTTTTTAAAGGAGAAAAACTAAACAATTTATTTTATTATCATTGTATATTCTGGCTTACTTGACACCCTTTCCAGGGCAACAGCAATGGTGAGTTGCAAACCAGTCAATAGAGGTGGGCCCAAAGTCAGCAGTCCATAGCTATGGAAATTGTCACAATGGTGAAGAAATAGTGGTGGGCCTGATTAGAATTAAAAAATTCATCCATTGTTTCCAGCTGCTGGCGCGAATGGTGGTGACTGGTGAGTAAGAGAGGGAAACGAGAGAGAACAATATTTTATTGCTTACAGGCAGTCCGTAGCGCTACAGACGACTGGAAGCTATTGACCACCTATGGACCACTTGCACAATGTCTATGGACCGGATATATTATAGTTTATTGTCTATTGACTGCTTTTATGCAACATTGTGAGCAGGTAAGCTCTGGTTATGGTTGTTGCATCATATCAGCACGCAGATCTGCTTGCTGAGTCAAGGAAAGCTGCCTTGTTCCAGAATTGCAGGCACAAAACAAGTACTGTTTTTTTAATTAAATTTGGCTTGCATGTATTGAATTAACGGTCAAGATGTACACATAATCCACTTTCTGCCATAGGGCGTGTTCTTTCTAGAATCAGCGATATAAAAGAATCAACAACGATATAAGGAAATAAACTGCACACAAAGATGTATTAGCAGACGTCAACTGCAACTCTTGAATTTTAAAAGTATATGTACTAGCATCTAATTCTTTAGGAATCAGAAGTGGCTGTATTGCTGCGAAGAAGCAGGAAGTCATGGTTCTTGCGTGATGGTGGTTTAGTCGGTTCCAAGAACTTCTTCCTTCATCATTTGGAAAAACTGGAAGAAAGGTCGGAGAATCAAACATAGCTAAGTAGGAGACATTCTGATTCTTATATGTAAATATATTGGACATTCACACAACGCCAAGTCACAACTAACTTCTGTGTTCAAATATATCCATAAATACCAGTAATAATGGATGCCTAGAAACCTCTCAAGAACTGGTTTGGATATTTGAGATTGGAACGTGATTCCTTTGAGTTTGGTTACAAATTCCATAAAGAATAAAAGCTATCAAAAGGTTTGTTTTCTTCGCAAAAAAAAAAAAGCTATCAAAAGGGGCAAACAAAGCCATAGATTAAATAAAGAGGGATTAATGATTCAGTCTTATTCAAGTGCGTTACCTGTTTTTTTTTCCCTGTTATTATTTGTTGAACTTCTTTCAGTAACCGGGTGTGGCATTGTTTTCTGAAAAAAACCTTGATTTCACTTGAGTCGTATTCTCATTTTGGTAGACAAAATGAAAATACGACTCAAGTACGGCGCATGTAGATCCTAGTACTATTTCAGAGGTGGTGGTATTGCCCGACTGCCTCCCTCCCTCTCTTTCAGCGTCGTTAATATTCGGACCGTTCACCGGGATTCATTCACCTCACCACCGACCCCGGCTCCCGCCTCCCTCTCCGCCCCAGTCTCCACCGCCCTCACCGCCGGCCGGGCGTCCCCACCGACCGAAAGCTATACCGCGCCCGAGGTCTCCTTCCCCTCCCGTTCCTCTTGCTCGAGGCGTCGAGCGAGACCAGCCCGCCGGCGTCGTCCCCAGGTGAGAACCGAGATCCCCTTTCCCATCCTCTAAAAAATCCTCCCCCTTCCTTTTGTAGTTGACATTTAGGCTGGACGTAGTGGTGATGGATCGATCCAAAGATTTCATCCCAATCGGGGATGCTATGGGGATTGGGAGGGAATTTTCATCTGTCGGAGGAGACGGTGCATGGTCCGCCTCTGGATGGAATCAAATAATACGCCGATTGGGGCTACAAAATGATGAAACCGGGGATTAATTAGAGAAGAAGGCGCATTAGTTCGTCATGATTGCCGGTTCAACCCGTAGATGAGGTTCTCTGGCCTGGATCTTGAACCGGTACAATGCTGGAAATTCATGGTTGAACTTTTGCAATTTCACTGCTCATAACGATAGAGATATTGATAGTGCAGCATTAAGGAGTCGTTTTCTCTGTGCTGTGCACACTATTGTCCCACACATTGGCCATCCCACTAACAAGCCACACCGTGTGGTGTCAGAAAGCTCAGGATTATAGCTCTGATGTGCTTTTCCTTTCGATACAAAATCTCACATCAAGGCCATAGATAGTGAGTAGAGTGTGTTTGGGTCTCCTAGTTTGCAGTGATAACTTCAGGCCAACAGCGCTGTTTGTTCTTAGTTTGAGCATCAAGGATTGCTGTCGGTGAGAATCTATACGTGTCATGTATATGTTACTTCCTCTGTCCCAGAATACTTGGCATTCTAGCTCTGTATCAGGTTCATTGAACATTCTCTGAACCTGGACAACCTGTCTGTCCAGGTTCATTGAACATTCTATGAATCTGGACACTAGAAAACACTCCCAGAATGCCAATTAAACAGGGACAGAGGGAGTATATTATACTAATACTTAACTTGTTGACTGCCGTGTTATCTGATACAGTATTAGCTGTGAACTACAACTGTTACTAGGGTGATCTGGGATTCCAGATTTATTGTGGCATAAGACATGCTTTTCTATGTGTTGGAACACGAGGATGTGGAACCATGTGGAGAAAATGCATCTATGTCTGTCGCTTACTTTGCTTAATGAACTGTCTTTCATTAAGCATGCATGGCAACTAATGCATGTTGGCAGTGACCAGAAACTGTACGCTTGTGCTTGTGCATGCTTTCAGTGCTGCCTTTTTTGTGACAAACCAATGTGAGCAGAATGTTTGGGATAGATCTTGACCTTTTTAGTGTAAGAGCCAGGAGTCTAGGACAATCGTGTGACACATTACACGATGATTGTTCCAAACATATTAACTGTCCATCAAGGTTATACTATTTAACAGTGGAAACATTAGCCTTTGGGTATATAATGTCATAGGTGATAGTAGTATTCAGAAATGTTGATTTTCTGTAAAGGTCTGTTTTGAATTAAGAGTGAAAGTTTCCTATATTTCTGCTTTTTATTAATACACTCGAGCAAACAAAGTGTGCATCAAAACACTCGTCCGTTCCTTTCTCTGCTCTGTTCATTCCTCTCCTTATCTATAAAATGGATTGAATCTTTGAAGCCATCTTTCTATCTCTATTAGTTATCAATCACTAGATTCAAGTTCGTTATAGCATTGTTTTTGTTCTTAAAATATTAGTTTATTTGAATGTGAGAGTATGTGACTCCATTAGTTATCAATCACTGGGAGAGAGAATTGTGAATCATGAACCCTGTAATGTACACTAAAATATCTGGAATCTGTTAAGTCAGAATGACTTTTTTTTGGGGGGTTGCAGAATGCGTAGGGACTAGATATTCCATGAAAGAAAGAGTGACTGTTTAGTATAATTGTGAATGGTTATCGTCTCCACGGTCTCTGATTTGGATTTGGGTGGTCTAGGCATGTGCATATCATATTTCCATCTCATATGGAATATTGATTTTCATACGTGAGATCTTTTCCCTCAGGTAACTGGCTGTTGAATTCTTGTTGAGTTACCTTTACCTGAATATTGCAATATATGAAAATGTGTGGTGGCCCATTTGAAGATACATTATGCATTTTGTTTCTTTAATAATGCAAATCTTGATTGTTATTATATGGAATGTATTGTTATTCTTACTTATTCTTTTTTTTTTGGACAGGATTTGAAGTATCAGTTTAATAGCATCATGGTCCTTGATGCACTATCATCCCCTCACAGGAGGTCACAAAACACATTCTTTATGCAACCCTCAAAGAAGCCACAATCATCTCGCGATGAAGTAGGCAGTTGGTCTGCACTGATGGAGCGGCATCGGTTCCTCTTGACAACACTAGTCGTTCTTGCCTTCCTATGCATGATCTATTTGTACTTTGCAGTAACCTTGGGGGCACCAGATGGTTGCTCTGGACTGGCAGACACTGAAAGGGACGAATGCCTGGCAAAATCTGTTATGCTACATGGAAAGTTGAAACTTCACTAACTCCGGCTTGACATAGACTCATTGATGAAGATCAAATTATTGAGGTTTATATGCACTCTGGTTACGGACCTTACTCTTCATACCTTGAATCTGTATATTTTTTGTGGTGGGTGTGTTGGTTTGTATTCATGTCCGTGTACTTCGCATCGAGATTTACCGTGCCATTAGGGGCAACAGATATGATAGAGGGAGTTTTCTCTGTTGAAACGGTATAATGAAGTAGGTCACCATATTATTCTTTTACCATGGTGTGCTAACATCATCATGGAGCTAGCCATTCATCCAGGAGACCTTGATACTGCCTCAGTAGTGCCATGTTGTAATTGTATTAAGACATTGCTATTTGTTGATCCATAAATATGTCCCTGGTAGAAGTTTTTCAATTCCTAATTTCTTAATGGGCTTGTTCGGCAAGCCTACTTGCCACTACAGTATTCACAGTTATTTCTTCAGCAACTGCTACATTGTTCGTAGTTATTTTTCAAGCAGTCGCTACAGTAAAACAACGCCTTCTAGACTTAACAAACAAGCCGAATGACAAATGCTCGTGGCATGTGCTTGTTTAATGTGACGAGCTTTGCAGTCAATATGAAAAAAATGGACTAGCGGATGAAACGTTTGAGTAAATTTAGTATGAGTGGTTTATATTGGGTACTTTACCCTACTTTGACTTAATTAGGGTCAAGTCCATCTGATTGGACAATTAAAACTGTCAAATCATCAAACCTCCATCTAAACAACATGCCAAATCATGTTTTAAACTCCTACCGATGGTGAGTAATATCTACTTGGCCTATATGCCGCTGCCAACATAACCTCAAAACGCAAAACTATGTTTGAAGCTCTTTCTTCTCGTAGCAAATGTGTCATGCTCCCGTCATGGCACCACCACCTTCTCCTTCTCCACTACCTCTAAGGATGGTTTTTTCAGTGCAACATATCTGTCTACTGATGACCTTTGTTGTCAAGACTTGGAGTGCAAAACAAGTGGCCCATCAAGAGAGGAAGCAAACATGAGGGGTCAATTGAGACATTGAAATGGTGGGAGAAGCAATGATGAGGTCCAATCGTGACAGAAAAGAACTTGATCTCTAGAAGAGATGTCTCAAAAGCCAACTAACATATGTGCCCAATCACAAAGTAATGCAAGAGGCAAAACCACCCAAATGAAGTGACAAGCAAGGCGTATTCAAGTTATTCTACCTGGTTTTGCAATGAAAATAGCATATACCGATATTTGTTTTTTTACTTTATGGATTTATATGGTCGCAACATCAAACCTAAGAGTGCATAATTTACATTTTTCTCTTCCCCATTCAGCTAGTTAGGTTCTTTGCGGTCAAGCCAACCAAACTCGGTTCAAGTCCCTGACACGGGTGTTGTTGCATATTTACAACTAATTATTTTTTCAATGAGATGCGATGACCGTGGTGACTTCGTGAGTATCAATATCTGCCGATCCAATCTTTTAGAGGCGCTCATAAGGGTATGGTTTACGCGCGCATTTTCATAGGGTTGGTACTTGTGCGTGTTGTGAGCGTTTGTTTGTAATGTGTTTAAAAAGAGGAAAACCTTACAAGGATGATATAAAAACAAAAAACATCTGTACAACCCGACGAGATAAGCTCATCTCAAATCATGTGGCTCCTCTTTACTGCCTAACGACACGCCTCTCCCTTAAACTAAACACCGTCACTTCCGTTCCCACGCTCTCACCATATAGCACTCAAAGCCGTCGTCTCCGTCCCCGCCATCATCACTCCTCGGCCTCCATTGTGCTGCCTCCTCCTTTCTACATCTCTCTCCTTCTCGAGGGCACCAACTTGTATAGGCTCACGAGGGTCTCGGCGGCGACGACAGTGCAATCGGCCGTGGTGGCGGGCGGCAGGCGTGTGGACTAAATACTGCTGGCCATGGCCCGCCAGGGGATGAATGGACTAGATACCACCTCGACGCAGTGCTCGAGAACACCCCCCCCCCCCCCCCCCCCCACACACACACACACCCAAGTCGTGCTAGCATGATATGTAGAGCACATTTTCAGATAAAAGAAAAAATCCCTAAAAAAGGATAAAAGAAAAAGTATGTTAAATCATGTTCAGACAGTAGGGGCATTTTCAAAACTTGAAACTTAAATGGCACACTGTAACAAGTTTAGGGACCTGAATACCAAGTTTAGATACTTAGATGGTACACAAGTTTAAGACCACTATTGTATTTTCTCATAAATAAAAAATGTTTTAAAATGGTAATCGTAGGAGGTAAATAAAAAGCTCCCGTTTTGTTCGGGCGAGAAACGAAATATGGTCGCCACGACTCGGACAGACGCTACAGCTAGTGATGTCCAAAGGGGCCGGGCCAAGCGGGTTAGCACGAAGCACGAATTTTTTGTCCGGCCCAAGCACGGCACGACACGATTAATTTAGGGCCATGCCGGCCCGTTAGCCCGTGCGTGCCGTGCTATGGGCCGAGGGTCTAGCACGACGGGCGGCACGGGCACAGCACGAAATAGGGATGGCCCACCTAGCCCGATTTTAGCCCGTGTAGCCCGTTAGGAGCCCGAGAAGGCACGGCCCGTTAGAAGCCTGTCACGGTCTGTTAGCAAAAGTTTTTGCTTGTAATATGTTTTCTTTAGGTCGGGTGGTGTTCTTGGATGGTTGAAGTTTTATTTGAATTCGAGTGGTTGTATTTGCGAATTTGTGTGAATTTTGGTCTAAAGTCTAGTCTTAAAATGATTCTTGTGCTGCTAAGGCACGAAATGATTTATGGGCACGAAAATAATTTAGGGTCTTTCGGCCCGACACGGCACATTTAACTTATTGCGTGCCGTGTCATGGGCCGAGAGTCGAGCACGACGGGCAGCACGGCACGGCACGAAATTAATAGTGTGCCGTGCCGGCACGAAATTAAATGGGCCGTGCCTTTTAGAGCCCGGGCCGTGCCGTACCGTGCCGCACGTTTGGACATCACTAGCTACAGCTCAAAGTCTCTCACTGATGCATTAAAAAAAATGTCTCACTGATGGGCCGGTGCGAAAACTCATCGAGCCCGTTTCTCAAGAAAAAGAAAAAAAAAACTGAAACGCGACCGGCCCTTTGTCGCCCCTTGAGTTGCTGTGAGAAACTGCGAGCTGCCGTTTCCTTCGGTTCCTTCATCGCCGCTGGGAGGGGATCAGGGGAAGCGAGGCTGCGAGGTAGACGAGATTTACTAGGGTTTAGCTTTTTGCCTCGCTGCGACGCCATTTCTCCTTCACAGCTGCTAACCTGGGTGCAATCGGGCGGATTCCGTAGGCGGGCCGCGGCCGGAGCCGCATCTTGAGCACGGGAAGGCGGCGATGGAGGCCGCCACCAAGCGGACCCGCTCATGCTACGGCTCGGCGGAACCTGACCAGCTAAGCGCCCTCCCGGATGAGCTCCTCCGCCACGTCCTCTCCTTCCTCCGGTCCCGGCAGGCCGTGCAGACCACCGTGCTGTCCAAGAGGTGGGTAGATCTGTGGCGCAAGGTGCCTGCCATCAACCTCGACCAAAGAGAGTTCCCACCCGACAGCGGGCGTTTGCTAGGCAACTGGGAAAAGATGAAGGATTTCGCCGCTGACCTGCTGATGCTTCACAATGCGGAGGGCCTGGATGTGTTCAGGCTAAGCTTATGGTATATTCATACCAATATGGGTCCAGATCTTGACAGATGGATTCGCCGTGCCCTCAAGCACCATCCTTTGGTGCTCGACGTCTCTGTTGTCCCGTACGCCGTTCTTTATCCATTTCCCCGTCTTTTCTCTGGCTTTTGTCGTCTCAAAACATTGCATCTTCATGGTGTGAGTTTGAAGGAATCTTTCGAGGAGCACCTTCGCTCTGGGTGCCCAGTCTTGGAAGATTTGAATCTCGACCTTTGTCACCATTACTTCTGTTGCATTCAATCCGACACACTCAAGAACTTGGTTGTTTCTAACTGTGCAAATCAACTAGTAGAAAAGACCTTGGCTATCAAAGCTCCTGCTATTTCTTCCCTATGTCTGAAAGATCCTTTTCGGAGATATATTGATGTTTCATTAGATGCTGGAAATTCCCTTGAGAGGGCATCAATTTCTTTTCTACCTCGCTATGGCTCTCAAAGAATTCAAGTTGGCCTTCTTCGCAGCCTATTCAATGTGATGAGTTTGGAGTTGGAAGGTTTTAATATAATGGTATGTGTTCCTTACTCAAGACGTTTCAGCTCCATGCATATCTGTTAAGGGCCTTTCTTTCATGGATATCTGCAGTCTGTGTGTGATATAGTGAGCCAGTTTAACTTTTGACCATTAACTCAATTTAGTTTCTACTTCTATATTTCAGGGAATGCTAGAGAAGGGATTTGATGAACTGCCGATATTTGTCAACTTGAAAATCTTGTCTCTCAGAGAGAGTTTCAACAATTATCTTGTGGAATGTCATGTGCATAAAATCAAGGCTCTTGGCAGATTTTTGCAGAAATATCCTAACGTGGAGAAGCTTACTCTGCATAATATCAGGGTTAGAATGTTTCAGATTTCGCATTTTCCACTTAGCATGTGAATCATATCCATCTGCATATACATCTTACTTCATTTTTACTGTTGAAAGGACACTTTCAATAGCACGGATCAACAGCGCTGCACCGGCAGACTTCAAATGGTATGTCTTTCTTTGTTTGATATCATTAATTGTTTTATTAGTTCACCATCTGCATTTGTTTGCTTTGATGTCACCTATAGTATGCTGCTTGCTGTTTGTGTTCTATATTTCTCACCACCAGCAGTTGTGCTTTTTTCAATACAAGTGCCTTATTAGGGTCTGTTGTGATATCAGTTGGATGCAATTCTTCATTCTGATTTAATTTTTATCTTGTTTGGTACATCAGCAGTGCTCCTGTTTTTTTGTTTTTTTGTTTTTTTTTTTTTCACTCTGAACTATCTGCATGGAATAGTCCTGAATCCTGATGCTAATGATGATATTTTGGCAGGAATTTTTAATTGTTGTTCGACAATTTAATTTGTTTCTTGTTGTGCCATGGCTCATTAGTTATATGTAACACCTATGATCTATGGTTAGAAAACTTGAAAGAAGATACTTCCTGCTGGTTCCTGTAGCTGTAAAAATTTTTGCATCAAAACTTGAGTGCAATGCAGAGTAATTGAAGAAATATGCCTCCTAGAGAGTGTAAATCTGAATTAGAAGAAAAATCCAAAATTTGGGAACATAAGCATATCATTGGCTATGTGAAAATGCGATTTCCGGAAAGTGGCTTTACTCTCTAGTCAATGTAGGGTGTAAATGGTACTGCTCTGTTCCTTAGGCTATTGGTTTTTTCCTGCTGGCTCAGAAAAGGGCAATCCTTATCACAAAGTAGGATCAAGACTGTTCATATGTGTCAGCCTCCGAGGACTATGTCATGCATATATTATTGTTTTCTTTCTACCATGGGACAATACAAGTTTTGTACATTGATGTGCCTACTCATTGGACCTCATGTATGTTATCAACACGAGTGCTGATGCTTATTTATACTATTTACCTATTATGCAGATTGTTTCCCCTAGTTTTCACAAAAGGGATACCCTAATCAACCTTAGTTCTGATTCTTCATCTGTGCCAACTACTAAGAATTAGACCGTACAGTTAAAAACTGAACTAAGAACATTTCATTTGACGCAGAGTAACTGCTTCCGGTCCTCATGCTGGATGGTAAACCCCCCCCCCCCCCCCCCCCCACACACACACACCACCAAACAACCCCAATTCTTTTTGCTGTGATGGTACCTCTGCGTATCTGTGACTGTATAGTGATACTTTCCCCCTACTTCTGTGTGCTATTTTATCTGAGGATGTCGTTTCTTCTAACGCATGCTCATAATTATCTCATAAAGAAATGATGTCTGCCTTTTTTTTCATAAAAGGTACTATTGATCTGTTCATATGAAAGCAAATGTAATATGAAAATGGACATGCTCTCTTCAGCTGTATGCTAAGCTTAGTCTGTGTGACTACAACAAACACAAAATGTATATCCATATTTATTATCTTTTCTTTTGTGTTAATTATCTGGGCAGTGGATGACTCACTGTTGTCTTTTTATATATTTCAGATGGTGCCATTTGTAGATCCCATTAAATTCCCTACTTTGGGTAACTTGACAAACTTAACTCTGGATGAATGCGATTTGCGTCATAACTTCCTATTATTGCGCCACTGTCTGCGGAGTGCTCCTAATTTGAGCAATCTCACTGTGCGGTGTTGCAAGGTTAGGTAACTTTCCTCTTAGTCCATTCGTCTTTGCTCAGTTTAGCTTGCTAATCCTTTGTGTTGGAAACAGCTCCCAGAAGGTTCCGTAGGAAGGAAAGGAAATGCCAAGTCGAAGAAGAAGAAGAACACATTTTCCCAAGTATGGAACATGGTGAACTTCCAACTTGAGAAACTAAAGTCCACTGAAATTATATACAGGGCAGACAGAAATGATGGCGATATCGGGGAATTAATCAACCTCTTGCTCAACATCTCAAGCTCTGGACGAGAGAATAATATAAAGTTGACCAAACTGCCAATGTATTGACGTGTTCGTCAATATTATAAGGTGGTACTTAGTTCTAGAAAATCATTTTGGCAACGATGTAGGGGCACCATATGTACTTGTGACCGTTTCCAGATTATCGTCTCAACTAGGCGAGCAATCATGTCTTCAGTCATTTTTTTTTTCCTTTTTAAAGAGAGACAATGCTTTATTGCCTCAGCTGTGTTCTGCTACCTTATCGTTGGGGTATGGCTGTCGTATTTTGCTGCTTAGAGCTTAAATATAAAAAGGGATAAGGATGTATCAACCTTGTAATTTTCAGAACTTTAAACTTAAATGGTACATTGTAACAAGTTTAGGGACATGAATATCGAGTTCAGATACTTAAATGATACTCCTACACAAGTTTAAAGACCACTATTGTATTTTGCTCATAAGTCAAAAATGTTTTAAAATGGTAGTCGTAGGAGGTAAATAAAAAGCTCCCGTTTTGTGGGGCGAGAAATGAAATATGGTCGCCGCGACTCAGACAGACGCTACAGCTTAAAGTCTCTCACTGATGCATCTCAAAAAAGAAAAAAAAGTATCACTGATGCGTCTAAAAAAAATAACATGCCTCACTGATGGGCCGGTGCGAAAACGCATCGAGCCCGTGTCTCAACTGAAAGGCCCCCAGTTCCCCAAAAAAAGAAGGAAAAAAAAAAAAAACTGAAACACGACCGGCCCTGTACCACTGAGTTGCTGTGCGAACTGCCGTTTCCTTCAGTCCGTCGTCGCCCCTGGGAGGGGAAGGGAGAGGCTGCGAGGGAGACGAGATTTACCAGGGTTTAGCTTTTTGCCTCGCTGCGACGCCATTTCTCCTTCACAGCTGCTAACCTGGGTGCAATCCGGCGGATTCCGTAGGCGGGCCGCGGCCGGAGCCGCATCTTGAGCACGGGAAGGCGGCGATGGAGGCCGCCACCAAGCGGACCCGCTCATGCTACGGCTCGGCGGAACCTGACCGGCTAAGCTCTCTCCCGGATGAGCTCCTCCGCCACGTCCTCTCCTTCCTCCGGTCCCGGCAGGCCGTGCAGACCACCGTGCTGTCCAAGAGGTGGGTCGATCTGTGGCGCAAGGTGCCTGCCATCAACCTCGACCTCGGAGAGTTCCCAGACAGCGAGCGTTCCTTAGGCAACTGGGAAAAGATGAAGGATTTCGCCACCGACCTGCTGATGCTTCACAATGCGGAGGGCCTGGATGTGTTCAGGCTAAGCTTATGGTATATTCATACCAATATGGGTCCAGACCTTGACAGATGGATTCGCCGTGCCCTCAAGCACCATCCTTTGGTGCTCGACATCTCTGTTGACCCGAGGCGCGGCTGTGTTTATGAATTTCCCAATCTTTTCTCTGGCTTTTGTCGTCTCAAAAAGTTGCATCTTTATGGTGTGAGTTTGAACGAATCTTTCGGCAAGCACCTTCGCTCTGGGTGCCCAGTATTGGAAGATTTGAATCTCGAAAATTGTTCCCGTTGCTTCTGTTGCATTCGATCCGACACGCTCAAGAACTTGGTTGTTTATGGCTGTGCAAATCAAGAAAATACCTTGGCTATCAAGGCTCCCGCTATTTCTTCCCTATGTCTGAAAGATCCTGTTCAGAGCTATATTGATGTTTCAATAGATGCTGAAAATTCCCTTGAGAGGGCATCAATTTCTTTTCTATTTTGCTCTGCCTCTCCAAGAACTGAAGTCGGCCTTCTTGGCAGTCTATTCAATGTGACGAGTTTGGAGTTGGAAGGTTTTGATATAATGGTATGTGTTCCTTACCCAAGATGTTTCTGCTCCATGCATATCTGTTAAGGGTTGCTTGAAAGTTTCTCCATGCATATCTGCAGTCTGTATGTGATCTATTGAACCAGTTTAACTTTTGACCATTGACTCAATTTAGTTTCTACTTCAATATTTCAGGGAATGCTAGAGGAGGGATTTGATGAACTCCTGATATTTGTCAACTTGAAAATCTTGTCTCTCAACTGGTGTTTTGACAATTATATTGGTGAATGTCATGTGCAAAAAATCAAGGCTCTTGGCAGATTTTTGGCGAAATATCCTAACTTGGAGAAGCTTACTCTGCAGACTATGCTGGTTAGAATGTTTCAGATTTCACATTTTCCACTTAGCATGTGAATCGTATCCATCTGCATAGACATCTTACTTCATTTTTACTGTTGAAAGAATGTTTTCAAGAGGACGGATCAACAGCGCCGCACCGGCAGACTTCAAATGGTATGTCTTTCTTTGTTTGATATCATTAATTATTTTATTAGTTCACCATCTGCATTTGTTTGCTTTGGTGTCACCTATAGTATGCTGCTTGCTGTTTGTGTTTTATATTTCTCGGTTCTCACCACCAGCAGTTGTGCTATTTTCAATGTAAGTGTCTTATTAGGGTCTGTTGTAATATCAGTTGGATGCAATTCTTCATTCTGATTTTAATTTTTCTCTTGTTTGGTACATCAGCAATGCTCCTGTTTTTGTTTTTTTCAATATATATATTTTTTCCACTCTGAACTTTCTGCATGTAATAGTCCTGAATCCTGATGCTAATGATGATATTTTGGCAGGATTTTGTAATTGTTTTTCCACAGTTTAGTTTGTTTCTTGTTGTGCCATGGCTCATTATTTATATGTAACACCTATATGATCTATGGTGAGAAAACTTGAAAGAAGATACTTCCTGCTGGTTTCTGTAGCTGTAAAAAACTTTGCACCAAAAGTTGAGTGCAATGCAGAGTAATTGAAGAAAAATCCAAAATTTGGGAACTTAAGCATATCATTGGCTATGTGAAAATGCGAATTCCGGCAAGTGGCTTTACACTCTAGTCAATGTAGAGTGTAAATGGTAGTGCTCTGTTCCTTAGGCTATTGATTTTTCCTGCTGGCTCAGAAAAGGGCAATCCTTATCACAAAGTAGATCAAGACCGTTCATCTGTGTCACCGCCGAGGACTATGTCATGCATATATTATTGTTTTTCTTTGTACCATGGGACAATACAAGTTTTGTACATTGACGTGCCTACCAATTGGACCTCATGTATGTGATAAACACGAGATACAAGTGCTGATGTTTACTTATACTTTTCACTTATTATGCTTGTTTCCCCTAGTTATTCAGAAAAGGGATACCCTAATCAACCTTATACCTTATAACTGCTTCCTGTCCTCTGCTGGATGGTACCTTTTTCCCCCATCTTTTTGCTGCGATGGTACCTCTGCGTATCTGTGACTGTATAGTGATACTTCCCCCCTACTTCCGTCTATGCTATGTTCTATTTTATTTGTCGCTAGCAATCATGTTTGATAACCATGTTTATCTGAGGATGTCGTTTCTTCTAACGCATGCTCATACCTATCTCACAAAGAAATGTTGTTTGCCCTTTTTTCCCTAAAAGGTACTATTGATCTGTTCGTATGAAAGCAAATGTAATATGAAAATGGACATGCTATCTTCTGCTGAATGCTAAGCTTAGTCTGTGTGACTACAACAAACACAAAATGTATATCCATATTTATTATCTTTTCTTTTGTGTTAATTATCTGGACAGTGGATGACTCACTGTTTTTTTTTTAAAAAAAAAATTCAGATGGTGCCATTTGTAGATCCCATTAAATTCCCTACGTTGGGTAACTTGACAAACTTAATTCTGGATAAATGCGATCTGCATGACAACTTCCAGTTATTGCGTCACTGTCTGCGGTGTGCTCCTAATTTTAGGAATCTCACCGTGCGGTGTTGCAAGGTTAGCTAACTTTCCTCAGTCCATTAGTCTTTGCTCAGTTTAGCTTGCTAATCCTTTATGTTGGAAACAGCTCCCAGAAGGTTCAGTAGGAAGGAAAGGAAATGCCAAGTCGAAGAACACATTTTCCCGAGTAAACTAAAGTCCACTGAAATTATATACAGGGCAGACGAATATGATGGCGATATCGGGGAATTAGTCAACCTCTTGCTCAACATCTCAAGCTCTGCAGGAGAGAATAATATAAAACTGACCAAACTGCCAATGTATTGATGTGTTAGTCGATATTATAAGGTTGTACTTAGTTCTGGAAAATCATTTTGGCAACTATGTAGGGGCACCATATGTACTTGTGACCATTTCTGGATGATCGTCTCAACTAGGCGAGTGATCTTTTTTTTTTTCCTTTTTAAAGAGAGAATGCTTTATTTCTTCAGCATGCGTTCTGATACGTTTATCCTTGGGGTATGGCTGCCATGTTTTTTTTGCTTTGAGCTGAAATATAAAAAAGGATAAGGATGTATCAACCTGTTATTATGTACGTTCATTGCAACATGCTGTTGCTGCCTAGAGTGCTGGAAGAAGGCGCCGCGCGAGGACGTTGCTGCGGATGCCAGAGTATCCCGTGGCGACGGCCGGGCTAGGCAAGCAGAGCCATCCGGACGCCGGCCACGACGGTTTCATCTCCTCAAGCCGAGTCACAGCGTCAAGGCGTCGTCGCTGATGGAGCCAAGGAGCGGGCGGACACGAGCGACCTGGCAACGGGCGTGCCACGCCTCCGGCGACCAGACCGACGACATGCGTCGTTAAAGTAGCAGTCCAAATGGTTACTTGCTGAGTTTCAGAATTGAGAAGCAGCTGAATCGCACTTGCAACCTGATCGATTGGACAACGAAACACGGCGCACGACTGTGTACTCGTTAATGAATGAATAATCAGGGAAAAGATTTGCAGTTGCACAGGTGTCTCTTCCATTAGATTTGCATCAACAAAACATCTTTTGTGCTTACTCCATTCTAGTACAAAAATAAGTTCACAAGATTCCTAGAGTCTCTAACTTCCGTTCATGATCTCCGGCCGCTCACATATCAGTTTTCCGCTACTGTGGCACATCGAGTCCACCTAACCTAAATGTTCTGTTTGATATCACTCCAACAGCTCGGACCAAACACAACCCGTCTTCAAGTGGATTGATTGGAGCCTTTGGGGGCAGGGCCCAAACATCCAAATAGCTTCGCTCCTCAGAGCACAACGTTCTCAAGGACATGTTCATTCATAATTCACTCCAAACAATTCCACAAGGATATCAAACAGAATTAAGATCACTACCTCCAAAGGCTTGAAACGCCAGCAAGCAGCACTAAAGCAACAATATGACGAGAGTGGCCTGGGAACGCACATTGCACATGCAGCAATAAAGGAGCAGAAATCAACAGACCATTGCTGCTGCTTCCAGATCAACTTTGCTGCCACTGCTAAACAAAGCAAGCGGCCGTCTCAGGCGCCAACTCCGGCAGCAACTGGAGGAGGCGCCGAAGAGGGAGTCCCGACAGCCAGGCCTGCCGCCAGCGTAGTACTCGGCGCGGCGGCGCAGTGAAGGAGCGGGGTGACGGTGATGGGGAAAACTACAGCCGCCGCCGTTCGTGCGCGGGCACGGTCTGGATCCGCGCGGGCACATATATTGCAATATATGTCTATCTGCCATTCTTAACCTAAATCACTTTGCCTTTCTGGTACCAATTTTTTATGGCATTCAATCTTCTCCAAAACTACGAACCAACCTTACCTTTCACCTGAAAATACTCTACTGTTCGAGATACTTTTTTTTTTTCTGAGAATTCTGCATAGCAAACTATTTTCTCCCCTCCCTAGCCTATCAATCCATTTTGGTAGTAGGCATATGTTTATTACTCTGACATCCACAAAACCTAAACCTAAATTATATCAGTCTGCACGTACAAAACCCTCTCATTGGACAATATTTACCTGTTTATTGCTAGGCAAATCTGGATCTGATCATATCCAATGCTTGGTGATTTCTCTCGTATAAAGAATATATCCCCATTGCATATAAAGGAACACTGGATAAGCATGAATCAATCAAGGCCTTTTTACTCCGTTGATGGCAGATGCTTACATTACCAGGCATCTTTTTATTTATCTAATCTTCAGAAACACACATCAGTTGCTTCGATCTTAGACAATTTCAGCTCTCCCACGGGAAGACCCAGATAAATCATAGGCGAAGTGCCTATTCTTTTGTAATTCAGCGTCTCTGCAAATCTCCTCTGCTCCGCACTCTGGTAGTGGCTAGCTTAGAGGGTTGGAGATGCACGCAACTAAAGGACAGCGGATCCACGGAGCTGCCCAGGAAAATATGAACAGGCAAATCGGCCGGCCACACTCGACCTGTGCAGGCGTGGCAGCTGGAGGAAAGACGTTGAAAAGCATAGTCACTACCTTTCTACTAGTATAAATAAATAAATAATAGAAAGGCGGAAAGAGAGTAGTCTCCACCAAAAGTACAGAAAGAAAGCCTCTTTCCATCCCTTGCTACAATCCCTCTTCTGTTCTATGTGCGGTGTGATGTGATGTGTGCTTCTGTTCGGTATTCAGAACAGTTTTTCAGCTCTGTCCCTGGTAGCCAAAAACATTTGTGGGTATACTATCAAAATTTGATGAGGCAGGCTTCCAAGGGATGGAGACCCCCATAGCAGTAGCCAAAACAAAGCGCCGCCGCCGCTCCTCGTGCAACCCCATGGAGGCCTCCGCCGTCGCCGCAGCCAAAATCGACCTGAACTTTCCGATCTGCATATCCTCCGACGACGAGGAGGACGGCCCCATCTACATATCCTCCGATGACGACGAGGAAGGCGGACGCGCCGCCGCCGAAGTGATCGAGATCCAAGACCCAGTCCCCCTCTCGTCGATCACCACCGCCAACTCTGCTTTATTGGCTTCTGGATCCTCTTCTTCCCCTGCCGCCGCAGACCGCAAGGGAAAGCGCAAGCTATCATCGCAAGGTTGGAATCTCGAATTCTTGGTATAAACTTGATTAGGAATTCTACTAAATGTTCTGCTAATCGTCGGTTCAGGTGAATCGTCGGCGCCTACAAGAAGCAGCTGCTGGGACGAGTTCTACTGCACGATCTGCATGGAAATTCTGCCAAGTGCTCTCAAGTTCAGCGTCGGCTCGTGCCGCCACGCCTTCTGCGTGAGCTGCACCGTCCAGTACATCGCCGCCAAGGTCGGCGAGAACGTCGTCCATGTCAGGTGCCCCGACCCCGGGTGCCGGGACGGCGTGGTCGAGCTGGAGGACTGCCGAGGCCTCATCCCCTCCGACCTGCTGGGGAAATGGGACCTCAAGCTGTGCGAGTCGGCGGTGCTCGGCGGGGCGGCGAGCACCAAGGTCTGCTACTGCCCGTTCAGGGACTGCTCGGCGCCGCTCCTTGCCGACCGGGCCGGCGAGGGGGTGGTGAGCAGCATCCCGGAGGTGGACTGCCCGCACTGCCGCCGGCTGTTCTGCGCCCGGTGCATGGTGCCGTGGCACGACGGCGTCGGCTGCGAGGAGTTCCAGGGGCTCGGGGAGCACGAGCGCGGCCGGGAGGACGTGATGCTGCGGCGGCTCGCCGGCGCCAGGCGCTGGCAGCGGTGCCCCCAGTGCAGGATGTACGTGGAGAGGTCGCAGGGATGCCCCTTCATGCGCTGCAGGTAATAACAACTCCAAGCCTGCTTTGCTTGCTTGCTTGGGGCTCGATCGATCTCATCTCTGACAGACTTGTTGTTAAAATTTGGTGTGGTTAATTGGTTCGCTTTTGAACTTGGATTGGAATTTGTAGGTGCGGGTGCTGCTTCTGCTACACCTGTGGATCCCCAATGTGCAAGCAACTCCATTACTGCAAAAGATGCAACCCCTGAGCTGAGCGTTCGGCTGATGCCTCTCTGCAGGCTCTCTTACTTAATGCTAGCTTCATTTTGCAAACAAAAAAAAAATATATATATATTTGACTTGTCCTTATTTTTATAATATGATCCCGTGTGTTCTAGACATGAACCATATCTTATTACAGGCTTGTGCAAACAACATGTTTGAAGGCATCGCCAGACGCCAGTTGTGCTAATGTTACTCCTTTTTTACTCAAGGTTCTCTTGTTTTATGAAATACAAGTAGGAGGCACTGCTCATCCGTTAAGGAGCAAGAATGGGAAAAGTTCGTTGAGGATATTACACAAAAGACTAGAAGAAGGTTCATAACGATTTGCCATTGAAGAAGCTAAGAAAACTCAGGGGCACCACATGCCGGTCGCCCCCATGTAGAAGGACGTTTCAGAGGCACCACATGCTCTTCCAAAACAGAAAAACTGAAAGTACCAAGAAACGAAGTATGTTTCAGATGTGCATACCTTCTTCTAGTGCCTAAATGCTAGGAACACAGCAGTACTGAAAAGTAGAAAGTACCAAGAGAGGAAAAGTTCCGCCAGGTAACGTATATGATCACGAAGAACATAACCAAAATTAAGGTCAATACACACTCAAGTAATGATAATGAAATGATAATATGCTGACAGAATAACAGTTCAGAAACTCATGGCACTAGCGTGACCCCATATTCCAAAATCTTTCTTTGTTTGATATCATTAATTATTTTATTAGTTCACCATCTGCATTTGTTTGCTTTGGTGTCACCTATAGTATGCTGCTTGCTGTTTGTGTTTTATATTTCTCGGTTCTCACCACCAGCAGTTGTGCTATTTTCAATGTAAGTGTCTTATTAGGGTCTGTTGTAATATCTGTTGGATGCAATTCTTCATTCTGATTTTAATTTTTCTCTTGTTTGGTACATCAGCAATGCTCCTGTTTTTGTTTTTTCAATATATATATTTTTTCCACTCTGAACTTTCTGCATGTAGTAGTCCTGAATCCTGATGCTAATGATGATATTTTGGCAGGATTTTATAATTGTTGTTCCACAGTTTAGTTTGTTTCTTGTTGTGCCATGGCTCATTAGTTATATGTAACACCTATATGATCTATGGTGAGAAAACTTGAAAGAAGATACTTCCTGCTGGTTTCTGTAGTTGTAAAAAACTTTGCACCAAAAGTTGAGTGCAATGCAGAGTAATTGAAGAAAAATCCAAAATTTGGGAACTTAAGCATATCATTGGCTATGTGAAAATGCGAATTGCGGCAAGTGGCTTTACACTCTAGTCAATGTAGAGTGTAAATGGTAGTGCTCTGTTCCTTAGGCTATTGGTTTTTCCTGCTGGCTAAGAAAAGGGCAATCCTTATCACAAAGTAGATCAAGACTGTTCATCTGTGTCACCGCCGAGGACTATGTCATGCATATATTATTGTTTTTCTTTGTACCATGGGACAAGTTTTGTACATTGACGTGCCTACCAATTGGACCTCATGTATGTGATAAACACGAGATACAAGTGCTGATGTTTACTTATACTTTTCACTTATTATGCTTGTTTCCCCTAGTTATTCACAAAAGGGATACCCTAATCAACCTTATACCTTATAACTGCTTCCTGTCCTATGCTGGATGGTACCTTTTTTCCCCCATCTTTTTGCTGCGATGGTACCTCTGCGTATCTGTGACTGTATAGTGATACTTCCCCCCTACTTCCGTCTATGCTATGTTCTATTTTATTTGTCGCTAGCAATCATGTTTGATAACCATGTTTATCTGAGGATGTCGTTTCTTCTAACGCATGCTCATACCTATCTCACAAAGAAATGTTGTTTGCCCATTTTTCCCTAAAAGGTACTATTGATCTGTTCGTATGAAAGCAAATGTAATATGAAAATGGACATGCTATCTTCTGCTGAATGCTAAGCTTAGTCTGTGTGACTACAACAAACACAAAATGTATATCCATATTTATTATCTTTTCTTTTGTGTTAATTATCTGGACAGTGGATGACTCACTGTTTTTTTTTAAAAAAAAAAATTCAGATGGTGCCATTTGTTGATCCCATTAAATTCCCTACGTTGGGTAACTTGACAAACTTAATTCTGGATAAATGCGATCTGCATGACAACTTCCAGTTATTGCGTCACTGTCTGCGGAGTGCTCCTAATTTGAGGAATCTCACCGTGCGGTGTTGCAAGGTTAGCTAACTTTACTCTCAGTCCATTAGTCTTTGCTCAGTTTAGCTTGCTAATCCTTTATGTAGCATTTGGATGTTGGAATTGAGAGCTGGAATTAGGAATTAGTATTGGGCTCATCCAATTCCAGTGTTTGGATGCCGCCAGAATTAGGAATTGGCATTGGAGGCCCAATTCCATGGCATTGAAATATAAGTGAGTTGCCTTGTCCACAATTCAGAGGCTCGACCCTCTGAATTCAGTGGCATTGGAGCGTCTCTATGAGGGATTGTCGATTTTTGAATAAAAAAATAAAAAAAATTAAAATTTAAAACAATTTGAAACAAAAATATGATTGCAAAATCGTCGGTAACCGGACCGGTTATCGGAAAAATCGAAAAAACCGCAAAAAAAATTGAAAATTTGAAACAAAAATATGATTGCAAAACCGTCGGTAACCGGATCGGTTACCCGAAAAACCGAAAAAACCGGTCCGCTTTTCGAATTCAAAATTTAGAAAAAAAGTTAAACAAAAATATTTTTAAAAACTAGATAAAATTTGCACTGCAATGGTGGAACAAGAACAAGAAAATTCCATCATGTTGTTGAGTTCCATCGCCGAATTTTGCCCCTGAGTTGAATTCTAGCGTTCAATTTCATCTACATCCAAACAATCGCAATTGGCATTGAGCTCATTTCAATGCCTAGGCTGATTTGGTATTGAACCTAATTCAATTCCAAAACCTCCAATATCTATATCCAAACGGACCCTTATGTTGGAAACAGCTCCCAGAAGGTTCAGTAGGAAGGAAAGGAAATGCCAAGTCGAAGAACACATTTTCCCGAGTAAACTAAAGTCCACTGAAATTATATACAGGGCAGACAAATATGATGGCGATATAGGGGAATTAGTCAACCTCTTGCTCAACATCTCAAGCTCTGCAGGAGAGAATAATATAAAACTGACCAAACTGCCAATGTATTGATGTGTTAGTCGATATTATAAGGTTGTACTTAGTTCTGGAAAATCATTTTGGCAACTATGTAGGGGTAGGGATGTCAATTCGGGGCGGGTACCCGCCTACCCGCCGGGTACCCGACCCGATGGGGACGGGGATGGGGGACGTTTTCCACTCATGGGTGGCGCCCGTACCCGTCCCGACATAAGTCTGGTACGGGGCGGGGATTGAAACCCACCCATGGGGAATCCGGCGGGGACTCGAAAATTTGGATTTCGTTATTTTGTAAATTGGTTAAGTGTGATATGCATGTGTGTTAAGTCTGTATGTCTAAATGTGAGTGTTAAGACTGAATTTTTATTCTTTTGTTTGCATCTGACAATGTGACATGTATGTGTGTGTTGCCAGGATGGCACAATGGCACTTTGTCAATGCAAATTTGCTGTCAACTTTGTCAAACTGATAGGAAAATGTGTTTATTGTGTTTTACCTGTGGGTACCCGATACCCGCCCCGTTACCCGACGGGGACGGGAACGGGGATGAATTTCCACCCACGGGGACGGGGACGGGTAGGAATTTCTACCCGACACGCTTGGCGGGGCGGGCATGGGTATGCTCTACCCGTCCCGAACCCGCCCCATTGCCATCCCTATGTAGGGGCACCATATGTACTTGTGACCATTTCTGGATGATCGTCTCAACTAGGCGAGTGATTTTTTTTTTTTCCTTTTTAAAGAGAGAATGCTTTATTTCTTCAGCATGCGTTCTGGTACGTTTATCCTTGGGGTATGGCTGCCATGTTTTTTTTTACTTTGAGCTGAAATATAA
Organism: Eragrostis curvula; assembly: GCA_007726485.1. Taxonomy (NCBI): domain Eukaryota; kingdom Viridiplantae; phylum Streptophyta; class Magnoliopsida; order Poales; family Poaceae; genus Eragrostis; species Eragrostis curvula. The sequence goes on from CM017445.1 coordinate 2,002,943, forward strand.
AAAAGGATAAGGATGTATCAACCTGTGCATTGCAACATGCTGTTGCTGCCTAGAGTGCTGGAAGAAGGCGCCGCGCAAGGACGTTGCTGCGGATGCCAGAGTATCCCGTGGCGACGGCCGGGCTAGGCGAGCAGAGCCATCCGGACGCCGGCCACGACGGTTTCATCTCCTCAAGCCGAGTCACAGCGTCAAGGCGTCGTCGCTGATGAAGCCAAGGAGCGGGCGGACACGAGCGACTTGGCAACGGGCGTGCCACGCCTCCGGCGACCAGACCGACGACATGCGTCGTTAAAGTTGCAGTCCAAATGGTTACTTGCTGAGTTTCAGAATTGAGAAGCAGCTGAATCGCACTTGTAACCTGATCGATTGGACAACGAAACACGGCGCACGACTGTGTACTCGTTAATGAATGAATAATCAGGGAAAAGATTTGCAGTTGCACAGGTGTCTCTTCCATTAGATTTGCATCAACAGAACATCTTTTGTGCTTACTCCATTCTATTACAAAAATAAGTTCACAATATTCCTAGAGGCTCTAACTTCCGTTCATGATCTCCGGCCGTTCACATATCAGTTTTCCGCTCCTGTGGCACATCGAGTCCACCTACATGTTCTGTTTGATATCACTCCAATAGCTCGGACCGAAACAACCAGTCTTCAAGTGGATTGATTGGAGCCTTGGGGGCAGGGCCCAAACATCCAAATAGCTTCGCTAGCACAACGTTCCCAAGGACAGGTTTCATAATTCACTCCAAACAATTCCACAAGGATATCAAATGGAATTCAGATCACTACCTCCAAAGGCTAAAAACGCCAGCAAGCAGCAAATATGACGAGAGTGACCTGGGAACGCACATTGCACATGCAGCAGCAATAAAGGAGCAGAAATCAAGAGACCATTGCTGCTGCTTCCAGATCAACTCTGCTCAACAAAGCAAGCTCTGCCACTGCTGAACAAAGCAAGCGGCCGTTTCAGGCGCCAATTCCGGCAGCAACTGGAGGAGGAGGCTCCCAAGAGGGAGGCTCGACAGCCAGGCCTGTCGCCAGCGCGGTGCTCGGCGCGGCGAGGCAGTGAAGGAGCGGGGTGACGGTGATGGGAAAAACTACAGCCGCCGCCGCCGCCGTTCGTGCGCGGGCACGGTTTGGATCCACGCGGGCGGCGTTGCGTCTCAGGTACACGGAGGAAGTGGGTATTGCGCGGCGGCGCTCGGTGCCGGAGGTAGAAGCTGACCGCGGGACGCTTGGCCGGAGCGCGTGGCGGCGGGGATTGCCGCCGGCAGAGGAGAGGGGGCCGGTTGTAATTTTACAAAACACCCCTTACATTTGGATCGCGGCTATCCACAATTTATAGTTACGTTATTTATTTGGATCGCGACTATTAATCGCGATCCATTATTTTACACAATACATCCTGATTTGGATCGTGATTTTTAATCGCGATACAATATTTTACACTATACCTTCTATATGGACCGTGATTATTAATCGCAATCTAATATTTACAAAATATCCCTTGGATAATCGTGATCCAGTATTTTGCAAAATGTCCCCTGGCTCGGGCTTGGATCGTGACCTCTCTGCTCCGCCGGCCGCTCGCCCGCCGCCGCTGCCGATCTCCCATGTTCCATTCCCCGATCGAGCCTCCGCACCATATCCCCCGATTCTCTGCATCCAGGACCAAGAGGCGGAGGCGCTGGCCCGTCCTGAGGAATGGATACTCGGCCTGGTCGCTTCGCTTCCGTTCACATCTGATCGTGCGCCCTGCTGCGGACGAGCATCCGGCCTATCCGCCATGGCTGGAGGTGGCGCCGGCGAGGAGGGCAATCTGGAGGAGTTCTTCAAGTACAGGAAAAGGACGCGCGGTGCCAGCACCGCCAGTGGTGACGGTCTCGACCTCGGTGGCATACGCGGATACACCGCCGCCTCATCCGCATCGGCAGCCCCCCCACACCGACCTCCAGCTTCCAGCCAGGTGCCGTGTGCCTTCTCTATCCCCATTTCTAGCACCAGCACCTTACCGCCGCCTGCAACGAGTAACATCATCAAGATAATGCACTAGTGAATATGCCAGAACGAAACTTTACTGAATGCCTCGGTTTGTTGGCTCTTCATATTGCCGAGTTCAAGTAGAATGGTTTAACTCCTGCTCTGTTTCTTTCCAGTATCAAAGACTCAAGAGACAGCCAGGCCACAGAAGGGCTTCTATTCGAGGCATTCTTTTTACTCATCATCGTATTTTGTTGGCCATTTCTAGTTGTCGACTTTCTTCTCTTTTTTTTGTGTGTGTATAAATTCAATTATGGTAAAGAATGGGGCTGTGAAAGAATTTATGATTTTTTGCTTGTATCAGGTAGTCTCTAGAAAACAATTGCATGCACATATGGGTTTGAACTGTCCTGAATCCAGTATGTACTTATACCGATGTGGATGTCCTGTTGAATACTTATGCCAGAAATAAACAGCCTGAATGGACCATAGGTAGCTCATATAGGTGTGCAGGAGCAAAAGGTATTTTGTTTAAAGTTGCTTTGACAAAAAAAAAAAAAAACACTTAGCGCTATCATGCATGTTCATATTTTTTTAGCATTATCTCTTGTCTAGCATATTAGTGTTGAATATTACCTTCCTTCTTCCTTGTAGAGCTATATGTCAAGTGTTTCCTTTCCGCATGACAATCATCAGTTGAAGTTCTCTGTTCTGAATCTTCTGTAAATGTTCAGTTCTACTGTATCTCTCCGACTTGTACTGTATATAATAAACAACCCTCTTTTCGGTGCAGCTATATCTTCTAGTAAGAATTTATGAACGGATTGTTGGAAATGGTGGAGGCCCTGTCTCAGTTGGACTGTACACATATCTTTGATGAGGCTGTCAGAACACATAGCCCTGGCACATTTTGATGTGGGCTGTTTATTGCAAAACCTGATGGGCATCTTCTGTTGATTATTTTTCATGACTTATTTAGCGTTGAATCATAGTCTTGACTTTCATAACTATTTCTGTACTTTTGCAGGTTTTACTGCTCCTTTCAGTTCTCCAATTCTCAAGAGAAAATGTTGGCACTGCCATCGTCAAAGTAAGTTGTCATACCTCGTATTTCTACCTTATATGAACTTTCGGTGTTTGTGTTCGCAACTGTCCAATGTCAAAGCTAGAATAGGAAGTAATGAGGTTGATAAATATGTTCCTAGGATATATTTGAACGTTTATGCCTTGTACCCTTGTCTTTGATCCTTTCATACTGATGATGACGCATTTTTCTAACTGAAATGTTGGTTGATTAATCCTGAAAGTGTCATGCTACTGGATTGGTTTGCGTGTTGGGAGACCCGATATGATGCTTTCCCTGCTGAATTTGTCTGCCATGTTTTAGATAGGACTAGCATGATTCATGTGCTCCGCAACGGTGAAATTCACTAATCATCATTATCCAGGATTCCTGGTGGCAAAACTTCAAATCAATGCTTCTTGTACCTTGTGAGTGGCCATGTGTTGATTTGCAAATATAAACATCAGATATTTCCTGTGTTAGTAATTTGAGGAAACAGATAAGAGTGTTTCATACTATTTGATTTTTTTTTTCCGTTTACGACTGTAGTCAAACAAGGACGACTGATTAGTTGATCTTATTCATTACTCCGAGTACATTGGTGTAAAGAGTCATCTTTAAATACACTGGCATTTTTTTTTTCAGATAAAAGATGGAGGTACTGAGTAAGAACATGACAATTAACATGAACTCGGTGGAATCTTGATGCAAATAGCAATCAAATGGAGAAACACGGACATTTTTTTTTGGTGTGTTCAAGTCAGAAGTTTCATGATGAAAGCATACAAATACAAACAAAAATCTGCTGAAGAGATGGGATAATAACATTTGAAGAAGATGACCATGGTGCCAGACTGTTTTATGCCTCAGAGCTCACGTCACAAGAGGTTCAATGCGGTGGTTTGATTCGCAGTTGGAGTGGCGTTATGATGAGAGGTTATGAGAGAACTCTGTACCGACTAAATGATGAGTATGTTTTGCTGGAGATAGTTGAATTGATACTATGGGATGATATGTTTACAGCATATGTGATGAGATATATCGGTTGGTCGGTAATGACCCTGTTATGCCATTGTAGTCTTATATCTGCATTTGTATGGGTGAAGTGCTGGTTAAGCCTCAGAAGAAGGGGCTGGAGATATTCTGTATTATGCAGGTTGTCGGATGTGCAACAGAAGCGAGGACCTGGGGGTACAGGACGAAGGATGTTGATAGAGGAGAGCGTCAGTTAGTGCTTCTGCAAGATTGTGCTACTTACAAGGTGGGTTGGACAACGTACGTAATGAGCCTGCTGCTGCTAGAGTAGTTGTAAGCTTGATAGTGAGTGTAACATTGCCCAGGTTGTGGAGGATAGCCTGGTTTTACTTTCACATTTTTCTTTTCTTGTCGTTCGTGAACCTTGTAAACACTGTGGCTCCGCATTGGCTTCATCAGAAGCCAGGGCGTTAATAAAATGCCCTGTTTTCCAAAAAAAAAAAAAAAAGTATTTGCCAGAGCGGGCAAATGAGAGTTCTTTAGTGAGACTCTATAATATAGAATTTCGTAAACTCAGTTATCATTTTAAAGGAAAACAGAATAGCAGTATGCTGGTGCAGTTTCGATTGAATCCTAAATCACCCAGTTATCAGTTTCGATTGATGCAGAAATGCATAGTGACAGCAGTGACATTTCATAAAGCTTGCCTTGCGGTCAACCAAGTATATCATTAAGAAGTTGTTGAATCATGTAAGAAAAAGTGTTGACCAGGACTTGCTGCCTTGATGACTGCAATGAGGTGTACATATCCGCCATTTTCCCCTGCATCCAAAATCCCAAAGCATACACAATGACAACAAGGAGGTTTTTACATATCTGCAAGGAACTCTTACTGGGCCGAAATAATTGATGCGTGTGAGGTAATAAGGCCCAAGGACTATACGGTTGCGTCATCCATCTTGGGTCCTTGTTTTGGTGGGTCGGGCCTGAAGTAATTGATGATGCGTGTGGATGCCTTCACGGACCAGCTTTTTTCAGCCCAGGTCGAGCGAGCCCTTTTTAATTCTTGATCGTCTCCTGAGCAGAGAGAGAGCATAATCGATCTCCGTTGACGGGCGTGCGTGCGTCGCTGCACTTCTCCATCGCGTTACGACGACTTGCGATGAGCACCGAGTACCGGAAGGACCTGTTGGACGCAATTAACGGGACATGCAAGGACCAGATAGTACAACGACGACCGTGGATGCACGGGTTGAACACGGTAAAACGACTGCAAAACCTGTCTCCTGCTAGTACATTTCTAGGCACAGGAGCGCGTCGGTCCGTCTGCGACTGCGAGGGACGCTGACTTGACGAATGGCGACGTACGTGCACAGCAACAAGGTGTCGTCATCTCGTCTCGTCTGCTGCTGCTCCTCTACTTGCGCGCGGCCAAGGTCTGGTCTGATCGATCGGTCTCTCCTGGCACGTACGTACGTGGACCGGAGGAATCCAGATGAGATGAGGCCACAGGTAAGCTTACAAACACATGCGGCCGAGGGAGTTCCATTCATTTTCCCGTGTTGCTTAATTTTTTGGACGACGCGGGCGGGCGCGCACGGGAGAAAGAGAGAGAGCAGTGCTGCCGCTGTTGGTACGTACGCCTGATGCACGGGATCTGGTGCGTGCTTCTTCTCCATCGCTTCCGGCCCGTCCGTGACCTCTCCATGCATATGCAGATGCACCAAGTCGTGCTAATCTTTGCATGCTCCTGCCTGCCTGCCGTCACCCCGGCCGGGAACTCAGCCGAGCAGGAGCAGGCAGAGGCACGGACGCGCCTGTCTCGCCATGAGATGCATGCTAGCAGCCACGTCCATCGCTCGCGTGTCCCAGCCGTCTCCGATCGAGCAGAAATATACTAATTGACTCAGTGATGCTCGCGGTCTCTGCCATCTCGCGGTTTAATTTCTTTGTGTGCGTGCTGATCATCACAAGATCGATCGAGTTGGACAGCAAGTGGCGGCAGGTGGCGATATTTCCTTCTCCCCGCCGTTTCCTTTGGGGAAGGAAAATTAAGACTCTGATCGATGACCTGCGTGCCGGCCGGCCGGCGGCCTGGAAACTTTAAGACTTTGTGTACAGTAAGTAGTAGCTGTTTATTATGGATCCTACTTCCTACCGAGTAGTCCAAAATTCTTCTAGTAAGCGTCAGCAGAGAGCAAACAAGAACCTTAATTGGCAACTGGCACGCGGATGGATCTCCGCAGCAGCAGCAGCAGCAGCAGCGCCTTCTCTTCTTCCTTCCGGGTGACGTCTACGCCAGCTACACCGTCACCCACCACCCCTTGCTTGCTCGCTTTTAATACCTTATCTCGCCGGCCATTACACAAGTAGAGTCCACACCAACTACACGGAGTACGCACGCTTTTCCATTTTGTATTTCTTCGGTTGTTTATAATATATAGTTTCTCTCTTTAATTTTGATCAGTTCTTTGTATACACAGATTGACCAATGATGCTGAAAAGCAAAAGAGAGGCAAAAAGAGATCATTCAGAGTAGTAGTATATACGCAGCACCTGCTTACGTACGTCAGTCACACCGTCATCGATCGGCAAGTGATAAGAAAAGGACGGACAACATTGACAGCCGGTGCAGGAAAAACAAGTATTAATTACATTTAGACCCAGACATTTCTCGCAGAGGCCCCCTCCCATTGCTAAGCAAAGCAAAGCGACAACAGCGACGTCTCACAAACGTCACAGCACATGTTCCCCCAGAGCCCCCTCCACCTTTCTCTAAATTACGTAACGTAACGTACCGTATATCTACAGACTTCTTCCGCGCCGGCGACGTACGGCCCAGCCAGCCAGGGCCGACGGGCCGATCGAGCCAGAGCTTCTTATCCGTCGAGCGCGCCGACCTCCCTGAGGCGCGGGACGAGGCGTCCGCTGAGGTGGAGGCCCATGAGGCCGTCGAGCCCGCCGACGGGGGCGCCGCCGAGGAAGAGCGCCGGCACGGCGGCGGCGGCGGCGGCGGAGGCCGCGGCCTCCTCGGCGGGCTCCTCCAGCTCGATGACGGTGGCGTGCGCGCCCACGGCGGCCAGCAGGCGGCGCATGACGTGGCACATGCAGCACCCGCGCCGCGCGAAGATCACCGCGGGGCTCTCGCGGACCAGCCGACCCACGCGCTCCGCGGGGGCCTCCTCCACCGGGTCGATCGTCAGGCCCAGACGCCGGCCCACGCGGTGGTGCACCGCCGCCGCGTCGCCGGCCACCGCGCAGCTCACGCCGCCGCCGCCCTGCATGATTGAATTGCTTGGATGGAGCGGAGAGGCGTGTTTGTGTGTGTGGTTCGCGAGCTAGCTGCCGCTACTTACTGGCCAACGGCGTGAATTGGGTAGTGGTCGCCGTCAAGATCCGGGTGGGGGAGGGCGCCGTATATATAGGAGTGGGGCACATGGGGGCGTGACGTCAGGCGGAAGCTGACGGGGAGCACTGGGGCCCGGGATGGCGTCACGTACGTGGCCGGACGGGGAAGGAACAGCTCCGATGGTTGGCCGGTCGATGCATCTATGGGGTCCGAAGCAAGAACGAAGGGATCCGGGTCCGGCACTGTTGTTCAAACGAAAACTTACCGTGTCAACGGCCAGGATGCTATGAACGCTTAACCATTGTGGAATGTGAAATTTACCTTATCCTCAACAACTTTTTTTTTTTTACAACAAGAATGATGGTACTTTTGTTTTCATACAACTTCTGATTATTAGTTACTCCCTTAACATATTCTAAGTCATTTTAGACAGGCATGTGAAATTAAGGAGAGGTGAAAAAATAGAGAGCGAGAAAGAGTGAAGAATAAGAGATATAAAAAAATGGTTGTATTTGGGAGCGAGAATGACATGCAATGTGGGAATTTTTTTAATTCTAGACATATAATGGGAGGGTATTACTGTCATACTCAGATACCTTGTTACTCACAAAGTATTTTCAAAAACAATAGTAACTTTAATTTTTCTCTCATTTGTTTAAAATCACATTCTATGCCTAGGATCATGAAATCTCGCTATCCATTTTAGATAAGTTTCTTTTGCTTTTGTCTTATATTTTACCAAATTATCATGAGACTAAATATCTATGACCAACAATATATTCAACTAAACCCAAAATCCAAGCTACAAATGAACAAAGATTTTAGATCATTAGTTTTTTATAATTGGGCTTTTAGCAATTTCAAGTTAAAGCCAATTTTCATAATTATCCATATGAACGCACACAAGCACATTCCACCCTAAGCAATGTCTGAGCATAAAAGTCCTTCAAATCTTTTTGAAGTATATTTTACCACCAATAGAAAAATTGTTTTTACCATATGAGCCAGATTTGGAGACCCAAATCTCGTCAAACCAGCCTAAAATTCAATTAAAACTTTTGGTTTCATACGACATGTATATGCAGTTTGAGATTTACTTAGATCGTGCCAATATTTCTTTTTGTCAAGCTATAAGCAGAGTTGCATAGATAAAGCTGTTGAAAATATTGACATGCAAGATGCAATGATTAGTATTTTTCTCCTTCCAATACATCAATGACACTAATTAGTCCATCTTTGTTATTTAGACTCCTCTTTGTCTATTTTATTAGCTTCGTCCCTGATATTGTTGATACCGAACAACAGAAGACTCCAGAATGAAGTGACATTCTTTCAGTTTTGGATTTCTATAATCCGTGTGACAATTATCATAACCACGGAAGGGACCATCCAAAATCGCCTACTTTCTACATAGGTTTTCACCTTCAATTGTCTAAAAAAAATATCATTTACAGCTCTTAATTCAATTTTTTTACTGTTTGCCTCCCTCTAAAAATTGCTCTTAAGAATTGTGATTCACATTAGAAAAAAAAAAAACAGTCAATATTTTTTACTGTAGTGAGGGCTTTCGAAACAAAGAGAAACTGGTTGTGACTGAAGATTTGAGGGAGTGGAAAAACCAGCGCTGCACGGTTCCAGCACAACTGAACAGAAAGTATCTGCGGGCGTAGGGAGGAGGATTCCAACCATCGCAAATGGCAAGGGACGGACGGGTGAGGCAAAAGAAAAGGTTACTACGTCATGGGGCACTGCACACGTGCCGGTAACACTCTCCCTCGGGCCGGTTTGGCTGCAGCGGTAAAGCGATAGCGTCACGTACCCGCTGGTGTACGGGCCCCACAGGCGAGACCACCGGCGGAGCCCGGTGCTGGCCACGTTGCGCGCAGGGCGTCCGTTGACGTCGCTATTCCGGGGCGCCAGGGCGCCCACGTCACCGCTCACGATCGGAACCAGGTGGCGTGGATGCGCCTGCCGAGGAGCATGGGACGGGATCTTCTCCCTTTGTTCATAGAAAACAGGCATTTTAGGACGTCAAATAATCTTCACTATACTACTTTCAACGAATAATCTTCAGTATACTACTTTGAACGAATAATCTTCAGCATACTTTGTGGGTTACGATGACATGACCTATCCATGTTGAGACCCACCTTAGGTGAATTATAATGAACCGGTGTAGTTGTCATTTGGATATCGCTCTTCTTTTTCCCTTGGCCTATGGGGATCGGGGTGACACTTTTTTTTTATTTGTCTTGATTATTACCTTGTTCGGCTGCTTTAGCAACTGCAACAACTTGTGTCCGTTGGATTTTGTTTAGAGGCCAGCAGCAGCTGCAGCGGCTGCAGAACAACTGTACCGCTGTTAAGACCAACGAACAGGCCCTATAACTATATACACTCTTTTATACACATGTTAGAGTAATAACTATTCTCTTTTTTTATGGTTGATTACATCGTGAATCGTAACATTATTTGAATTGTCAATCTTTGAACCTTTTATGAGACACCTAATACTTTCAGTTATGACGGATTGGATACCTAACAACACTACCATGCCTCTAGAAATCTATTTGTAGGCCGTTCAGATTTAAACTGCAAAAATACCTACATGGCGCCTATATTTTTGACTTTTTACAAATCTAACATTGTGACTACTCCTTTTTTTTTTTTACAAAGTGCTAATACTCCTACATGTGGCCTTAATCAATATGATGTCCTCGACTACCTGTAGATGGTATATCTGGTGACAAGGTCTTCACTCCTCAAAATGTAGGGAAAGAAAGGCCATGTCTTCTTCGGAAACTTTGAGAGACCTAATGTGCAAGTTATCTTACCATGTCATGTACGACAACTTCTAGTCATGGTAATAGTATTACATATCCTTTTAGGTCTTTTCTTGCGTTCTATTTTTCAAAGATGGAAGAACTGATGACTACATAAATCCAATTGCAGAGACCATTCACTTTAAAAACTGCCTAGCAACTAGAAGCACATAAACAACCACATCTAGAATCAGAAACGTCTTCCCCATTTCTACATGATGTGTGTATAATAACTACAAGGCAGTTCGTAAGGGATTCTTTGTTCTATTGGAGCCTAAAGCCCTGTTTGGATATACTTATTTGAATCCTCTAGCCTAAACATCCTCCTAAACTTAGCCACCCCACCTTCTAAACATTTAGCTCTTCTAAACATTTAGCTCTTAGTTTCCTCAACCCTCCTAAACTTGACTAAGAACAAGGAAAAATTCAAAAGACAGAGATATTAGCTAGGGGTCCAAACCGGTACCTCCTAAACATTAGTTGGCTAAACTTTAGTTGGCTAGAGGATCCAAAGAAGTCATAAGGCTGAAATATCAAGGATGACCTTTTCGCCACATCATCTCTGGCCCACACAGGATGTAAACGATCGCTTTATTCCACCGGAAAAGCACTTACGTGGCGTGACACCTCAGCAACAGTACGACCGCCCTACCTAGCTCCCACTCAACTCGGACATACTTGCTTACCTTAGCAATGCAACCAAGGTGCCTAATAAAGCAGAAGAAAAGGCAAAGCTATCGTCGGAAATGATGCAAGCATCCACTCTCCGCTAGAAATCTTCTAAGACCACCAGTTGGAAACGAAGCAACTCCACGTTTTGGTTAGTATGTTATACATGATTTGACGCTAAAGAAAGCACAGTTCACGGCCTGTATTAATCTAACTTTCTCTTTCTCATAAGTATTAGTACTAATAAACATGGACTTACCTTGTAATTTAATGACAACTCCTAATCGCAGATTAACTATAGATCAACCAATGGGTTTGTCGCACCTGCAGGGCTCAGGTTCCTGGTTGATGGAAATTACTGGGGACATCATTCTATTGGTAAGATTTTGTAGCTGAAGGAAAATCATTGTCTCAGGGCCAGTTTAGTTCGAAACCAGGTCTAGAAACAAATTGAGCCTATCCATACACCATAATATTTATACTCATTGGGTCGTCACACGCCTCAACTCTCGTTTATTAGGCTCTCAACTTTAGTAACTGAATTGTTATTTGCGGGCATCAAGGATTGATCCTGGTGATCTAGCTTAGGCACGACTCAAGCCAAACCTAGCCAAGTGACGCACCCCTTATTTCTTTGAAAAGCATTGTCCAGTATCTTCTGACTGACTTTGGGTATTATTACAACTACGAAGCCACTTTTTTGTTTGATGAAACATACTAGCAGTTACTAAAGTTGGTGAGCTCTTTTTGATAAATTGGACACAGAAAGGTGAGTGAGTGTGGCTACCTCCAACCATAGTGGGAGAGGGACAAAAACCGGTTGCACTCTTTTGCAACGTCCAATGGTTGGCTTGGTTGGCCCTCAAAACTAATGGCCGTAGTTTTCTTATCCGGGGGCGACATTGGGTGGAAAGGAGCGACTTTCCACTTAGTTGCTCCATGGTGTTGTGCTTTAGTTCTGCATACGTCTCGTGTTGTTTAATCTCGCCATCTGGTGCTTTCTGCAACTGATGTTGATGCAACGATCAGCGGGAGGATATACCGGCCTCCATACAACTTTTTTGCTATGTGAAATGCATGGGAGTTTCTAAAATTGTCCTGCATACTAGTACTCATCCAAGTCCAAAACATAGGTTTGGGCAGTTTGAGGTCCAGGAACTATTTATGTGAGGCACTTAATAAGGTATCGGTTCTCAAAAAAAAAAAAAAAAACTTAATAAGGTATCGCCTATCTCGGTCCACAACTCAGGATACAAATTCCTCGCAAAAAAAAAAAAAAAAAACTCAGGATGCAAATTCATGTGCTTTGGTTGGATCTTAAGTGCCTCACTTGAAAAGATCCGGGACCCTATCTACCCTAACCTGAGTTGTGGATTTGGAAGAGGGTTAATGAGGATCAAGTTTAGGTAACCTCCATCATGCATGTTACTCTTTTGCAATATATATTTCTTTCACTTCTAAGGTCAAATTTCGTCAATTCAACACAATATGAATTTGTGGCATCTTTGGACATCTAAGAAGCTCCCATCGACATTTTCTCAAGGGGAGTGCTTGAGCAGCCGTGATGAATATTACTATTTGAGGAACCTTGTTCTTGAACTGAAGCTTGCTGGTGCATGCTCCTCCTCTAGACAGTAGGTGGCCTCTTTGTGTGATGTGGATGCATAGTCGTCATCTCCAACTCACCATTTCAAAGATGTCAAAAGCACATCACGGCCGGCCCGTAATCGAGTGTTACTGGGTAACACGATATCTATCTAGTTAACCCATCCTGTCACTCGTACCACTTGCTAGCGACGCCTTTATCTTTCTCTCTCTCTCTCTCTCTCTCTCCTTAGTATGATGCCAACAAGATACGTTTCCTATTAAGCTAGCAAATTTGACCACTTGTCAACTGAGATTATAATAAATAAAAAACTAAATCTTTAGTTTACACGTATTACTAAATCGAGGTGATGGTCATTTGCTTCAGACAAAAAAAAAAGAATATCTGTAATAATACCGGATACATACTTGTTGCATATTGTCATTTCATTCCACACCAAGCGTATCTTAGTTTGTGCCTCTCAACTCATCCCATCACAGTCTGTGATCTATCTATCCATCAGCAATCATTCATATATATGTCGTCACATTCCAAAGCCAAGTTATCTTCAGATAGGTTCGGTCAGAATGCACTATGCACGCACCACCACCATTGCCATCACAATACTGCGCCACCATTCGTCATCCTTTATTTTCTATCGCCGCTTTCTTTTCCTTCCTATTCTTTTTATCTTTTTATGTAGTAGTATTATGTAATTAAGCTAACACGAGCAAATAATCATAATCATTGCGTCGGCAATCGGGCATATACTTCGTAACAGCCAAAGTGAATCTAGGTTGGAATAAAAGGACGAATCCAAGTGTTTTTGTAAAGTATGTATGGACTAGTCTCCCAGTTTTTTGAGTTGAAAATTATGGGGACAGCGACATCATAATTAAGCTGGCAGGAGCCGTCATCATCTTCCCCTTGGAAATTGAAGTACCGTTTCAGATGCTGTTGTCTTTACAAGAAAAACGAGTTTTCTGTCTTAGATGCCGTGGAGTGAGCATCATAAGATCATCTCAAAAAAAAAAAGGAGTGAGCATCATAAAGATAAGTATTTTTTTCTTCTATTAGTTACCGTGAAATCAATTATTGTCAAAATGGTGGATAAAAATTCCTCAAAATTCCATTTGTGGAGAATATGCAAGATAGGAAATTATCGATGTTGTTTATACTGAATTGTTGATTCTATTTTTATCTGAGTGGATCAAAGTTGGAGTTGATCCTTATTTGTTGACATATATGCATTTTACCAGTTGGCATAACTTCTCTCAACCATTAGGAAACTTGTGTAATCTGGGGTTTTATCTTTTTTTTTTTTAGAACGTGCGGAGCACGTATTTCATTAAGAAGAAGAAGAAAATTGTTACAAGCGTAGTCAGGGCTAGATCCCCTAGGAGACCTAGCAAAAGCCAATCACGATGTAGGGATAGTTTACATAAGCGACCAAAAACAAAAAACGCAGCACGAACGCAACAACCTATAGCAAAACAACACAGGCATGCAGCCCACCCTTACTACCTAAAAGAGAGAACAACCCACACAAAAAAGAAAAAACGGGGGTCTAAGCCCTCCAAAGACGCGGGAAAAACAGCTTCCGAAGTTTGGTGTAGCCCGCCATTGTTCAAAGCCTCCATGCGACCAATACTACCAAAGTATCAAACCAAGGTGACAAATGAGTTGGAACCAGGGTGAAGAACCTTGGGCAGCTTTCTACACGACCGAAGCCTCCTCCTCAAAACATTTATTGCCTCTAAAAAGATATTCAACAGGTGAAAACCCGAACCACGTTCTTTGTAAGTCACGGCTTCGGGTGGGAAGAATCCTCAACGGAGACCTCTTGATCACCCCCCACCGCTCGTTACTCAGAACAGAATAGAGAAGTCCACCGTTTGCATCACGAGAAATTCCACCACAGCTACACGACCCAAGAGGAAGCCTATTAAGAACATTCTCAAGGCTTGTATGATGAGAGCGACCAATTGAAAAGCTAGAAAGTGAAGCCTTCCAAATCCTCCACCGACCAAAAGAAGAAGAATTAGTGAAACAACGGTGCCTGTGACTGGAGCGTTGCGATAGACCAAAGAAATAAACGAAAGCCTCCCTCACTTGGATCAAGTGGTCCTCACGTGAATCCTGCTGACAATCAGGCCAAACACGCCGATTTGATCGACATAGAGGTGCTCGAAGCATCACGACCGAGGAGGGAAAGAAGGGAGAGCGGAAGCGAGGAAAGGCCAGGGCGATTCCGACGGAGGCGACCACGACTAAACGACAAAACGACCATGACCAAAACGACCAAGCGACCACAACAAGGCATCCACGACCTTACGTCCAAGCGACCACGATCATACGACCACGATCATACGATCACGACCAGGCGATCAAGCTAAACACACCGATATGATCGGCAAATGAGTTTGGAGCATCACAACCAAGAGGACAGAGAAGAGAGAGCGAAGGCAAGAAGAAGCCAGCACGATTCAGACGACAATCATACGACCAATCCCAACGACCAAGCGACCAAGCGACCACGACATGTGTTCCTCGCCCCCGACCAGATATGATGGGAGGGGTCATTGATGATTTTCTGAGCTTGAGCGACCGGTTGAAGGACATGAAAATCAAAGACCTTCTTGTTGCGATCCTTCTAAAGCCCCCACGCGACCAAAGCTGACAAAAGAGTAGGAACCAGGGGGAAGAACCTTGGGCAGCCGTCTACGCGACCAAAGCCTCATGCTCAAAACATTCATTGCCTCCAAAAGGATATTCAACAGGTGAAGACCCGGACCATGTTCTTTGTAAGTCACGGCTTCGGGTAGGAAGAATTCTCAACGGAGACCCCTTGATCACCCCCACCGCTCGTTACTCAGAACAGAATAGAGGAGTCCACCGTCTGCATCATGAGAAAATCCACCATAGCTACACGACCCATGAGAAAGCCTATTAAGAACATTCTGGTTTGAACGACGAAGCGATGAAGCCAAACATGCTGGTTTGAACGACAGAGGTGCTCGGAGCATCACGATCAAGTGACAACAACCAAACGACAAAGGGACCAACAAGCTACCACGACGACCAAGCGATCAAGCCAATCACGCTGGTTTGAATGACAGAGGTGCTCGGAGCATCACGACCAAGAGGGAAGAGGAGGGAGAGCAGATGCGAGGAAAGCCCCGGGCGATTCTGACGACGGCGACCACAATCATACATCCCTAGCCCCTGACCAAATATGAAAGGAGGGTTCGTCATGCGACCCAACCGCCGCAGCTTTGAGCTCACCCAACGTTGCACTCGGTTTTGGAGGGAGGGTAGCCATTGGTCCTGGATCCGAATATCCTATAAACCTCGAGTCCGAGGCCCTGCGAGTACGAGAACTGGGGTGGGGGCGGAGCGAGAACTTGGAGGTAGGCGAGGGAGTCTGCCCCGATGACAAGGAGGGAAGGTTGGCTGCAACGGCAGCCGCCCTTGGCACTTTGAGGAAGAGGACCCTTCGTCCTAGGGCACGGCTCGTTCGTCGATGCTGCAAGCAGTCACAGACTGACAAGTGACCATGCGACCAAGGTTCTGGCCAACCACCGACAGCACATCTGGACTTAACTGTTGGCGTGTCTCGACAAAATAAACTCCGTCCATAATTGTGCGACCACGAAGATCGACAAAATAATCCTCCGTCCATAGTTTTCGACCACGAAGATGACCAGATATGACCTTCATCAAATCCTGAGAGAGTGCGATCGATTGGAAAACATAAAAGCTATGAAACCTCATTCATCTCCTTCCTAAGCTTTAAAGCGACCAGAGAAGATGAAGCAAACAGCGACCATGGACAACCCATCTTCGATACCATGAACAACCACCATTGATAACCCATCTTCTATAAAGCAAAGTAGACTACGATTGCAAGGACACACCGAACAAAGACCAAGGCCCACGATGTGCTCAATCACGCGGCAAAGGTGTCAAGCGAAGACAACCGAAAGCACCACTAAGAAAGCACGACAAAAGCGACCTACGACCAAGAGCATCACCAAGAAAGCACGACCAAAGCAACCTTAGCGACCAACGATCGATGCAAAGGTCTCGGCCTCCCGTGGCAAGGGAGATGACCGACGACCCTGTAACTTGTGCTCCCTGCGAGGCTTACAAAAACCGCGAACACGACCTGAAGCACCACTTGAACATGACCTGGAAGAACGACCTTCTGAAGATGCACAACCAGTTATTGAAGATGCTCAACCAGCGACTAGGAGCAATAGGCAGATCAACACACCTTACATCCACAATGAGACCAAAGAGCACAATGCGACCAAAAATGCAAAGAGAGGTGAGGGGAGCGGAAGCTGCGACAAGTAGCATAAGGGGGTTGAGCATGTATACAACGCGACCAAAGAGCACGTCATCGTGCCGTCTGAGCCGCCGCCGCTGCGACCAGCTCCGGCCTCCGGTGCGGCGTACAGTGAGAAAGCGACCAACTACCATTTGCAACATGACGACCTGAAAACAGGGCTGCGACCACGGAGAGGAGATCCCTGCCCGACCTTGCCGCCACGACGGAGCGGCGCAGGACGACCGGGGAGCAACCAAATTCGATGAAGAACTTCTGCCTGGAGACAACCGGCGCGGGAGGACGACCGCCGCGGTCGGGGCAGTCGGAGCGACATGCTGACAGCCGGATCTGCGCCCCAGCAGCCGCGCCATGGTGAAGAAAGCCGTGCCTCCAAGATGCGTTTCCCTCAACGCCGACGCCACCGGATCCACCGACGCCCTGGCCCTCGCTCGTCGTGCAGGCATCGCACAGAGGGAGCTCGGGGAAGAGAGGACCCGAGGCTCGGCGCCTGCAAGCGTTGTCATCGCTCGAGGCGGGCGCGGGTCGTTGAATTTTGTGACCACGCGACCGCACCCGTGTGGATTTTGCGACCACGCGACCACAAACTGCTAGCCAAACGCCACCATGCGACCGAGCTTGCGGGGGCAGCCCAACGCCGACCAACTCCGCAGCCCCTGACCACAAACTGCTAACCAAACGCCACCATGCGACCAAGCCTGCGGGGGCAGCCCAACGCCGACCAACTCCGCAGCCCCTGGGGAGCCACTGGCCACCACGTCCGCGACCAGATCCACGAGCCTTGACAGCCACAGACCCAACCAGAATAGGGCGGATCCATGGGCCGACTTGTCGGCGAGCACAACCGCTTGGTCGTGGATGACGCGTTCCCCGCTGGGTTGCTGTCCGTGGCGCTCACCAAGGACCTGCTGCAGGTGCACCCGTGGTTGTACGCGCTGGTGGTCAGCACCGAAAACATCACGCTCAACTGGTACGCCGGCAACGACCGCTCCAAGCTCGTGTCCACCTGCCTCTTCCGGATGGGCGGCGGCGTCGTGCAGCTCTCCAACCGGCGCACCGACCGCGGCGGGCCAAGTACGAGCAGATCCGGGCGCGAAGGCCCCATATCTAGCCGCAGCCACAAAAATCCGGCCGTGGAGAGAGGGGGGCCGGCGTCAAATCCGGCCACGGACAGCCGGGACGTGCCGACCAAGCTTCGTCGTCGTCGTGCAGCCGCCTCGCTGTCGTCTTCGTCGTCCCGCAGCCGCCACACCGTCGTCGTTGCCCCACAGTGGAGGCCGCCGTCGAGTGCCTCGCGCCGTCGAGGAGGGGCGCCGCCACTGGACCTCGCCGAGGAGGGAGTGCCGCCGTCGAGGAGGGGGCGCCGCCACGAGATCTGGCCGAGGAGGCGGCGCCGCCGCCGGATCCGGCCACGAGCCCCGGCGCGCCCGGCGACGCGGCAGGTGTGAACGCGTGGAAGTCTCGCGGAGAGCGCGGCGTCGCCGGGGCCGCGCGGCGTCTTCTTGCCTGCGGAGAAAGGCGAGGGGACTGGAGGAGGGGAGGAGGGGTGTCGGCGGCGGTGGCGAGGAGGGGTGGTGGACAGGGAGGGGGCGGCGGCTAGGGTTTGCGTCACCCTATGGCGCATGTTTTTTTTTTCTGCAATAAAGGGGGAGAACGGGGTTTTATCTTTTCAATCTACAGTTATTACTGTCCGCATCTGTTTCCCAAATCCATGAGTATATGATCGTACGGATTGACAATACTACAATTATGCTGCCGACATCGAAACAAGGAGGAACGTGCAGCAACATAGGCGAATGCAATCCAAGGCCAGACCGGGACAAAATCTCAATGGATGGAATCTCCTGCCGCCGCATACGTCAACCGCAAATATGCGACGCCTAACTAGCATTAGCCAGCTCGATCAGACGGGTCTCCCGCCTGCAGTCCAATCATTACTGACGCCATGGACGCACGCCTACGTGGCGCTTCTTCTCCCTCTTGATATTGTAATTAGGGCATATGCGAAGTCTCCTTCTGCTGACACTTCCTTCCTATCACAATGATGCAAGACAACACAAGAGACGAAGTCTCCAATCCATGTGTAGTAGCTCCTTGTCCCTTGAAGTAGCTCCCGTCTACAGTATGCCTGTAAATCCGTCCTAAATCGATTCCGGTGAAACCCCACACAACACGCTTCCATCGCCTTCGACCAGCAGGGAGGTGCATTTCTCCAAATCCTCCAGGATCACTAGTGGAACGGTAAGCAAGGTGGAGAGGCTGCGAGCGCCGCCTCACATTGTGACTAATATACGGTTGTTGATTCCGGTTGATTTGAACGCTTCTCTTTGCCTCTTTACTTAAAAAGGTTTACATGTAGAAAACATTTTTGAGTTGAGTCGATCAAACTGTTGATTCGAAACATAGGATATTTCCTTTGATTTTCACGAATCAAGGGCATGTTTGGATTGCAACCTAAGAATGCTACGCCTAAGCAGCCAAAATTTTCTTACAGTGTTAAGTTTTTTTTCTTTTGCAATTGCACAGTGTTTAGTTGCTGTCACAATTTCCATTTACGGATTTACCTTTCCTTTTAGCGCTGACCCACTTGTCACAGACATCAAATTTTTCGTAAACTTAGTTGGTCAGATTTCTTACCACAAAAGCACGGTACAACCAACGTTAGCCAAAACTGTGTGACAAACCTTTGTTATGGGGGAAAATTTCAGTGCAAATAGAAATTAAGTGCAATGGTGCAAACATGCAATTCCATCCGTCTAATTGTGATCTAAAGACTTTTGTTCTTTTCATAATCCCACATGTTTACAACGTCTTGGCATGCAGGCCGTGGCTCCAACAGAGCATGAACCAACCTTCAAAGAATGGTGGAGGCGGGCCAATCGACGGGTGGGCAGAGACAAGAGAAAGGCTTTCAATAGCCTGGTGCTACTCGTTGCATGGATGTTGTGGAAACACCGGAATCGGTGTGTGTTCGATGGAGTGCAACCAAGTGCCCACATGGTTCTCCGAGATATACTCGACGAGGCGCGCTTGTGGAGTTTGGCTGGGGCTAAGAGATTAGATGCGATCATGCAGCCTTGACATTCCAGCGTAGAAGCATATGTTGTTGTTTATGTAGTCAAAGGCGCGCATGTAACATAAAAACTAACCCCGGCCAGGGCATGGCATTGTATCCGTTATTCTCTTCTTCTTAATACAATGACGCGCAGCTCTCCTGCGTGTTCGAGAAAAAAAAAATAATCCCACATGTGGTTTTTTGAAAACATCTCTCCGATTGTCTATCTTTATTTTGGAAAAATATTTAGAAGGAACAAGGATCTTTAAATCACGATCAGATGGTAGAGATTGCATGTTTACACCATTGCACATAAATTACATTTGCACTGAAATTTTCTCCTTTGTTACCAGCCTAATATGCTGCATGAATATGCTGCACAGTGGCAGCACTCAGGATTCCGTCGTCACACGAGTAAACCAGCCGCGATGCACGGCAGCTCATCACGTGCCTCCTCCTGGAAACTACGCGCACATGCGTGCGTACGTGGCGATGTAATTAGTGGCAACACATACAGACAAACTGTGCATACGTACAATCTCACGAGGGCAATTAGTTAATGTGTTAAAAATAGTTGATGACGGCCCTGTCCACTCGATCCGGAAGGTGCACCTCCTATATATTGCACACGACCGGCCGGCTACCGGCGCCGCCGCTGACGCCGTCGCATCGGTGGCGCTCCCGACAACCGCAGCCGCCGCCGTCGCCACCGTCCACGGCCATCGATCAACATCTATCGTACTAAACACTGTCACCTAATTTAACAACCCTTGTATAATCCCTTCTTTCTTAAGTGCATGCATATACGCCAAAGTGAGAAGCAAAGACCCTAGCTGATGATGCTTGGGAATCAAATTTGTCCTTAGTGGAGGAGGGACCTCGCTGCCAATTAACAAAACGGATTGAACTATTCTTAATTAATTATTTGGTCGACGGACGGCTCTCTAATCAGCTCGGCGAGCTCTCCTTATTGTTAATCTCTAGAAACACTGCTGCAATGATTCATCGTCAAAGATTGGGGAGTGATCTGGACCGTGCATGGTGGCCCAATTATTACTTGGAGGGGTCCCACCGGGTGCTGTCTGCATTTTGGTGACATCATGCATATTGATGAATTAGGCATGCTTGTTCAGTTGATTTGCATATACCGTTGTAACTTTAGACTGGTGCCTAGCTTTACTACTAGACTGGTGCTACAAGTTCTTCACCTTCTTTCTGTAAAGGTGTGAGGAAGAACGTCATGTGTTTAATTAGGGATTCTGCTAGGCTTTTGGATTGAGTGGAAGTGTGGGCTTGCTGTTCACCTTTACTTGTTCCGTTAGCTAGCCATGTCCCCCCTTTTAGGGCAAAAACAGTAACTTCAATTCAGACGCCACTAAGTTATATAGGTTCTGATGCTGCATAAGGTTATTTTAGGGTCCATTTGGCAACCAGAAACGATTCGGTTTCTAGGCAGAAACACCTGAATCGCTACCAAAGAGTTATTTCTCGAAACGTTTCGAGCGCGAAACGGAGCGAATCGTTTCGCTTTTTTGGCCTGCGCTCGTGAAACGCCCAAAGTGGTGTTCCACAAGCTGAAACGGCTCGCCCGACCGACCCTCCCCATCGGGTTCCACGATATTACGGCAAATTGCCATGGCTGCTTGCAACTCCCGATCAAGGGCCGCCTGCTTCGCACCAGCCAGGTAGCCGTCGTCCGGGATAACGAGCAAATTGCAGGGGCGTTGGTCGCCTCCAGCAAAATTAAAAAGAGAATGGAGGTGCGGAGGTTATTAGCAATCAATTTTAGTGGTCAATAGTGTGAGATGGTGAAAGATTTGGAGTAATTATGGGGGCAGGTTGGAGTGGGGAAGAACGTCTACAGGAGAGAAGAGTACTCGGGAAGAAGGCAATTGCGGCTGCGTGCGTGCTTGAAGTAGCAGATAAGGTTAGGGAGTGCTAAGCAAATGGGCTTGGTGTGTTACCAAAATTGCAGCCCGTCATCAGTTTACTACCTTTTTTTAATTTTCTCCTTCTATTTTTCTTTTACTAATAATGATAGAGCGTTACATTACAAAAAGTGTTTAAAAAATCAGCACATGCATCACACGTAAAGTGAAGTGAAGTGTTTCATAGCGAAAAAATTTTGCGAGCATGTGGATGATGGCATGTATTTTACAATGACATTTCTAAATATTGTATATTAGATACTTCGTTACATATTATAACGTATCAAACATCATAATCCAACCAAGGGTAAATGAGTCATTTTGATCTTTCTCCTATCTTTGTTGAATCTGAAACCAGAGAACTAGCCAAACAATTTCTGAAGTGATTCTGTTTCTGGTTGTGAAACGTTTCTGGGTTGAAACTGAAACGTTTCTGATTCTCGGTGAATCTGGAGCTGTACCAAACGCACCTTACTTTTGAAGAACAAAAAAGTATAGTTACGTGTGGAACAGAGACGCTCTCAATGCTTTCAAAAAGAAAGAAAGTTGAGGTGGTCATCAGTTAGTTATTTACCACATCTATAGTCGCATTCTGCCATGTCTAGATAGATGAAGATGCCATATACTAGTTAAGCCCCCCTTTCAGCTCTGCACGCATCGGTGTCCATCGATGTCGGCAGTTTCTTGCAGTTTGTCCGTGTCTGTCCGGCCGTGGCGGTTAGGGCTAGATTAGGGTTGGATCGCTGCCTCTCAGCACATGCCATCGATGATTGCTCAACAGTACGCTTCAACAAGTCGCGCATCGATCGCTTTGTTTTCTTCCGGTTACGTGTACTGCTATAGCAATACAAAGTGACAAACACTCAAGCAGGTACGTACGTGGACGTTGTTCTGTATGTCAGGACAAGACAACGAAGGAACAGGACGTAGCTGCGTCAGCTTCTTCTTGCTTAGGAGGAGGCCACAGTGGCGGAGCCAGAATTTGGTGACAGGGTATTCCCAGCCGAACAATTGTTCGCTCATAAAACCATGAATTTTAAGTACTAATTGTTCCCAAAAGAGATTAGTAACATAAGTTACAAAATAGGTGAATAAAATTGCAATTTAACTTGGCGCTCCTTCATGGCTTGGAATCGCTTTGATGATGTTGATGTCCTTCACTTTAAGAAAAAAACTCACGCTTGATAAATATAACCAAACAATTGTTCAAATATTTGTGACCCATTTTATTTCTCAGCTTACGCCCTGTTCGGTTGACTGGCTGCCAGCAGCGGCTGGCTGAATCCTACTCACTGGCTACAGTAACCAGTGAGTAGGATTCAGCCAGCCGCTGCTGGCAGCCAGCCAACCGAACACGCCGTTATTCTTCACATAATTCCATAAAGAAATACCCACTCCACACTAACAGTTGCAACAGGAAGAAGGAGCACTTGAAAACATTGTACACAACATCATGCCTTGTATGGTTATTTGTTTCAACAAGCATAACAGAGAGCTCTGCAAGATTTTTGACCTTTCTTAAGTGTTCATCTCTACGCATCAGAATATAGTATTCAGCCATCTGTATCCACGATGTGAACTATGGCCATAATTCTGTCTAGTCCTTATTTCTTTTATGGGCTTTGGATTATTGGTCTGGTTGTATTCTTAGGCAACAGGGCATCGCATGAATTCCAACAGGATGGGCAATAGGCCAGTGCTGAACTATACTTGATTTTTTGTGCAACCGAGCTGGGTATTCCTGGGAATACCCAGGACTTATGGCACATCCGCCACTGGGAGGCCAAAGCTTGTTCTTAGTTATAGAGCGGCCTGTCAAAGCGAAAGGCGGTGTGATAGAAGCATTCGGACCATTTTATGCAGGGACACCCCGAAGAATCAGCAGTGCAACAGATGAAGTAGCAAACTTTGTGCTACAAGCATTCGGACCATTTTATGCAAGGACATTTTTGTGCCAGAATGACACACAATTATAGTTTAATTTTTAACTAGTCAACTCATATACAACATCCATTTAAATACATGCCATTGAGAATAACTAAATTGGTTCGAATTTACATTATATATCTAAGAACAAAGAGAATATAAAAGATCCAGTGTAAAATTTTACATCATATGTCGAGTATCTATCTATCATTGTGTAGCTGAGCAGTAAGCCGGTAAGCGCGCGCTCTTCTCTGGTTGGAAATTTTCTGATTTAAGCATTTTTCCGGTTTTAGGCAGGGCGAGAATGGGTTGGATCAGATGAATTATGAGATTAGGCCCAACATAGCAGGCTTGTGGATTCTGGAAAGATAATTCAGTCATCAGAATCAAGTGGCCCGATACTCCAGTTCTTGGAAGTTAGGTAGATTAGAATTTTTTTCCCCTTCCCCTTTCCCCGAACTAAATCGACCTAAGGCTCTTAATTCGTATTTTCCCATTTACCTAGCAGAAATAGAGTAACCTTAGGATCTTTTTTCTTTTTTGTTATTTCCTCTATGTGTATTTTACATACCAAAGTAACTTGCTTTAGAGAATTTCTATTAAATAAAGGTATTATTGCTGAACTCAAATAAATTGTTATTTGATTTGATACATTGTAATTGGTAACGTTGATGAATTAAGAGAAACGGAAAGAGAGGGATTCGAACCCTCGGTAAACAAAAGTCTACATAGCAGTTCCAATGCTACGCCTTGAACCGCTCGGCCATCTCTCCTATGCCCAGACGTCTCTTTCTCTCTCAAAAAAGAAAAAGAAAATAAAATAAAAGAAAAAGAGGTAGATACCCACACCGTCAAGAAAAATGTCAAAACTCATCCCTAAGCTTTTCACATCAAAGATAGAAAAGCACGTCATATGGGACAAAACTTAAATACTTCTGGAGTTGCAAGGCGCTTTACACATGAAAATAGTACGTTGTTAAGCAACTAGAGCAGCTCCCTCCAGTGTAAAATTTTATCATCCGATGCTCCACATATCACGTACTCTTCCGTACGCAGTGCACGGTTTATCCAATCGATGACACGAATGGTGTTTACACACAACAAAATCAAGTTAGTTAGGCAATAGCCTATTGTTCACTAATCTAGCTAGCACCAGCTTAGGAGTGAAGCATTAGCTCGTCACCCCTTGAATCCTTGATCTTCAATCTTGGCTGCGCCCCTGTGAGCCAATGAGGACGTAGACAATGACGAGCGAGAGCGGGTAGAGCATGTAGGCTACGAGGCAAGTCCAGAGAGGGTACGTAGTCCGTAAGCTGGTGAAGAGACCCACGACAGAGCAGACAAGCAGGACAATGAACAACTCCGACGAGAATTCCCACGACAGATTTCTGCTGTAGATGAGAGCCAGGAACAGTCCCAGGCACATTGTGTTGTTCATTGTCACGCGGCCGTACACCTGCAAACAACCAAGCAGCATCAAAATTTTGTTTCCAGTGAAAGAAGCTTAATAATTAGAGTGGAGAGGCCCTGATGAGTCTCTGTTGGTGTATGTGACGACGGCTGCTCACACCTCAGAAAAGGCGAGGTCAGCGGTCTTCTTCTTCCTCCTGCAGGCAGTGAAGATGACGGAGATAGCCTCACTGGACTTGGTGGCCAGCGGGAGGGCGATGAAGGAGATGAAAAATGAGGGGATGTGCGTGGCATTGGAGAAGTTGTGTATGGTATCGACGAGAGGGTCAGCGAACGCAGCTGCGACGGCAGCGCCGAGGAGGAGAAGCAGCACGGCCTTGGTGGTGTACCAACCCTTGTTCTCGATCACCTCGTCAGACCTATCGACCAGCAAGTCGTGCTCCTGCCTCGATCTCTGCAGAGAGTTTCACGCAAATTGATCGCGTAAGTTTTTGGCTCCATGTCTCCTCTGCTACAGCGCTACCGCTACATGCATTGGTGGATGCAGAGGCTGGAATATTTTTAAAATATATTTCCGTTTCTAAAAAAAATTGTCTCCTCTGCTGGAGCCAGCATATAGAGCAAGTAGATTACCGCATGGTACTCGTCGATGAACCTGTGGGAGAAGCTGTGGTTGCCCGGCATGCGGCGCTTGGCCTCGTTGAGCCATTTCTTCATCCCCTGCATGAATTCCTCTTCCTCCACGACGTCGTTGCCGGACGTGTCAAAGTCATTCATGATCTTATCAACTGCGTCTGCCTTGTCGAAGTAAACCTCCTCGAAGTTGACCCCAACGATGAAGGCGTGCAGCTCAGATCGGGAGAGGCTGTGGCTCTGGTCCATGTCAATCTTGTGGAACAACCTGCGTGTGAGAACAGATAGAGTTCATGCATGCCAGGTACATGAAAGCAGGTCGCTCTCATTGCATATAATCAAGAACCAAACAGAAACGGGATGTTGTTGGAAACTTGGAACCATCGCACTTTGCTATGACTTCGTCATTTGGTGTGCCGTCCTCGTTAAGCAGCCGACCGAGAGATTGCATCTGGGCTTGCTTAAGGATCCCGGAGATCACATGCTTGTGCTTAGCGTACGCGAGTTTCCTCCTCTGGATCCAGGGATGGGAAACCTGCACCATTCAATCGAACACTGTCAGATTTGATTCGTGTGAATTAAATTTCCCATTATCATCTGACCATTTACCAGGAACAAGCAGTATGCAAGCAAGAGTAAGAATGATACGATCAGAGCTAGCAGGACGGCTGGGTTCCTCCCCTTGTGTTTCTTGAACATTGTCGGGAACTGAGCAATGATAAATGGGAAAACAGATATCCCCATGAGCCGGGCTATGTAGCTGGTGTGAGAATCTGTTGTAATGCCAGTGCCTGCCACAAATTTACCAATTCTGAGAAACAGGGGCAAACTAATATAAACTCATGGTTCAGGACTGCCAAATTTATATTTTGGTAGTGATCGAGTGTCTGAATCATTGTGCCTTGTAGTTAAACCTAAACTACAACATTTTCCATTTTTCGATGTGAAATGCAGTAGCTTATGTGATTTACTGCCTTCCTTCAGAGTTATTACAGGGTAACCAAGCATCAGATTCTCCATTAACCACACTTCACATAAGAGAAAGCAACGCACCATTCAAGCTGAAGCCCTTGGTAGTCTGTAAATCCATTGAAACATTGTTTGTTCTAAGGTCACACTTGCCAACAGCGACACAGGTTCCCCAAAGCAGGGTGAGGAGGAAGACGGTGGAACCAGCAAGCAGCCCCATTCCAATCAGGACCTGACTTTGTGCGGTCTCTATGCTGAAGGAAAGGCCGGATACTGTAATGTGATTAACAAACAGATCAGAGTACTTCCTTTTTGCCGGTAGACAGATCAGAATTATAGTTGGATCTGCGAGCATTGAATTTTCAAAATAGCAGCAGGAGTACCAATTCATGGTAAGAGAGTAGGATGAAAACGACTATAACCAGAGGGGTGGTCCATGCCACAAGTATCACTACTATTTTCAGCTGATTGCTTTTGTAACGACAATAAGACATCATTTATAACAACTTATATATATATATATATCCGCATTGGCTATTTTTTCTGTAAAACATGTGAAGAGTCTTTTAGCCCATTTTTTCCAAATAGCGTGGTCGGTAATGTTCTTTCTTCTTTCCTACGATTAATGTGGTTGCTCCTTTTCTTGGTCCAATATTAAGTTAAGAGATAAAGTTTTCAGTTACTATGGCCGTAACTAGGATGATGATTTGTGTTAGGTTAATTTGGGTTGACCTGTTTTTAATCAGAAATTCTAAAGGCCCGTTTAACTGCTTAGAGTTTTTATGAGATAATTCACTTCAGTACTTCACATGGAAGTTGAAAGAACTCATTCTGTGGGTTGGTAAGGTGTGTCAAACTTGTTGTGCACATATATAAAGGCAGATGAAGGAAAGACCACGCGCATGCGTTCTCTGGCGTGTGGTGTTGCGTTTGTGAGCTTTGTCAATATGTTTCAATGATGAAAGCTTTATTCAGTTTATCGTCCACCAGCCAGCTGCCTCCCTCACACGCGGGTGTGGGAAACCGAAAGGCCGGGCCATTCCTGAAAATTTTGGTGGCTTGGGTCAGAACAAAAAATTGGGGCCCTCAAAATATTTGTCAAATAATATATATGAATTGTTACCAATAAGCATTTATAACTACACAAATCATATTTATATGTTATTTTCAAATAAATCTTCTAACATATCTACATGGGCAAGTCTTAATAATCATATCAATATCGATCTCATCCATAAATTCTTCTCAATGCATAATGACAATGGTGGGTAATTCTTAAAACATGTGAAGAGTGTTTTGGCGGCCACTTTTTTCCAAATAGCTGTGGCCGGTAATGTTCTTTCTTTATTCCTACCATTAATGTGGTGGCCCTTTTTCTTGGTCAAATATTAAGTTAAGAGATAAAGTACTCCCTCCGGTTTTAAATTGATGATGTTTGACCATTTTTATGTTACGTTTGACCATTCGTCTTATTCAAAATATTTTTAAAATTATCATAAATTTTGTTATAATTAGTTTCATCATTAAAGAAAATTGGATTGTAACATATAATTTTGCATATTTAAGCTAATATTTTGAATAAGACCAAAAAAGTCAACGGTGTCAACAATTTAAAACCGAAGGGAGTATTCAGTTACTATGGTCCTAACTAGGATGATGATTCGTGTTAGGTTAATTTGGGATTGAACTATTTTTAATCAGAGATTCTAAATGCCCGTTTAAGTGCTTGGAGTTTTTATGAGATAATTGACTTCAGTACTTCAATTCACATGGAAGTTGAAAGAACTCATTCTAGGGTTCGTAGGGTGTGTCAAACATGTTGTGCACATATATAAAAGCAGATGAAGGAAAGACCACCTGAGTTCGCTCATTATGGCGAGTCTGTGGACGTGCAGTGCTATGTTTGTGAGCTTTGTGAACATGTTTTCAATGGTCATTCATTCCCTTCATCTTCCGGCATGAGTCATGAAAGATTTATTTGGCTTTCCACCACCAAGCTGCCTCCCTCACACATGGGTGTGGGCAACCGAAAGGCCGGGCCGTTCCCGAAAAATTTGGTGGGCCGAAACGAAAAATTGGGGCCCTCAAAATATTTTTCAAAAAATATATATGAATTGTTACCAATAAGCATTTAGAAGTACACAACTAATATTTATATGACATTTTCAAATAAATCTTCTAACATATCTACATGGGCAAGTCTTAATAATCATATCCATAAATTCTTCTCAATGCAGAAGTCATGATATTAGTTCCATTGCTGCATTCATCTATATTCACAAAAAATATGGGGTCCACGTCAGATGCCACGTCAAATTCCATGCGGAGCACGGCTATAGTACCGTTTAGGCGGAAATGGGAAGTCTGACGGTGAAACGATTGGCACGCTCGATTAGTGACGCAATTTAAAAGGTCATAAATCGTGATTTATGACCAAAAATCTGTCACCCACAGTGGCAGTGGCTGGTGACACTGGTGACACTCGAAATCCGTCATTAATCAGCATGTTTTTTTCTAGTGAGCCGAGCCTCGCCCTACGTCTCCAGTCCGCAGCCTTTGAGCCTTTGCCTGAGTTACTGAGAAGTGGTTTGATGTGGCACCCTCCCGTTGTTCTCAAGCCATCGGGAGGTGGGCGATGGATTGCTACATGGAGGCCGTGCGTGGCAGGGGTGCCGGGCACGACACAAGGGGACTTGAGGGCAGGATGGTTAAAACGTAGCCTTAAGCTCCACAAACATGATGGGCACGTAAAAAAATTGGGAGGGGTGATGGAGAGTGTAATGTGAAATAATATAAAAAGTAATAATTAACAGTTCAAAAAAAGTAATAATTAACCAGAGAATTTTATCACATTGTTTTTTCTTTAAAACAAATAGTGAAATTAAAAGGAGGCAAAATGTTTGAACTTCACATCTGGGATCGCTCCTGAAGTGAGAAGCAAGCAAAGGCTATTATTATGTTCTAACCCACGAGAAGCAAGCAACTGAATGCTTGGCACGTGGACAAAGCACAGAAATGAAGCCGCAAGGAAAGACGAGAGTGAACGAACCGAGCACGAGGAGCGCGTCGGGGAGCGCACCGAGGACGGGTAGGAGGAGGCCGCCGACGATCCCGGGTCCCAGGACCTCGAGCAGCAGCTCGCTCCCGGCCGACAGGTGCGTGGCGGCTTTGTACATGGCGGCTTTGTGCAGGGAAGGAAGCCGTATGGCTCCTCGCACTTCTCCGGCGCCGGTGACGACGATGCGGTGGAGATGCGGATGCCGTGAGAGCCGGACGGTGGGTCGTCGGCGATGACGCAGAAATAGGCAGCGACGGCGAGGGAGGTGACGAGCAGGAATATCAGGCGACGCTGCCACCGAGTCGCCATTATCGGTGCGGCGTGCTGGTGAACCGTGAACTTGTGCGCGCGGTTCTGTCTTCTTAATGGGCTGGTGCCGCAGGTACCTTTTTTATATGAGAAAATTCCTTATTTGGCCTTAATAAAGTTGCTAGTCCCTTTTTTGGCCTAAACTGAAAAAAAGTTACCTATATAACCCAAGTTGCAATTTTCATTCATTTCTTGGCCCTTCCGTCAGTTTTGACTGGTAACGATGTTAAATGTGTGTTGAAATGACATTTGTGTCCCTGACTTGAATAAAAATGTAAAATTTAATTTCAAAATTATTAATTGTTTCAAAATTCCAAAATAACATAATTGTACAAGATCTCATAATTACACACAATTTCGGCATTATTTCAAGACAAAATTGAATCTAAACATTCAGGAACATAGTATATATTTGAAAAGAAAAAAAATTGCTTAACATTCGTTTGAGTGGAATTAGCATCTTATTTCGAGACCTCAGCATGAAGCTGCACTAAGTCAAAACGTGAAGCGCAGGAGCAGCAGTAGGCTGCATCCCGGCAGCGGCAGAGCAGAGCAGAGCAGAAGAGAGCAGCCGACATCGAGCAGACCACTCGCGCTCGATCGACGCAATGCTCGCTTTCTTCCTGGTGCCTGAGCTGCCCGGACGGCCGGACGATAGCGGTAGAAAAAAGATCCCGGCATCCGGGTGCGACTATCGCCGTCCTCGATGAGCACCAGCAGCCGGGCAGGGGCTGGCTAGCAGGCAGGCGTGAGGTGACGTGACCCCAGCAGGCGCGCGCGGGGGTCGTAAATCCAGTGGCGGCGCCGGCGTCTCCCTTCTGCAATCTGGGCGGCCTCAGCTTCTCCTGCGTCGAGCTCGTCTGGAGGAGGGCCAGGGATGACTCTCCTGCGGCGTCGGCGCATCCCGCGGCCACTGCTCCAGGCGCGGCAGCAGGAGTCCGCCTCCCCCTGCTCTGTTCGTCTCTGGTGGTGGCGCCCGGGTCCGGGACAGAGCGAACGATTCGTGCCTCGTGTTGCAATTTGGTAAGGGTAGAATTGTCATTTGCCATCGCTGGAAGAGGGATTTCACGGTAAAATCTAACAGATCTAACGGAAGGGCTAAAAAAGTAACGAAACTTGAAACTTAGGTCATATAAGTAACTTTTTTTTAATTTAGGCCAAGAAAGAAACCGGCAACTTTATAAGGGCCAAATAAGGAATTTCCTCTTCTTATATTGTAGCCAAACTTCGTTCGTACTAGGAGCATAAAACTTTACATCGCATAAAGAGCTACATATCGTCCCCCCATTGAATCGCCCAGGAAGCAAACATCGCCAGTATTCGCTGCTCCTTTCTGATGTACTCTCTCTGTGTTAATTTATTTGGCATTTTGGGAGTGTTTTTAGTTGTCCAAATTCACAGAATGTTCAATAAATCTAGACAGACAGGTTGTCCAGATTCAAAAAATAAACCTGATATAAAGCCAGGATGCCAAGTAAATTGAGACGAAGGGAGTATGATATAGCCTATCTAATCTAAACCCTTAAAGAACCAGTTTGGAAAAATATAGATTGTACCCACCTGTATATTAACCATTGATCTAAAGGTTATCTTTAACATCTACCATCCGATCCTGCCATGCTGAACCCGAACCCACGAAATGAGGACACGGGAGGTGAACAAAGTGTCATCGCCAGTTCATTTGCGATGACAATCCTGAGTTTTTTCTTACGTGAGTTTTCCTACCCGTGGCCTCCAATCTCATCTCCTATTCTTACGTTCAGAATTATTACTTTCCCTTTATACGTCTAATTTGAATAATTGCCATAATTCCATCCCGTGCATTAGGAAGTAACAAGTGCAGATTAGGAAGTTTCCCTCGCGACACGGGAAACCTTTGAAACTTTTCGAGTCGTCGAGGTCAGCAGCGACGGCGGGCGCGTCGCGGGGTCGGTGCCGGGGCTGGTGTGGAGCACGTCGGCGACGGGGACGTCGCCTTGGGCGCCGTACCTGCCCAGCTTGTAGTCCGCCTGCCTGTCGTACTGCACCGTGTCGGCGGAGAGAGGAAGAGGAGAGGGACCTGGGCGAGGCGGCTGGCCGCCGAAGGACGTGCGGCGGCGGCCGCGTGGAGGGCGTACACGGCGTAGGGGAAGGATAGCGACAGATTTGGCCCTCGATCACGGTCTCCGTCGCCTCCGCTCGCCGATGTCGCCAAGCAGATCCAGCAGATGGTGCGGTTCATCTACCAGCGAGATCTCCGACTCTGCCCCTGAGGTCAGCTTCCGTTCCTCTCATCCCCTCTGCTCCTTCCCTCGAGTGTAGACGCTTCCTCAAGCTTTCCCGATCCATTTGATTCAATCTGGTCGTCTTTGATCGGTTGTGAGATCAGCAGCCTCGGCCACCGGATGTGGCCGATTTGTTCTGGTATATGTTCTACTTTGTTTATTCATCGATTGGTGATGGCTTTTGATCACCGGCGACCTTTTGCTGTTGAATTTTGAATGCATCAGGTGGTATGGTTTGCAGAATTCCCATTTAGGCACTGCCATTGATTGATTTTCGAGGGGCAAGGACCATCTGCTAGCAGACTAGCATGCATCTTGGCCCTGCAAGCCTGCAATTCGTACAATGATTAAGCTTGTGCATTGCAATACTCCCTGTATATTTTGATGTCCCTCTGTTCAATGTGAAAATGACTTACTTTTATATATATAATATGACTTTTTGGAAGCCTGAAAATTTCTGTTATTAAATGGATCCTTTTTCTGTTGAAACTGATAATTGATATTTTGTCTACTGAAGCAGTCATTAACAACAGAGGACAATGTAAGCTGCATTTCATCTGAGGTGCTTCCCCTACATATCATGGAAAAGGTATTGTGTTTGTTTCAAGTTCCAACTGTAGGAATAGTTAAAGGGACCTCTTCAAAATGTCTCCTTTTGTTCTAATCAAGGTAGCATTTTCGTGTTTACATTACCAAGTATCTCCGTAACTGATGTATTGGCTATTTGAGATATATGTTCTATTTGTTCTTAGTTATATTACAAAGACATTCCCGAGTACCTCAACGAGTGCTCTTTCCTTGTTGTGCAGTAAAATATTGTCTCATTATGCTGCTAATTAGTGCTGTTACTGGAGTTGCCTTTATGTGTTGTTGATATATTTCACCTTTACAAAGAGAACATGGACACACAAGAAGCATTAGGTGTGATTGGAAAAATGGCTGTGCCTAAATGGTGTATTCTGGACACTGCTTTTTAGCTTCGTTTTTGCGTTTATGTCTTGGATAACTGGCTTCACATTCCTTTGCTTTGGTATTGAATACTGCTTATTTGCCATACCTTTTGCAGTCACGTTCTTTCGGATTTGCAGGGGCAAAGGATAAACATGCTGTTACTACACAGCAGGTATGCATTCCCTAAGTTTATGAAAGCACACCCACACACGGTACTTTATGAAAGCACACTTGCACACTGTTTAAGTTTTTGCTGGTAATAAATTGCAAATCTTTAAGTATGAAACGCTTGCACCTTCTCAGAAGCATGTACTCAATTACCCATGTTACAAGTAAATGTTGGATCCTGTTCTTATATATACTGAGAACAGCTTTTATTTCTTGATATGCAGTAGCATGTAATCCAAACTATGTAGTTGCCCTCTGAAATTACTCTGAATTTTTATTTCTTGATATCCAGTGCTTTACTCCAATTCAATCTTTACATATTGCTCTGTACATTCTTTAGCCTGAACTAACAGTTTGTGATATGCGCATTCTCTTAAAGAAGGGCTTATCAATGCTTGCATTGCAGCGTTGCAAGTTAGCATGTGTAATATTTTGTCTGCAGATACTACATGTTTAAACCAGTTGTAGCTTAAATGTCTCTATAGCCTGTGCTAGGAGGTGTGGAACTAATTATATACAGGTTTTGTCGACAGATGGAATAAGTTGCATCATGGGGAAGTATATTTCAACATATGCTTTTGATCGAGCTGCCGAAGCTCTTGGAGATACCCGCGTGTTACCATCGATGCCCTTGATTACATGCAATTTCTCTATCTCTATTATTTCAGATCGAAGCGAGGTACTTTTCTTTTTTTTTTCTTGCATTGTCCTTTTGGAGACCTATTACTATCTGTAAACGATTATTGGACAGTAACCACAGGTTTGAATAGATAAATCTTATCCATTATTGTGAATGTAAACTCGTCCATCGTGCATTAGTGCCTTGCTCATAGAATTGTCGTGGACAAAGAAATACATCAGGAATCCAGGTTGGATCTTATGCTAAAACAGTTTCAGTGGATGTTCTATAAACCTCTTGCTTTTGGTAGAAAGGTGGTGAGTTGGCCTTCTAATACAATCCAACTGGGACATTCCTATTTCAAAAATTTTCTATCTCTGCCTCATTGGAAAATTTTCTAGAAATTTTTTTATCTTTTGATGCATACATATATTAGACTTTGTTTTCATTTAGAACAACAGTAGCGATAATGCGCCAGCAAGGTATTCACTGCATTACAAATTGTAGTGCCTTGTATTTTTCAGTGTCAATATGTGGTGTTAAGAAGATCATTTATCATAAACTTTATTAATTCTTTGCCATGTATCATTATGTTTATGAAATTATTAATTATGTCAATGCCTACACTGCCAATTTGTTCAAGGCTCCTAATAAAGGTATACATTCCCTTTGCCTTTGATCATACAGATCGTTGCATAAGCTTTTTCAGAAGTGGGATGCAAGTGCAGAGGCAATAAAAGGGCATCCTCAAGAATTACGAGCTGCTAATTGATTGTCCAAAATCTCGTTAAAAATGAGTAGGCCTCACCATCCGTGACATTTTGCCTATCAAAGGATTGCCAAAAATGAATAATCAAGTTAATGGAATTCCATGGTGCCAAATCCTTGGTGGTGATAGTCAGTTTTCTTAAAAGAACTTTTTAATGTGAGATTCAAAAGGAATTGTGCTGTTGAGATTCCTACCACAAGCTGTTGTCCTTTATAATTTACCAATTCCCTTGATCTAATATTTATTTTCAACCTGCCCAAAAATCCGAACTCTGCAAAACGAAATCACCTCGAAGCTTTCTTTTATCCAGTGTATGCAGCCTCGTGTGTTTATATTTTTGCATCTTCTTAACAAGGGGTGTGCGAAAGATTGCTTGTCATGTTGTTCATCACTTTATGGACTATACAATTCTCTCTATGTAGTTGATTTATGTTGAACTCACTCGGTCAATTTTATTGTGATTTAATCTTTATTTTTGGCACTGCAAGTATCCTGAATTTCAAACATCTGAGTTTTTGTTCTCCATATAAAATATATTATTACCAGGATCTTTGATATCATTTTAAGCTTTTTAAACACATGTTACGCAGGTGCTTTTTAAATTACTTTGGAATGATGGATTATGCTTTACGACATGAGTTTTTGAAAACTTTTTATCTTTTAGAATAAATGCCTAAATGCAATTCTTAGTCTTTATAGAGAAAAAATCATCATACAATAGGAGAAACAATTGTTTATTGTGATTTCTCACATAGGGCCTAATTTTGTTTTTCCGAATCGGGTCCCTGGAGACTCAACTGCAGCTCTGGAGGCATAGTTGGCACAAAACAAATGTAATTCTAATTGGATGTCTTATGATTTTACATGACTCTTTTCAAATTAACTTTTTTCTAAAGTAATAAATAAACATGTAGTCAAATTGTTTGTAAGTTTTATGGTCCCGCCAAATGATACAATTTTTTAAACACGTGCGTGGCGCACGTGCATTTTTACTAGTATGTGCTGAAGCATTACATAACAATGATTAAATCATACAAATTTAAATCAAATGAACTTTTGGTAGACAAAAAAAATTGCATTATCTAATATAAGATTTGTAAATACTAACAACTTATGAGCTTACTAAATCATACAAAACACAACCTTTTGCTTGTGAATGCTAGAAAGAAGCTCACTATCTGTTGACGCAAAATCCGGTCAGCACACCAAAAAGCACTAGAGCGTGCGGGTCGCGAACGGACCGAACCGGGCACCCAAATAGATTCCAAAGATTTTTAGGGCTTTGCCTGAATCGGTTCAAGGGGATATCACGATTACATTGTGAAGGACGGCTAGGTTTACGAGCAAACCAGCAAAGAGATAACTAACGCACTTACGTGGCGAAGAACGACTAGTTTACGAGCAAACTAGCAAAGGCCGTCGAAGCTCTCGCCCGGGAAAGACCCCGTCAGGGCATGGACGTCGCCGGCGTGCCCTAGGTTGACAAGCAAGCCTAAGACGTCATCAGTAGATGAACAGCAAAGAGAGGTTGGAAAAGTAGGGCAAAGGAGAAAACATGATAAAAGTAAAGGTAAATGGATTTGTTCGATTGGATGGTTTTTTTAATCGGCCGTGACCCTGTCGCATATATAGGGCGGCCTGGACTATGGCCTTGTCAAATCGGAGCAGCAAAATTGACTAGTGCAAAGATATTATGCTAATCTAAACCTGAGTCGGTTTGTTATTTCCTAAACCGAACAATGAAGACTTTATTCGGCCAGACGCACAAACGGTAGTATTTTCCATACTTGTACGTAATCTATCTTGCTGATCCCACGCCAAGCCTTTGCATGCATATACAACAGTCCTTACCTTGTACGTACTGAATCCTACACGCGTACGACTGCTAACTCAATGAGCGGATACATCCATATATCGCTAATGAAGGCCCAAGTCGCTGGACCAGGCAGACAAAGTCTTGGGCGATTGTCTGGATAGCACAGACATCTTTGGCTGACTCCGATTGATTTTCTCTCGACAGTACAGACATGTCTTTATGCACCAACTCAGTCCTCCAACCAGTAAGCTACGATGCTTTCTCTCCTCTGCAAAACACGTTCAACTTTTCTGGTAGTTGAGTTAGTACACAAACATATTTCATCATTCGGCAAAGTATTCTTAACAACCGAATAGACAAACAAATAAATAACTAATTTGGCTAATTATTTAGTTAACCATCTAATCAAGCCAGAATTATCTAACATGCCAATTTTGGTTGTCAACACTATCTATGTCTTGATGTACTTAAATTCATTACATGCTTTGCTTCAGTCATAAGGCAGCTTGCTAATTATAACCTTCCAATTACTCTCTTGCTTGAACCTCGTCATCGGTGTAGTTTTTTAAAAAGGGGGAAATTGTAAAAAAAAAAGAAACACCTACTCTTAGGGGGTTTTCCATATATACCCACCTAAAAGAATTTTGTGCAGTCTAACACCTATAAGTTTTTCTTGGTTTTCATCTACAGAAATATCACAATGCCTAGCCTATTTGCCTCATTGCTTTACTCACAGCATTTTTTTTATTGTTGTGGCTACATCTTGTGCCATTGTGACGATGAAGCCAATCAGGTGATGCAATTGTAGCCTAAATGGTAATTAGCCACCTCCACTTGGGCCCTCCTCTCTCTTCGCCTCCGGCGATCTTGCTGGCGGATAGAGAGAGCAGAGTCTCCAATCTCTAATAGTGGTGGGTGCTCATACTTTGAGTCCTAGATTTTGAGTTTCATTCTATCAATGCTTGTTGTATTCTTTGATGTTGGAATCATGGTGTTCCCTTCTCCTCTTTGAGGTTGGCCGCGAAATTAGTTTCCTCATGGCGGTTCCGGCAAATGTAATGACATTGTCAAGTACGACGGAGGCATGATTCTCGGCAAGGAGATATATAGAATTATGTGTACTGACTGCGATGGCAAGGTGGAGACGACGACGTTGCTGCCGTGGAATAATAGTCTTCGGACCCTTTCCCATTTTGTTGTGGCTCGATCTGACCACGGTGAAGGGCTAATGATGAGATCTTTATCTCATTTTATTGATGTCGTTGATATGTGGCCAATTCTCATTTAAAGATTTAGATCCGTCTTGACAACGAAGGTGCTCGATCTTGCGGCTTCAACATGGCATTTCTCATCGGCGGTTAGAGTGGCAATTGCCTCGATTTGGTTCCTGCTTTCCGGCGGCATCAATCGAAGAAGTGATTTCGACTATTTAGTCTGTGCTCTCCAGCGGCAATGGCCTCGTTTTCTTTGTGTTTTAGTCATCTTTCAGAGTCTTGATGTAAGGGGTATGTACTTATTCTTCAAATTTTAATGCAATTGTCGTACCCCATTTCTGGAGCACTAGTACTTACCGTATCAGTCCCTGGATCAGACGCTGATACGAACACTTTACACAGACTGATATCACAGATTCATCACTTACATAAATATTACTAAGTCTCATACAAGCCTTCATACATAAAAGGTCTTGCAACAACCGGCCAAAGGCCACTTTATTACATCAAACAGGATGCTGGTGGGCTGCAACAGCAGAACCACTTAAACACTACTACAGCGGAAGACGGAAACGGCACTAGCACAGGCGTCTTGAGTGCAGATAGGACCCTACTCTTCATCACCATCCTCCATGTATTCTGGCTCTTCATCTGAATGATTAAAGCAAGGGTGAGTACATAAGGTACTCAGCAAGTCCTAACAACGAGGGATAATTGAATGCAAGGGTAAAACAAAGGATAGGCTGAGGGTTTATCATCTGGGCGGAAAGCCAGTTTTATGCAAAAGTTGTTTGGAAAATAAAACAGTTCACAAACTACTATCAAGATTATCAGTGGTATTTAGTGGGGTTGTGGCCCTGGGGGAGATGCAGTCCATCCCGCCAGTTCCCAAGTTTTAATGCTGGCAGGAAACCAGCGCACGGTTCCACACCAGAGTATTCCAAAAGCACACCAAGGGGTAACTCACACCGTTATACTAATCATTGTGTGGCACAAGCTTTCGCGTTGCCCATTACCGTGGAACACGGCTATCATGATAGGTTTTTAACTCTGCAGAGGTCGTACACAATTCCCCACAAGGCATACCAGCCCTTCCCATCGTCATGGATTGGACAGGCATACTAATGATCCCGTACCTACTTGGTGTCACCACGGCACCACCACGGAAATACTGCAACCAGGGGCTTCATAATATCATCATTATCATGTAGAAAGGCCTGAATAATCACCATATGCCGGATCCCAACACCTGCTATGTCGAGTCTTCTCCTGGCTTCCGCTGCAACTCCTGCCCTCCGGGTGGGTACCGGGTGAACACTATAGTAGGGTGTGGTTCCAAACCTTTCCCATTCAAGGCATGTGGTTGTACGGAAGGTGCTAGGCAAGGCGGCACATGAACCGGTCCTTATACGACCGAAGCAAGCATCTTCAATAGCTATCCTCAAAGGAGGAATCGCATCCCAGAGATAAGCCTCCCCACTGAGGACTACCTCGCGTGCTCCCGCCAGGAAAATCCCCACTATGGATTGCACAATTATCACTAGTATATTACCATCCCACATTTTCTATTCACACACACTCCACCAAACACACACCATTTCACACCAAAAAGCATGTATAGCAAGATTAATTAAGTACACATGGTAATAAGTCCTAAGCAGCATGACATATCATTAAGGATTAATGATAGTGAATCCTAGGTCTAACAATGGAATCAGGAGAAGTAATATCAAGGCATGGCAATCAACAAGTACTTAGGATCATACTAGCATTTAAATCACATTTGAACATCATGCACATTTATTT
Organism: Eragrostis curvula; assembly: GCA_007726485.1. Classification (NCBI taxonomy): domain Eukaryota; kingdom Viridiplantae; phylum Streptophyta; class Magnoliopsida; order Poales; family Poaceae; genus Eragrostis; species Eragrostis curvula. The sequence continues at coordinate 2,042,638 of CM017445.1, forward strand.
CTAAACTGGGCTCTAAGTTGGATATTTGTAAACATAGGAACAACATGATCAAAAGGGTTAGAACTTGCCTTCACCAAAGTCTTCTTCTTCTAAGTCCTCGTAATCCGGATCCTCAGCTCCTTGCTCAAAGACTTGCTCCTCTATTGATTAAAAGTAAACAACGATTGAATAAATCTACCGATCAAACAATTAAACTAACAAGCAAATAAATCAAATGAAGACCAAAAAGAGATCAACAACAGAGGGTTTTGGCAACAACAATTAGCTCATGATTTTAGATGAATTTTGGTGAAAGAATCACCAAAATTGGAGCTAAGATGAAAAAGATATGAATTTTACAAGTTTGCAACATTGAAATAATTAGGATTAAGCTAAGTAATTAACCATGGACATAATCCTAATTATTATGGAGTAAACAAGTGTTGCAAAATGATTAGGAGATAATCTAGTATTTTTAGGAATTTTATGGAATTTTTCTGATAAAGGAAAGTGCTCGAAATAGTTTTCTGTGTGCAATCTGCGTGTGGACTTAGCATTTCCAGAGGCTGTGTGTGGCTGACAGGTGGGCCACTGGGGCCGGGGTCACTGTGCGTGACTGTGTTGTGGACTCGGTCCACATGCGCTATGGACCGGACGTGCACGTGAGGGCGGTCCACGGTACACCGCGCTCGTGGACGCGTGCTGACTGGGCGCTGACGGGGCAAGACGACCGGGTCGTCGCGGGCCCGTGTGCTGGCGTGGCTCACCACGCAGGACGGAGGCGCGACGCGGTCAACTGCGCCGGAGGTGCCGCGCGCGCGGCGGCGCGTCACCGGAGAATTCGCCGGCGGCGGCTACGATGCGCAAGGAGGGGCGCAGTGTGAACCTACTTGGCCTACGCGCGAAGGCGGAGCTAGGGCCGCTTGATGTTGATGACGCGGGGCGCCGGAGAAGCGGCGAGGTCTCGCCGGAGATGGCTCACGCATGTTTGTGTGGTCGTGCGCGTGCGCGTGAGTGCGCCGCGTGCGGTGCGCGCCTTAGCATGGCCAGGCGTGGCCGGAAAGCCTGCCGGCGACGAGCTCGCGCGGCGGCTGGTGGCGGTGCTCGATGCGGAGCACGCGCCAGTGCGCGGGGAGAGGATATTGAAGGCGCGGGAAAGAGAGAAGAAGGAGGCGGAGCTCACAGTGGGCTCGCAGAAGGCGGAGGAGGCCCGAAGCCTGACGACGATGAGCTCACCGTGGCCGGAACCCTAGCCTGCTGCGCCCGCCATGGCTCCGCGTCTCAACTGCATAAGAAAAAGGCGCGAAAGTGTTAGCCAGAGCGCGATGAGGCTGAGGGAAGGAGAAAGAGGGGCGGAGCTTCACTGGTTGATCGGCAATTGCACGATTGGAGGGCCGCCGGAGTTGAGGGAGACGGCGGGGAAAACTGAAATTGATGGTGCTCGGGCGCGGATTGGGCGAGATTGAGCTCGGAAGGGTGGAGAGGGACGCGGCGCGGAGTTCAGTGGCTTTTATAGGCGGACGGGGAGGGAGCCGTTGGGCGCGGTCCGAGCTTCGGTCGTCGGCTCGGTCGCCGGGCTTCAATGCGACGCGATGCGGTGCAGGGTTAGGCGCGGAGGACGAGAGCGTGACGATGTCCACAGCGCAGAGCACAGGGTGCCGGAGGCGACGAGACGGGAGCGCGGCTGAGCTGGGATGACGGGGTGGTGTGACGTTCCGCCGGGGCTGTTGAGGTCGCCGGTCAAGGTGTGGGCAAGTGTGGTCTTGAGGCGACGGGCGACGGGACAGAGTGACGCCTCCGCGAGCGTGTGCACGTGCGGGCCTACGGAAGGCGGTGTGGACGACGCGACGGAGCGGGGATGGCCGGCATGGGCGCGCCTGGCGCGGTGGCAAGAGGTGGGAGACGACGCTGACAGGTGGGGCCCACCTGTCAGTGGCTCGGTGCGGCGCAGCAGGCTGGGCCGCTGCTGGGCTGGGAAGAGGGACGGTGGGCCGTGCGGCTCGGCCTGCGGGAGAAGAAAGAAGAGGAGAGGGAGTGGGCCGCGGGAGGGAGAAAAGGAGGGAAGCGGCCCGGGAGGGAAGAAAATGTTTAAACATTTCCAAGGAATTTCTAGGATTCAAATTTGAATGGACTTCAAATTTGCAAAAAGGATAAAACCAAATGAACACATAAATAAAATCAGGAAATTCCAAATGTGCATATGGTGGTGTTTGATGCACATTTAAAATTCGAAATTTTAAATTTGGCATGAGTTGACTTCTACTTTGGTTGAATTTTGTTCAAATTTGAAAAGTTCAAATTTTTAGTGATTTTTAAATATGGGCAAAACACAGGGTGTTACAAACCTAGCCCACTTAAACGGAATCTCGTCCTCGAGATTCAGGCTCCTCCTCGAATAGGTAGGGAAACTCCTTCTTGAGGTTGTCTTCACGTTCCCATGTAGCCTCTGCTTCTGTGTGATTACTCCATTGCACTCGGCAAAACCGTATGGCATTCCTCTTTGTTAACCGAGTAGCAACATCTAAGATCTTGATAGGCCTCTCTTGGTAGTGGAGATCCGGTTGAAGATCCATCACTTCCGGTGGTACTATCTCCTCTGGGACTCTCAGACATTTCTTCAACTGTGAGACATGGAAGACATTATGGATGTCTGACATTTCTTCAGGAGCTCGAGGCGCTAAGCTACTGCTCCTATCTTCTTGAGTACCTTGAAAGGTCCAATATATCTGGGTGCCAACTTTCCGCGGACTCTGAACCTTCTGGTACCTCGTATCGGTGATACCTTGAGGTACACATAGTCTCCTGCTTCAAAGCTCAGATCTCTGCGACGGGTATCTGCATAGCTTTTCTGCCTGCTCTGGGCTGCCTTCAGATTCTCTCTGATCAGAGCTACTTTCTCTTCAGCATCTCTAATGATTGCCGGTCCAAAGAAAGATCGTTCTCCTACTTCTGACCACATCAGAGGTGTTCTGCACTTTCTGCCATAAAGAGCTTCAAAGGGTGCCATCTGTAGGCTTGCCTGATAACTGTTGTTGTAGGAGAATTCTGCAAAGGAAAGGCTTTTCTCCCAATCCTTTCCATAGGCTAGTACACATGCTCTCAACATATCTTCCAGGATTTGATTGACTCTTTCAGTCTGTCCATCTGTCTGCGGGTGATATGCAGAGATGTAATCCAGCTTGGTTTTCAACAACTCGTGCAAACTTTTCCAGAACTTTGAGGTGAATTGGGTCCCTCTATCTGAGATTATTCTGCTTGGAACTCCATGCAACTTGAGTATGTGATCCACATACAACTAAGCATACTTGTCGCCTCTATAGACTGTCTTGACAGGTATGAAGTGTGCAACCTTCGTCAGACGGTCCACTATGACCCATATTGAATCATTCCCTTTTTGAGTGCGGGGTAAACCCACAATGAAGTCCATGCTGATCTCATCCCATTTCCACACTGGAACATGCAGTGGTTGCAACAACCCTGCAGGTCTCTGATGTTCTGCTTTGACTCTGCTGCAGATATCACATCGGGCAACAAATTCTGCTATATCCTTCTTCATTCCTGACCACCAATACTTCAGTTTCAGATCCAAGTACATCTTGGTGCTTCCTGGGTGGATGGAGTAAGCGGAGTTGTGGGCTTCATCCATAATAAGCTGCTGATACCCACCATTCTTGGGTACACAGATTCGATCTTTGTACCATAAGGTACCTTGATCATCTACTCTGAATCCTGGTGCCTTATCCACTCCGGTTTTAGCTTTGAGATCATGTATTTCCTCATCATCCACCTGAGCTTTTCGGATTAGACTTCCTAGAGTTGGTTCCACACACAGGTTGTTTATCTGACTTGACTGAGTGAAATGAAGATTTAGTTGCTTGAACTCTGCCAGTAACTCAGGTCTTCTCTTATGTAACTTAATGTTGTTGCAGTGAGCCTTGCGACTCAGTGCATCTGCAACTACATTGGCCTTTCCAGGATGATACTGTATGTTCAGATTATAATCCTTGATCAACTCTAACCACCTTCTCTGTCTGAGATTTAAGTCTGACTGCGTGAAGATGTACTTCAGACTCTTATGGTCCGTGAAGATTTCACACTTATTTCCAATAAGATAGTGTCTCCATATCTTCAGAGCATGGACAACTGCTGCTAACTCCAGATCATGTGTTGGATAGTTCTGCTCATGAACCTTCAGTTGCCTTGATGCATAAGCCACTACTCGTCCGTCTTGCATTAGCACACACCCCAAACCTTGTCGAGACACGTCGCAGTATACGACAAAATCTCGATCTATATCCGGTAGGGTTAGCACTGGGGCTGTTGTCAACCTCTTCTTTAGCTCTTGAAAGCTTTTCTCACAGGCTTTCTGTCCATTTGAATTCTTTTCCTTTCTGGGTCAGGGCAGTCATTGGTCTGGCTAACTTGGAGAACCCTTCTATGAATCTACGGTAGTAACCTGCCAGTCCAAGAAAACTTCTGACTTCTGTCACATTGGTGGGTTGCTTCCAATTGGTAACTGCCTCAACTTTAGCTGGGTCTACTGCAATACCTTCTTCAGTCAAGGTATGACCAAGGAAAGCGACTTCTTTTAACCAAAACTTCCTTTGCGCTCTTAGAGTAGATCAAAATGTCATCAATAAAGACAACGACAAACCCATCTAACTCTTCCATGAAGACCTTGTTCATCAGGTTCATGAAGTATGCTGGTGCATTGGTGAGTCCGAAGGGCATCACTGTAAACTCATACTAACCATAGCGAGTGACAAAAACTGTCTTGAGTATGTCTCCTTCTCGAATCTTCAACTGGTAATACCCTGATCTCATGTCAATCTTGGAGAAAAACTTGGCTCTCTTCAACTGGTCAAACAAGTCGTCGATCCTGGGCAGTGGGTACTTGTTCTTGATAGTGACTTCATTGAGTGAACGGTAGTCAATGCACATTCTGAGACTGCTATCTTTCTTTTTGACAAACAGAACTGGTGATCCCCATGGTGAAAAGCTTGGTCTTATGAAACCTTTCTCTTGTAACTCTTCTATCTGTTCTTTTAATTCTGCTAACTCATTAGCTGCCATCCGGTAGGGTCTCTTAGCTATTGGAGAAGTTCCGGGAATGAGCTCAATGATGAACTCTATGTCTCGGTCCGGTAGCATTCCAGGTAACTCATCTGGGAAGACATCTGGGTACTCACAGACGACTGGTACTTCTTCCAGTGGTGTGGCTTCCAAACTGCATACCATAGGTGGGGCCTTTACTCTTCTTGGCTCACATTCAACCTTGATGCCTTGATGATTTACTAAGGAGACTTTCCTGGTATCATAGGCTATATTGCCTTGATGTTTGCTCAACCAGTCCATTCCAAGGATAACATCTATTCCGGCTGACTGGAGAACTATTAAGTTTGCTAGGAATACTACACACTTAAAAGAATCTTAACCCGGGGACATCCCAACAAACACTTAATTTCCGCTCCAGGAGAGCGTGTTATCAGTGGTTGTTTGAGCAAAACAGTTGGAAAACCATGCGCAGCAACAAACCTTGAAGATATGAACGAATGCGAAGCTCCAGAATCAAACAAAACTGTTGCAAGAGTGGAGTTAACAAGGTACTCACCGAGGACAACATCTGGTGCCTCCTCAGCTTCCTGGGTGTCAATGTGGTTGACTCTGCCTCGATCGAAGGTCTGATTGTTCTTTCGTTGCTGTCCTGAGGGTTGCTGTCCACCACGTCCAACTCCTGACACTGCAGTTCTGGTGTTGCTTTGCTGCTGAGACTGAGCTGGGGCCTGATTCTGATTCAGGTAAGGGCACTTGGCAATCATGTGACCTGGTTCACGGCAATTAAAGCATGTCCTCTTGTCACTCTGAGCTGGCTGGGCAACACTGGCACTGCTCCTCTGCTGGTTGCTGGGATTCTGGTTGCGGTAAGAGGGTGCTGCATTCTGCTGGTTTGACGATGAGGCCCTGTACTGCATGGTTGGCTGGTACCTAGGCTTCTGAGAGAAGTTGCTCCTTGACCTCTGGTTCCGTTCCTGCTGCCTGAACTTCTGTGCGTTGAATTTACGCTTCCTGTCACTCTCGATGTGAGAACGTGCATCCTCCAGAAGAATGGCACGGTTCATCAGGGTGTTGAAGTCTGGATAGATGTGAGTGACCAACTGCATCTTCAAACTAGGACTCAGTCCCGTCTTGAAGCGGTCCTGCTTCTTCTTGTCAGTGTTCACATCCTCAGGTGCATAACGTGCAAGCTTCATAAACTTCCTGATGTACTGGTTTACAGTCATGGCTCCTTGCTTCAGTGAGCGAAACTCATCTGCCTTCATGTCCATGATACCCTCAGGGATGTGGTACCTCCTGAATTCTTCCAGGAATTCATCCCAAGTGATAGCATCGGGATCCTCTGTAGCCTCACGGTAGTTGTCCCACCACTCACTGGCTGCTCCCATGAGTTGGTGCGATGCCAGAAGGACTTTCTCCCTGTCATTGGCGTTCACAACCTGATGCTTCTTGGTGATGCCTCTCAACCAATCATCTGCTGCTAGGGGGTCTTCTTTAGCATTCTCAAAGGTCGGTGGCCTGAGTCTCATGAACTCTGACATCTTGGTCTGGGGACCTGGTGCACGGTCAAGAAGTCCTTGAGCAATGATTTCCATCAGACGAGTCTGGTTGTCCATCACAGTGACAAGGTTGGTGACAGGCGGGTTGGGCAAGGGTCCATCTCGTCCACCTCTTCCACCTCTTCCACCTCATCCACCTCTGCCACGGTTCTGGTTTTGTTGATGACCTCCACCTTCACCATGGCCTTCCTGGTCATTCTGGTTGTCCTGATTGTTCTGATTGTTCTGACTTGCCTCATCTTCTTGGTCATGCCCTCCAACTCTGCCTCCACCTCTGCCACGCTGGTGGTTGACTCTGCCTCTTCCACGTCCACGTGCATTGCCCTGCCCTGGGGCATCCTCGTCGTGTGCAACTTGACGTTCACGACGCTGCCGCACTCGGGCAGACTGCCTTACGGGAGGCATCTGTTAAGTTGACAGAGGATAGCGAAAGGTGATAACAAGTCGAGGTTGAGACAAGCTGAGACTAGGCAACAAGACAGGAACACAAGATTTACTAAGACACAAACAATAAGATCCAGCATCATTACAACATCACAGCATACATAAGCATCATAACAGAGTTCGATCATACATACCCAAGCCCTTACACAGGAGGACTTGACGGCTACAACTAAACAACAGGACTCGACAACATGGTACTCTAGGATACAACGACACACATCTGCTGGGCTGATTACAAACTGCTAGCTGCTAAACTACGGGTACAAGCACTGCTACCACTAGTGCTGCTGGTAACTGACTCTAACTGGGATAGCTGCTCCTCAGTACTGGTCGTAGCCGTGGTCCCTGCGCCACGCACGGTACAAGTCGTAGGGGTCACTCCACTCCTCGTGGGCACGGAGAAGCTGGTAGTACTCGAAGAGATCCGCGTCTCCGAGCATCTACAGGGCCTGCTGTGGAGCTGCTGGGTAGTGCTGAGCTGTGGGTGGTGCAAGAACTGGCTGGTACGGGAACAACGGTCCAAGTGCAACAAGTGTCGGCGTGTGCTGAGCTGCTGGAGGTGCCACAAGAGCTAGCTGGTGGTAAGCTGGTGGTGCAACAAGTACTGGCTTCTCCTGAGCTGGGGGTGCAACTGGTGCTGGCTCCTGCTGAGCTGGTGGGTCAATCACCACTGGCTGGTCGTCGACGTTAACCCAGAAGTTGACGACGTTGCCTACCTCCTCCATCACTAGGTCGTAGTGTGGTGGGGATAGGTCGATCTCTGGGAAGTCGTCCTCGTCCATCGAGTCTGAATAGTCAGTGTCATTATCCGTCAGATAATCCATCTCGTGCTCGGTCTCAGTGTCCTCCTCATCCTGCAGAGGGTCCTCTAGTAACTCTAGCTCAGGGTCGTCCTCTGCCATCTGGGCATCCTCCTCCTCTGAGGGTTCCTCGCCAGATTCTGACAGAAAACCGTAAGCTGGTGCTGGAGCTGGAGCTGGTACTGGTGCAACCTCTGTAGGAACTGGAGCTGGTGCAACCTCTGGGGAAGCCGGGGCTGTCTGCTGTGCTCCTCCTGACGGTCCTGCGCCTCCTGAGTCCTCACTGTCACTGGAGTCACCCTCTGAGTCTGTCGGGCAAGCGTAGTGCAGGTGGCGTCTGGGACCTCCGATCCTCGGGGTGAACTTGCGACGGGGTCCTGCTCCAACCTGGTGAAGTCTCACGTAGCAGCGGTCAACCTCTCTGATAAGGTACAGGGCGTCCTCCTCCCAGAGGCCCATAGCTGCCTCGAGGGTGGACTGAATTTGTGCCTGCTCTGTCTGGGACTCGATGAGCTGGGTCTGGAGCTGTGCAAGCTATGCCTGGGCTGCTGCAAGCTGGACCTGGACCTCTGTGAGCTTCTGCGTGTCCTCATCCCACATCTGTGCAGTCGACTCGAGGACGTGCACTGTCTGTGTGGACTGTGCCTGGACCTCTGCAAGCTGAGTCTGGGTCTGCTGAAGCTGCTCCTGGAGATCTCTCTCTCTCGTCTCTGCTGCCTCAGCTCTGGTGATACTGCTCTCGAACCCTCTCTGGCGTGACTCGAACAGACTATCCATGGCCATTATGTACCAAGCGGACGCTACCACAGTGGGGTCCTCCTCACGCTGGTCTGGTCCCTGTAGAGCACTCAACCTGTACTGCCACTGTGCCTCGGTGTGCTCGTACAGCGGGAAGTAGCGACACGGGGTGTCACGTACCTCCTCCTCGTGGCGCTGGCAAAAGAGTAGCAGGGTCTTGCGGGCTGCAATCTGGTGGGCGTCTCCGGACTGGGTGCCAAAAACTGTCACTGTCAGGGGCTCCAAGTCTGGGCGTGTACGTGGCTGGAAAACTGTCACGTGCACCTCGCAGTACTGGGTGCCGTCCTGGACGAAGCTGAGAGAGCGGTACTCTGGACGGTCGGTGTAGCCGAACCTCTGCAACGCTTCCCACAGGATAGTGGGGAAGCCTGAAACACCGATCTGGTAGCTGCGGATCCATCCGTCGTCTAGCTGCTGGTCCTTCATCTGTTTTAACAAAAGTTGAAGATGGGTAAGTACAAAGTAACAAAACAATTTGCAGAGTAAATACAGAACTGAGAGTAAATTTTATAATATAGTTTATATATATAAAATATCACTCTCTCACAACCGTTTCCAGCCTAGGGTCCATCCTACAGTCAAGCATGGCTCTGATACCACTCTGTCGTATCCCATTTCTGGAGCACTAGTGCTTACCGTATCAGTCCCTGAATCAGATGCTGATACGAACACTTTACACAGACTGATATCACAGAGTCATCACTTACATAAATATTACCAAGTCTCATACAAGCCTTCATACATAAAAGGTCTTACAACAACCGGCCAAGGGCCACTTTATTACATCAAACAGCATGCTGGTGGGCTGCAACAACAGAACCACTTAAACACTACTACAGCGGAAGACGAAAACGGCACTAGCACAGGCGTCTTGAGTGCAGATAGGACCCTACTCTTCATCACCATCCTCCATGTATTCTGGCTTTTCATCTGAATGATTAAAGCAAGGGTGAGCACATAAGGTACTCAGCAAGTCCTAACAACGAGGGATAATTGAATGCAAGGGTAAAACCAAAGGATAGGCTGAGGGTTTATCATCTGGGCGGAAAGCCAGTTTTATGCAAAGGTTGTTTGGAAAACAAAACAGTTCACAAACTACTATCAAGATTATCAGTGGTATTTAGTGGGGTTGTGGCCCTGGGGGAGATGCAGTCCATCCCGCCAGTTCCCAACTTTTAATGCTGGCAGAAAACCAGCGCACGGTTCCACACCAGAGTATTCCAAAAGCACACCAATGGGTAACTCACACCGTTATACTAATCATTGTGTGGCACAAGCTTTCGCGTTGCCCATTACCGTGGAACACGGCTATCATGATAGGTTTTTAACTCTGCAGAGGTCGTACACAATTTCCCACAAGGCATACCAGCCCTTCCCATCGTCATGGATTGGACAGGTATACTAATGATCCCGTACCTACTTGGTGTCACCACGGCACCACCACGGAAATACTGCAACCAGGGGCTTCATAATATCATCATTATCATGTAGAAAGGCCTGAATAATCACCATATGCCGGATCCCAACACCTGCTATGTCGAGTCTTCTCCTGGCTTCCGCTGCAACTCCTGCCCTCCGCGTGGGTACAGGGTGAACACTATAGTAGGGTGTGGTTCCAAACCTTTCCCATTCAAGGCATGTGGTTGTACGGAAGGTGCTAGGCAAGGCGGCACATGAACCGGTCCTTATACGACCGAAGCAAGCATCTTCAATAGCTATCCTCAAAGGAGGAATCGCATCCCAGAGATAAGCCTCCCCACTGAGGACTACCTCGCGTGCTCCCGCCAGGAAAATCCCCACTATGGATTGCACAATTATCACTAGTATATTACCATCCCACATTTTCTATTCACACACACTCCACCAAACACACACCATTTCACACCAAAAAGCATGTATAGCAAGATTAATTAAGTACACATGGTAATAAGTCCTAAGCAGCATGACATATCATTAAGGATTAATGATAGTGAATCCTAGGTCTAACAATGGAATCAGGATAAGTAATATCAAGGCATGGCAATCAACAAGTACTTAGGATCATACTAGCATTTAAATCACATTTGAACATCATGCACATTTATTTCTAAACTGGGCTCTAAGTTGGATATTTGTAAACATAGGAACAACATGATCAAAGGGGTTAGAACTTGCCTTCACCAAAGTCTTCTTCTTCTAAGTCCTCGTAATCCGGATCCTCAGCTCCTTGCTCAAAGACTTGCTCCTCTATTGATTAAAAGTAAACAACGATTGAATAAATCTACCGATCAAACAATTAAACTAACAAGCAAATAAATCAAATGAAGACCAAAAAGAGATCAACAACAGAGGGTTTTGGCAACAACAATTAGCTCATGATTTTAGATGAATTTTGGTGAAAGAATCACCAAAATTGGAGCTAAGATGAAAAAGATATGAATTTTACAAGTTTGCAACATTGAAAATAATTAGGATTAAGCTAAGTAATTAACCATGGACATAATCCTAATTATTATGGAGTAAACAAGTGTTGCAAAATGATTAGGAGATAATCTAGTATTTTTAGGAATTTTATGGAATTGTTCTGATAAAGGAAAGTGCTCGAAATAGTTTTCTGTGTGCAATCTGCGTGTGGACTTAGCATTTCCAGAGGCTGTGTGTGGCTGACAGGTGGGCCACTAGGGCCGGGGTCAGTGTGCATGACTGTGTTGTGGACTCGGTCCACATGCGCTGTGGACCGGACGTGCACATGAGGGCGGTCCACGGTATACCGCGCTCGTGGACGCGTGCTGACTGGGCGCTAACGGGGCAAGACAACCGGGTCGTCGCGGGCCCGTGTGCTGGCGTGGCTCACCACGCAGGACGGAGGCGCGACGCGGTTAACTGCGCCGGAGGTGCCGCGCGCGCGGCGGCACGTCACCGGAGAATTCGCCGGCGGCGGCTACGATGCGCAAGGAGGGGCGCAGTGTGAACCTACTTGGCCTACGCGCGAAGGCGGAGCTAGGGCCACTTGATGTTGATGACGCGGGGCACCGGAGAAGCGGCGAGGGCTCGCCGGAGATGGCGGAGCGCGGCTGCGCGCGAGGGGTGAAGCGCGAGCGCGCGGGCTCGCGCATGTTTGTGTGGCCGTGCGCGTGCGCGTGAGTGCGCCGCGTGCGGTGCGCGCCTCAGCATGGCCAGGCGTGGCCGGAAAGCCTGCCGGCGACGAGCTCGCGCGGCGGCTGGTGGCGGTGCTCGACGCGGAGCACGCGCCAGTGCGCGGGGAGAGGATATTGAAGGCGCGGGAAAGAGAGAAGAAGGAGGCGGAGCTCACAGTGGGCTCGCAGAAGGCGGAGGAGGCCCGAAGCCTGACGACGATGAGCTCACCGTGGCCGGAACCCTAGCCTGCCGCGCCCGCCATGGCTCCGCGTCTCAACTGCATAAGCAAAAGGCGCGAAAGTGTTAGCCAGAGCGCGATGAGGCTGAGGGAAGGAGAAAGAGGGGCGGAGCTTCACTGGTTGATCGGCAATTGCACGATTGGAGGGCCGCCGGAGGTGAGGGAGACGGCGGGGAAAACTGAAATTGATGGTGCTCGGGCGCGGATTGGGCGAGATTGAGCTCGGAAGGGTGGAGAGGGACGCGGCGCGGAGTTCAGTGGCTTTTATAGGCGGACGGGGAGGGAGCCGTTGGGCGCGGTCCGAGCTTCGGTCGTCGGGCTTCAATGCGACGCGATGCGGTGCAGGGTTAGGCGCGGAGGACGAGAGCGTGACGACGTCCACAGCGCAGAGCACAGGGTGCCGGAGGCGACGAGACGGGAGCGCGGCTGAGCTGGGATGACGGGGTGGTGTGACGTTCCGCCGGGGCTATTGAGGTCGCCGGTCAAGGTGTGGGCAAGTGTGGTCTTGAGGTGACGGGCGACGGGACAGAGCGACGCCTCCGCGAGCGTGTGCACGTGCGGGCCTGCGGAAGGCGGTGTGGACGACGCGACAGAGCGGGGATGGCCGGCATGGGCGCGCCTGGCGCGGTGGCAGGAGGTGGGAGACGACGCTGACAGGTGGGGCCCACCTGTCAGTGGCTCGGTGCGGCGGAGCAGGCTGGGCCGCTGCTGGGCTGGGAAGAGGGACGCTGGGCCGTGCGGCTCGGCCTGCGGGAGAAGACAGAAGAGGAGAGGGAGTGGGCCGCGGGAGGGAGAAAAGGAGGGAAGCGGCCCGGGAGGGAAGAAAATGTTTAAACATTTCCAAGGAATTTCTAGGATTCAAATTTGAATGGACTTCAAATTTGCAAAAAGGATAAAACCAAATGAACACATAAATAAAATCAGGAAATTCCAAATATGCATATGGTGGTGTTTGATGCACATTTAAAATTCGAAATTTTAAATTTGGCATGAGTTGACTTCTACTTTGGTTGAATTTTGTTCAAATTTGAAAAGTTCAAATTTTTAGTGATTTTTAAATATGGCAAAACACAGGGTGTTACAGCAATCCCTTTTCATTGAAAAGAAATCTATGTTAGCTGGGTACTCATGCACATTTGTAAGTATCTGTGTCTGTATTCTGTTTCATAAAAAAAATCCATGTTAGCTGAGGATTAGATTAGATGATCCTGCATCTGCTAGGAACATTGTCTGAAGCGGATGTCCAGGCATTTTTACTAGAAAAGGGAAAAATGTGGCGTATTAATCTTTTGCAGACTGCCATAGGACAAAGTCAACTCTACAATGATCTGGAATGTTAATTTTCGCAACCTGGAATATCAGATTTAAAGTACTCGGGAGGAAAAACAGAGCGTACCCCTCCGCGTCGCCTCTCTCAGGGCGACGGGAGGGGCGACTCCACCGCCAGCCCCAAGCCCACCTCCGTCGAGCTCCTCCGGCCGCCGCCGCCGCCGCGCCGGCCGTCGGCGGCGGCCGCGGCGACGCTGCACAACCAGCGTCGTAAACACCGGCTCCGCTCGCACCTCCTTTTCCTGTACGTTCCTCCCCGTACTCCTCCTCCAACTCTTCAGATATGAGACGGCTCAAAGCTCCTCCATGGCTGCCTGGTGCTCTGCTCGCTGGATCCGGGCTTCTTCAAGAGGGATCTGCTCGCCCCCAAGTGATTGCTGCTGGTGCCGTGGCGATGTGCCATGGCGACGCAGCGGTGGCGAGCACGTCTCCGCGACGGCGTTCTAGACCACGTTGGCGGGCTGGCGACGGCGGCGTTTCTTGGCGGCTCCAGGCAGCCATCCATGGCTAGGCCTGATGCGTCCACAGCCGGATCCGGCGCTCCCGGGTCAGATCCAGCCCTCCGAAAGCTATTTCAACATCGAGCTCACGGCGACCTGCTGGTGACGTCCACCGTCGCTCCCAAGTGCCTTCGGGTGACGGTGACTGCGGTTGACCATGGTGGTCAGGCCCATCGCCCAAACCCAGGTGCAGCTGCGGTGCAGATGCGCGGCCATGGGGGTGGGGCGTCCCGCCGCGCTACCCAGCGGTGCCTGCTGGCAACGGCATGTCGGCACCGGGAGGCACATCGGCAACAACAAGCGACAACAAATGAGGACAGCGGTGGAGCATGTCGTCTACTTCTAGGTACGGGGTTGGTGTGCACGGTGGTTGAGCCTGCAGCTAGCGGCGGCGGTGTTCGTCGTCGGCCAGGGGCTGGGGCTCGGATGCCCGCCATGCCTCGCACCAACTCTGGCCCAGATCCAGTGTGACCCGGCCGCCCTGTACTCCCACCACGCGCTGATGCGCCCTGCGGTGGGTGGCCGGGCCACAACGACATCGACTACGCGCAACCACTCTTGGCTGGACTCGGCCGTCTCCACCTCCTCGCGCCGGCGTGCTTATGTGCTGGGGCCGGAGCTGATGTCACACCTTGTTGCTCGTGCGAGCTGCTAAGAGCTCAAGCAGCAGGGTGCTATGTCTTTTGCCCGGTCAAGTGATGCAGTTGGTTCGTGTTGCTTGTAAGGTAATAAGGGCCATGGATGATGACTTGTGTGCAGTGCATGCTTTGGTTCGGCGGAGGTCAATGGCCAAAGCCTGGACGACGTCGCCTGTGGGTGTCGTTTCCTCCTTAGAGGCGTCCTGACTTGCCTCCCCATAGCTCTGTCATGGATTTATCGGGGGAAAACCTAGCCCAGTTCTTGGGCCGGCGATGATGGCGTCATGGCGTCATGTCCTTGCTGAAGGCATCGTCGAGAAATCCTCGTTGCGTTGTCATCCATGGTTAGGCCCATTTTCTACCCCCATGGGTATCGTGTTGTTTATGTGGTTACGCCACAACTTACCCTTGTGCTAGGGTCTTTTGTTTTCTTCTCGTGGTTACGCCACAATCTCGCCCTTTGTGTTGGGGCTTGTTGGTTGAGGCCTAGTTTAGCTAGGTAGTTATCACGGTTTTAGCTCGGTTTTCCTAAATAAACCGAGCGATGTAGGGTTTTTGTCTCGTTTCTTTAAAAAAACGAGGCCGTTGATCTGTGATCTGCCACACTTTGAATACAATTCAGGTGGAGATGCTCTCTCCCCGATGATATTAAAAAAAAGTCTTAAAGTACTCGACAAGATAGAAAATTCTCCAAACTTGTACTGTGCGAAGGGTCGTTGCAGCGTTGCTTCATTCATGCCAGCTGCATACCGCCCAAGCAATGAGGTATTGGGCCCAATTCATTCTGGCCCACGAAAAGCTGCAGTTATATGTATTATGTATGCTGTTTCACGCCAGCTGCATACGGCCCAAGTCTTCTTTTCTTTGATGCTGTTTATATATTTTTGAAACAGAATACATATGCATATAACTGCACGCACACCATACCTCTATAAACGTCTACAAGAGCATGGATTAGCTGAATTGTATGACCTTAACATTATGAATGAATAGTCTTGAGACCTTATCAAATATTTTGGAAAGCTAGTTTCGATCGACAATTTATTTGAAACGTTAAACTTATACATTCTAAATGATAATTTTTTAATACTTCAAATATACAATATATATAATCATGTTAGATCTCATTTAGAGGAAATTACGAAAAAATAAAATGGCTTGGTTTGAGAATGTGCTAAGAATTTAGAAGAAATACAGTTTCAAAGTTTGAATATCAACCAGGCTCGGTATGTGTCGATTTTATTCTGCCTCCTGTAAACTTTATAATCCGAGGCTCCACATGTCACCATTGCAGCTGGAACACGTACTCTTCCGTACGCAGTGCACGGATTATCCAATCGACGACACGTACTCTTCCAGTCTTGTTAGTTAGACATAGGACAACTGCCACTGAGCTGTCACCCGGCCGGCCGTGTCACGAGTCCTGAACGACGGAACGTCCGTCTGAACCCTCACCACAAAGCAACCAAAATGTTTGTTGACCTGATCCTACACCAGCTACTGAAGTATTAATATTCATTAACTTTTCGTGTTGTGTATTATATTTATAGATCGAGCAGCTTGGTTGTCAAGGAACCTTAGCTAGCTCAGCAGAGACATCGAAATCTCTCAGGAGCACATGTGGCAAACACATCAGTTTAGTTTGTAAAATAAAACTAATTAACAATACGAGCCAGGGGTGGTCAATGCTGGAAGGGGATTGCAGGAGACATCGAAATGTTTTGTTTAGTGCAGGCTATGATCTACAGATCTAGAAGGTCGATCACCATTTTCATTAATATTAGAACTATTACGATGCAATTAGCATGAAACATCAAATTGTTTCCTATGTTTATTTTTATTTTTTTATTTTTTTGGAGAATCATCCTATTTTATTTTTTGGGGAAATTTGCTACAACACATCGGAAAGATGTGGCTTTAACCATAGCACACTCCAACTTTCGTATTTAGCTGTGACACACTCAAAAAGTGTGGTTTCATAGCTATAGCACACTAAATGAAGGAAACGTGTTTTTTCACTTTTTTTTATGTCATTGCACGTAACACATTACAACTTAAAACTTTGCACATTGATACATTGTGACATTATCTATCCATGTGTTTTTTTACAGCTCTTTTAGTGATTATTTAGATAACTTTTCATTGAGAATAATATTTGTTGTATAAAACAAACTATGTGAACAATTACGGAGAAATTTGCAAAAAAATCATATGAATAGAGAATACATCAATGTATCACTGTCCAAAATTTCAAATTGTAATGTATTTCGTAGAATAATGAGATAGGAAAGTTGGAAAAATCACTTTTTTCTTATTTAGTGTGCTGCAGCTATGAAACCCTATTTTTTTAGTGTGCCATAGCTAAATACAAGAGTTGAAGTGTGTTGTGGCTAAAAACACATCTTTCCAGTGTGTTGTAGCAAATTTTGCCTTATTTTTTAGCCTCCTCAAAATTCACTTCTTGTGATATGCTATCTAGAGCCTTACCGAGAAAAGGGCCCATTGAAGTTGAATGACGTTGTAAGGAATTGCTGATTAAGTCCAATGCACATCTTAACTATATATAATTATACGCTTGTTGTAATTGGGGTTTACTTAATTATAGAGGTAAAAATTACTAGTCCATTCATCTACCCCATGTTAAAAATATGTAACTGGGGATTTTGGTTTAGTAGAAACAATCAATAAAATCATTCCAAACTGTGAAAAGAGATGGAAGAAAATGCAATTCGATAGTATATTGTGAATAGTAAGCAAAAGACCAATACTTTCACAATGTCCACCAGCGGTCATCGAAATATATGTAATCTATGCATTTCAAAGTATCACATACTTGGCATGTCATGTACACTAAATTTAATTGTTTATCATTTGCGATTTTATGAGATTCTGTATACATATAATCGGCAAATAAAGTTTATGTTTCCCAAACATCCCAAGAGATTTAGAACGGCACTCTAAATTTTACTCTCAACATTTATCCACATGTTTGACCCACCAGATGCTCTGTAATCGAAAGCCCCTTGGACTCGTACGTCCTGAATGTGATAGAAGGTACCCGGTCCAGCTCTGAAATTTCAAAGAAGAACGAAAAAGCGTTACCTTTGTCTGTTTCTACCGTTCAGAACTATGGTGACGTCACCACTTGGATCATTTGTTGACCGCCCAGCGACCCTTGCCCAGTACCGAGCGACGCTGACAGCAGCAGCGAAGTGTTCTCACCGTCGTAGGACAGCTGCAGAATGAATCTGCCGCTGATAAGTACTTACGTGCAGTGCAGAATGGATTTGCATGCGAAAGTTGGGTTTACGTGCGTGCGCAGCCGGAGCTACCGCGAAGGTTGAATGGAACAATTCCGGAGCCTTTTCGTTTCAATTCCCGTCCGTTTTGGAGACTTCCGAAACTTCAGGGGAGACCGGCAGACGCGTTGTTCCTCGGCGACCCGACCCAAAACCCAAATCCAAGCCGAGTCACCGATCGTGCACAAAAGTCTTAACTCCATAATCTGTCCAACTAATGGTGGTGGTGGCTATGTGCATCCTTTACGGTGAAGTTTTTAGTCCTATTGACCACTGAAATGCCCCTTTAGGCCGGGTCGTTTACACGTTTCCTTCACATGAAGTACTCTGTCCCTTTTTTGTGTGACGCCGATTAGTTCCAAATTGAATTAACCTACGTCATGTATGACAAAACGGAGGGACTGTGTCTATAAAAATTACTGTTTCGTGTGAAATTTCTAATATCGAGTCGCAAGGAAAATGTAGGGTACAGACTTTGTAATGCATCAAAACGCGTATCGAGTATATCTATGTGTAGCAGCACCATCAATAAACATGTCTCTGCATGCCGGCTGCTGAGGATAAGAGGGTCCCAAGATTTGTCAACGAATAGAAGCTTTAATTTGCGGCCAAGTTGGAGTCTTTGTCTTGCTCATCACTCATCAGACTAGACTTCAATCGAGACGCGTCCAAACGTTGACTCGACGGGTTGTACGGGGGCTCCTACACGGGGAGGCTGCAAGCTTTGTTCCCAAGAAACGGTTGAGCCCCACGGCTTCATAACACTCCGTAGCTGGTAGGGCACACCATGGACGTCGTCGTCGTCGTCTCGGCTGGCTGGAACGGCATGCTAGCTACTCTGTTCGTCTCCGTGAGCCCTCTTTATTTCTGTTGACATTCTGCCCATTTCATTGATGTTCTCTGTTACGGTACTGTTTGTGTAATCACTAATCAGCGCAGGTGGCAACTAATCCAGGACTGAATCGTATAGGAGTCATCTCTACTACGGGCTGGAGCCAGCATGCTAAACATGAGCAAGCTTCCTCTGGTGTGTAAATTTTGGATTTTTTTTCTCAACATGACATTCAAAAATAGTGGTTTTGTCTGTACGACACCGTAAAATGTGATTTCGTCTAGTGGATACTATAATGTTTTTGGATTTGCTTGTAGCACACTATAGTTAGAAAGAAAAAAAAGCTATTTTAATATTTTTATCTTATGATACGAAATACATTACAACTAAATTTATCGCACAAAGATATACTTGCAGACCCTATTGATATGTTGTGTATGAATTTTATTTCTATTGTT
Organism: Eragrostis curvula; assembly: GCA_007726485.1. Taxonomy (NCBI): domain Eukaryota; kingdom Viridiplantae; phylum Streptophyta; class Magnoliopsida; order Poales; family Poaceae; genus Eragrostis; species Eragrostis curvula. The sequence goes on from CM017445.1 coordinate 2,061,684, forward strand.
TGCATAAATAGTTTTAAAAAATAAATATTTTACTGGCAACATTTCTTGGAAAGGATTGGTATAAATATATAAAAAGGCACATGGAGTAGGGAATGCAACAATGTATATCTATGCTGAATTTCTCAGGTTGCAATATATCTTTGAATTGTGATAAAAAAGAAGAAGTGGATGATGGCCCTTTTTCTTGCTTTAATTTATGGGCACAAAGCTAGATTTCAGTTAAATTTACTTGTGTCACAAATAAGTAAATGGAGGGAGTGTTTGTCTATAAATTTACCGTTTCGTATGAAATTTCTAGTCTTGAGTCGCGAGGAAATGTAGGGACTACAAAACTTGTACTGCATGCCGAACGCTGATGGAGTATATCTATGCGTCACCAATAATCACGTCTGCATGCCAACCGCTGAGGATAAGGGAGACCAGCTAATTAAGATTTGTCAACGGAGAAGAAGCTTTGCGGCGAAGCTCCGAGTGTTTTGACTTGCTTATCGTACACCGGCAGCCCGTTGACCAGACGGGACGTAAGTACCTACAGCCTACAGGGAGCTAGCAGCAGACTTCGTACCCAAGAAACCATCCAGCCTCATAGCTCGATGGCAATCCGTAGCTGGACACACCATAAACGCCGTCGTGCTCGGCTGGCTAGAATTGCTACTCTGTTCGTTTCTGTTGACGTTTCTCTCCATGTCATTGATCGCTTTGTTACAGTACTCTTTGTGTAATCAGAGACGGAGCTAGCTGCTAACCTGAATAATTTCTATGCAGTCATCTCCAGTACCGATGATTTCTCTATGCAAATTACAAAAGTTTTATATGTATCACGTGCATGACCACATGGAAGAGACTGGCTCCCTTCGGACCAGAGCTGGTTTCTAGTATTACCAGCCTGTTCGATTCGCTGCAGCTGCGGCTGCGGCTGCAGAAAAAATAACTGCGAACACTGTAGCTGCTGCTGAAGAAATAATTACGAACACTGTAGCTGCTGTAAAACAGCCGCTGCAAAGCAGCGAGATGAACATACTTTCACATAAGTTTTGTAGGACATTTATAATCACAAAGGAAAGGAAGGAAAATCTCTACGGTTTTATTTGAAAATGTTTGGCTGGATATTGCAGAATTGAGTTCCAACAAATTCTTTTGACACGGCTCGATGATAGATCAGCATATACAGTTGTGAGATAAGGATAAAACACACGGAGATACTTGCAAATTTCAGTATCTCACGCACACAAGACTTCATAGAAACGGGCTACAATATCTTCCCCTGTTTAGAAGCAGAGGACACACGCCATGTGTTTCAAATACTCTCATGCCATCTTAAATAAAGTTTTTTTTTTATCACATCTTAAATAAAGTATACTTAACGTCTGCAATCTGATTAGGTTTCAAATAAGGACCCCGTTCAGACTCATTAGCCCAACAAACCACGCATTGGGCTGATGAGCGGGGTCGTCCCCGTATAGAACGGCGTACCAGCGTGGCGGCCCGCCATTTGTCAATTTGGTGGTGCTCATCAGCATATAGCAGAGGTATTCAAATAATAATTGTGATGTGGTTGTGGTGATGTATTACTCGTAAAAAAAATATGGTGATGTAGGCGATTAGCTAATAAGCAGGCGATTCGCAACGCCTGCAAGGAGTCATGGAAAATTGGGAGATTACTAACATTTTGATGGAGACTAAGACTAATCATATTCGTGAAAATTCTTAGACACGTACCGCGTACACGTCGACAGCAGGTGCCACCGGCAGCAACCTCGTGTACTACCTAATGGTTGGAGTCTTGTTAATCACTAAGGATGGAGGAACGAAACAGAGCACAGCTCAGCGCGTATGTCACTGAACACGCCGTCGTACGCAGCGAGTCAAATTGCATCAAGACCCCTGTGTTATTGACGTTTTGACCGAAGGGGTGCTGAGTCTCGCTTTATCCAGGACCTTCGGAATGTTTTGACCTCCGATTTCATTTTTTAAAACTCCGCAGTTGCTGTGTCCTTGTGAAATCATATTTTACATAATGACGGAGGGTAAATCCTCCATGACGTCTCTTTCTTCTCATAAGAAAAGAACACCAATATCTTAACTATGTTAGATTACCTCATAAGCTAATGACCGTAAGGAGTTGTGTGTCATCCATGACGACGCGCGACACGTAAACTTTGTGCACGCAAATCAAACCATATGGCGATCGTCTGTGTCTGTATATACAATCTTATTCCGTATATACATCGCAAACACACTAAACTGCTATGCAGCAAATCCTTGTAGTGATATACTACTGAACAGCAGGCCAGATAATCGCATAAATACATGATATTTTTCGGTGCATTTCTATGTGTACAAGAATGGCCGGATCAACGGCCTTGACCGCCCATCATGCAGTGGACGCAGCGGATCCGGTCCAACGCCAAGCTAAGACTGGTTCCTCGGTTGCTTTCATGCCCCGCTGCCAACCACCAATTCTATCCGCCACTTCTACGTGTGACCACTCTATTCTCTCTCTCTTCGATCCAAAATGGTCATGTACATGCATTACGCCTAATTTGGTGCTATTTTATACTACAACCCAAAAGAACAGAGCAACAAAGTAGTCATGTGCATGCATTTAGTTTGTTACTCGGTCCAATCTCAACATAGAGTGTAGTTTTAAACACGTGCAATCAAACTATTTAAAAATTCTGGCTGTTTTTATTTTATTCTGTATAATTTTTCCAATAGTGTTTTTTATAATGATATCACTCTAAAAGACTATACAGGTTACATAACCAGTTTCTTTTCTTTTTTGTGTTTTTGCCTCCAAGCTAAACCTCTGTCATTTTGCTACCTTAAACTATTTAGGGGAAATATCAGGTGCACAAGAACTATTTGGTGCACATGTGCACAAACTCATTGAGAGTCATTGGATTGCATCTACATGTCTAAAATCATAGGTGGGTATTTCCATTGATGAAGCAAATGTTTTTGGTAACACAATCTGGATTTATAGTTGCTAAAATCATGGCCGGGACTTTCCAAATTTCTAATATTTCATATTAGATCTTACGGTCTAAAAAGTTTATGCACATGTCCACCAAATACTCTATGTGCACCTGATATGTCCTCAACTATTTAAATGTGGTATATTTCTCCTCCAACGTTATCTCTTTTGTTTGTCCTTATATATTCTTCTTAAGTTCTAAAATTTTCAGGATGATAAAATACATTATACCCTACCTCTCATGCATAGGATTTATTAGAAAAATCAAATGGTCCCAAGAAATGAAATAATAACAAAAACATCTCCGCTTTTTTTTAGGATAGACAAAGATATTTTAAAAAATGTTTTCTGAAAATTGAAATTAAGATGTAGATTAATATTTGAATAGTTCAGTAGTAAAATGAATCAAAGAACTTTGCGCGCAGCCAAACAAATAACGTCAATTATTGTATCCGTAACATGGATATTTTCATAGAACGGCATACTAACAAGACATGATTCGGTCGCCAAGCAAGTTTCTTTTTTTAACATTTGAAACCGTCCATGGTTTCATAATTCTAGCAATCGAATATAGTATCTCAATGTGTCAATAATTAACAACTGGCATATACATTTCGAGTAGTAAAAGAAGAAGAAAAAATAGATGATCTCTAATGTGCCCTGTCCCAGATAAAAGGGTTGCCAAAAGGAGAACCTTTATTGAATAAGTAAATTTGACAGGGTGCGAACTGGAAGAACAGTCAACCATATGAAAGCGGCAGCTGCTGCTGCAACTTCAGCAGTGACCGAAGACTGTTTTAGGTTTCTTGGGGAACAAAATTCTCAGCTCTGCTCCTGCATTTTTTCCACATATCTTGGGGAGCAGTGGCCCACACAGAAATGGGGTCCAGTCCTAGATTTCGATATATATAGGAGAGGGAGCAGTGACACCCCCGAGTTCACAAGACAACAACAGCTAGCCACATCGGATTCCAGCCAATTCCATAGATTTATCTCCGCTCCTCTGTTCTCGGCGAAGGTCTCTATTGTAGTATCATTTGGATTTCAACTCCACGTCCACCACCATCAGGTACGAGGCTAGAGTTAACGTTTTTGCTCTCAATTCTCGATCTTGCGTTGTTCTTGGTTTGGGACATCTAGGTTCTTGATGAGGATTGGAATTAATGTATGAGCTGCTCGATGCAGAGTTCTTTGCTAGAATTGTAGTCTGGAGACCGCTAGCTGCTATTTAGTATGTGATGTAGTAATACATTCGTTAATGGTGTAGTTTCTTGTTTAATGATACCATGGAAAGCTAAATGCAGAATTTCGCATCAGTTTTGATCTTTGAATTCTCCGCCTCACCACCTTATGTTTAGTGTCGCCCAAATCTGAGTCTGAAACTGCTTCGTCTTGCTCTGCTTTTCCTGGAAGACGAGTAATTCAGATTCTGCAGCTGTAGATGACAAAAGCTGCATCAGCAAGTTCTAGCTATTGACCTTGAATGCAGATTCTTCAGTAGTTTAGATGCAGCAATCCTACATATGTTTTAAAACATCAAATCGTTAGGTCTCTTTTGAGTATTTTCATGGGTGAAACCGCACGTTTTGGAGGCCCGGCTGCTGTTGTGCGTTGAGCTTTTTGTTTATGCCAGCTGTGGAATTTCTCGGATGCGCTGGTCCCGAGTCGTTTCTGCCGGCTACTTGTTTGTTGCAAGCAACTGGGTTCATTCTTGTCTCTGACTTTGACCATGTCATGAAGGCTCAACTGCAACCGAATTTGCCGTAGTAGCTGAAATTATTTATTCTTTGTGCAGAACAAGTAAATTCTCAGTTTATGGGATTGTTTCGCCACGCATTGGCCGAAGTTCTTGGCGTCGAGATCCCCAGCCCCTGGTCCAAGGACATAGCCATGGTGAACAGAATCTCCCCTCCTTCTCATTGGGAAGAACACGAAACAAAGCTCCGGTTCTCCAAAAGCAGCCAGCTGATGCAGTCACTGAGTTTCAAGCAGTGGGAGGCAGCGGCGGAGCTAAGCCAGATCACCGCCGTCGCCGGCGACGACCACCGGAGGGATTCACCATCAGACGTTTCCATGGAGCCTTCCAGCCCCGGCGCCTCGCCGAGCCCGAAATGCGAGCTCGACGCGGCGGCGGTGAAGCTGCAAAAGGTGTACAAGAGCTACCGGACGCGGCGAAACCTCGCCGACTGCGCCGTCGTCGTTGAGGAGCTGTGGTGGAAGGCGCTGGACTTCGCGTCCCTCAAGCACAGCTCCATCTCCTTCTTCAACGGCGGCAAGCCCGAGACGGCGGCGTCGCGGTGGGCAAGGGCGCTGACGCGAGCAGCCAAGGTATAGACAAAAGCCGCCGCAGCTTTACAGTTGTCGATCGCCGCGTCAGAACGCTCTCGATCGTCATATGCGTTCGAAATTCCATTGGATTCGCAGCTGCTGACGCGAGCTTCTTTGTTTGTATAGGTTGGCAAGGGGCTGTCGAACAACGGCAAGGCGCAGAAGCTGGCGCGGCAGCACTGGCTCGAAGCTGTAAGTCACATGCATGCTACTCAACCTAGGAGCTAGAACAAGTTATTAAGCTCTACTGAGATTGCTGCGAGTGATTTGTTTACTGATGGTGCTTCTGCTTTTGTGTGTGTGTTTCCTGACAGATTGACCCGAGGCATCGATATGGGCACAATTTGCACATCTACTACGATGTCTGGTCCAGGAGTGAGAGTACAGAGCCCTTCTTTTATTGGTACTTACACCTGGCTTTTTGTTGTTTGTTCTTGTTTTTGTGAGTTTGGAATTCAGACTAATGGTGCTTACACCGTTTTAAAATAAAATGACAGGTTGGACATTGGGGAGGGCAAAGAAGTGAACCTAGAGAAATGCCCCAGGAGTAAACTTCAGAGCCAGTGCATCAAGTACCTTGGACCAGTATGTTCTTGGAACCTAAATACTAGTTTATACACTGAGAAGGAAAAAAAAAAGAATTAAGTTACATTAATAGAAGATCATTAACTAATGATCCTTTCTCTTGTTTCTGAATTGCAGAAAGAGCGGCAAGAGTACGAAGTTGTTGTGGAGGGTGGAAAACTTGTGTATAAGAAAAATGGACTTCTTTTGCACACTTTGGATGATTCAAAGTGGATTTTTGTCCTCAGCACCACCAAGGCACTATATGTTGGCCAGGTAAAAATAAATTCCTGTTAAATAGAGTGCAAGCTTAGCAATACATAAACTCAGATGAACACGATATATTGTACTTATTTGTCGAGATGCAATTGCTATCTGCATTGGTTCTGAAGCTCTTGTTTCTGTTCTTGCTATGAGCAGAAGAAGAAAGGATCATTTCAACACTCGAGTTTTCTTTCTGGTGGAGCCATAACATCTGCCGGAAGATTGGTTGTGAAAGAAGGCATCCTAAAGGTATGTTAACATCAAAAGATGGTTCTAGTTCAATACCATGTAACCATACAACAATATCCCATTCAGGAAACTTATCTGACGGCTGACGGTGTTTCTGAAACTTTTCAGGCAATATGGCCATACAGTGGTCACTACCTTCCGACAGAAGAGAATTTCAGAGACTTCATCCGATACCTTGAGGAGAACGGTGTTGACCTTACCGACGTCAAGGTAAATTTTATTAGTAGATTTTACATTAGTAGACGACATTTCATTTGATCTTCAGAGCTGTACTGACATGTGAACTCTGACTTGTTTCAGAAATGCGCTATCGACAAAGATGACGAGTACCCTTTGCTGAGCAAACCTGATACTCCGCCCACAGCCGTCTCTGACGACACAGATCACAGCGCAGCAGGTGCAGCTGCCGATGACCACCTGAGCGAACCTGAGGTCGACGGCGATGCTCACCGGACAAACGGCGACGACGGGCACATGAGTGAAGCAGAGGAAGATGACACTGACATGAACATCCACACTGAATCCAGCGATGAGGTGCACAGTTCAGGGCATCAGCAGGAGGAGGAAGAGGTGGTGGAGCAGATGACGCCACCGGCGGCGAGCGGTGGCGCTGACCACGGCAAGAAGAACCACCAGACGTGCCGGTGGTCCACGGGCACGGGCCCCCGCATCCGGTGCGTCCGCGACTACCCGCAGGACCTGCAGTCCAGGGCCCTGGAGCACGTCAACCTCTCGCCGAGGCTTGTCGGCTCGCCGACGAGGAAGAGGGACCCGGTGCCGTCCCCTCGTCCCAGCCCGGCGATGATCCTGTCGCCGAGGCTGGCGTCCGTGGGCTTCCAGCCTCCGATGCCGGTGTCACTCACTCTTCCTGACTTCAAGAGAAGCAGGTTGCAGTAGTGAACAATTCTGTCATTGTTTGCTTAGGTGATTAGCCAACTGGTCAGATATTGCTCACAGGCCAGTGATTTTTTTTTCGCTGCTATTTCATTAGCAGGTTACTTGATTGATTCTAGAATTTGTCAGTTTGTAGATACCATTTGTTATTCTTTTGTTAGATGATACAGAGAACTTTCTCTCCTAAGATTCCATGCGAAGTAACAAACGAGAGTCTGATGGGGATTCTGCTTGAACATTAACTAGACCTACGTCTGTATTAGCTTATCAGAAAACTGACATAGGGGAAACCCATAGGAATTAAGTAAGCCAACTTGAAGCTATAAATAAATTTCTATTTGAGTCTAAAATTATCTATCATTAATTCCTGGTACTTCAAACTCGAATTTTTTTATTTATTATTATTTATTTTTTTTTGGAGAAAACTTCAAACTCGAATGCCACGGAATATATTAGCTATGGCATATTCCTCTAAGGCCAATGCCCAGGCCCATCCACATAACAAGTGAGCTTCAGCGGGGAGGCATCAAAAGCAGGCCTTCGTGGGACCTCATTTCGGGCCTGTAAGTTATGTCCATGTTATTTGTTGCATAAGGAAAAGTCAACATTGCTAAGGTAACATTGGTCCTCTGTTTTCCAGCCCCGGGCGACGGGCGCCTTCGTGACGCACTGCGGGTGGAACTCGGTGCTGGAGGCGGTCGTCTCCGGCGTGCCGATGATCTGCTGGCCGCTGCACTCGGAGGGAGCAGAGGATGAACAAGGTGTTCGTGGTGGAGGAGGCCGGGGCTGGTCGATCGGGTGGCAGGCCAGCAGCTCGTCACGGCCGAGGAGGTCGAGGCCAAGGTGAGGATGGTGTTGGAGTCGACTCAACACGGGGAGGACCACGCGCTGGTGGCAGCCATGAGGACGTCCCTTCATTTTTAAGGTTTCTAGCTACATGATTGTGACATGGATGTACTACGAGGCTTGGTCCTGTCTATTTCTAACACGTCTGCTGCAATAATAAGGGACCATTTATAAATGTAGTATTGCTACAGGCAGCTCACCGCACGCGTTCATGCTGGACGCAGACGTGGAATTGGACCTTGTTCGGGCTAATCTCTAATAAGTGTCATTGTGGTGGTTGTTCAACGTTTGCAACACAACCAGTTATAAGCCAGCTCCTCGGGCTCACGATTTTGCAAGGGTCATATATAGTGCTGTCGTCGACAAACTCCATGAAAAAAGGTCTGCCTTGAAAAAACAACTGTACGCCTGACCTTACCGACTGAATCTGAACGAAAACCTGCTAGTTATTTTTTGGTTAAATGGAAAGTGAAACCACTCAGTCATACTGAAGACTTGGAGCGCTTGCAATGACAAGCTAGATGGCCTTTGGGGGCCAGGATAGCCTCCTCGTCCTCCAGTTATGATTATACTGGGAATATAATCTGTAAATATAATCTGCATTTGGCTGTCAAAGCAAGCAGATCTTTCCCCCCATAAAAGAATTCACACTTCTGCATTGCTGGTAAGAGATGACTATGTCGATCCAGAGACGAGTTGAACAAAGAGTACTATGGACATTTCAGGTGACGACCTACTACTGCTCTTCCTTTAGTCATTTCATTCATTATAAATCATATTATCTGACACATCAAACGCGAAAAAAAGTTACATGATCGCTACAAACTCAACTAAGTGTTATCACAGCACATTGTATCGATACATATTCATTGGTTATGAAAACAGCAATTGGTTCAGGCAAGCCACACGTAGCGGAAGAGGAATACTAATGGGCTAGGCAAACTCCAAGAGCTCTGAAGTAGGCAGCAACCTATTGGCTCAGTAATTTCGAATCGCAGGCAACAATCTTCACTTTGCCCACTTGCTCCGTGGTCTCCTCGTTCTTGAACTGTGCATCTGTCAATATGAAGGTCCAGACATTGTCACAGAACCTATAGGTGTGCAGATGGCCCTATAAAGGATGAAAAAAGTGCACACATCAGCACCTGGACAAGGCATCACAAAAACACACACACGATAAAAAAAGATGTCAACGAGGAGAAGCCCAAGTCTGAACTAGAGCTGCATCTGGCGGTAAAAATCAATGATTTCAGGATACAAAATGTCATGCTTCATATGCAAAACAAATGCAGTGGAAATCAGCCTGAATTTCACATTCGCTGCATGACATTAGCTAGGCCCGTCAACATAAGATTGACACCTATATACATCAGATGTTACAGAAAAAGCTACGAGGAAACATTAAGGCAGTGCCCACTATGCACAGTCAAATTTTTTCCTTCAAGGCTAGGAACATGCCTCGACTTATGATTGGTCAAGCAGCAGTTGGGACGAGAACTTATGTTATGTTGTTGCAGAATAAGTATGCTTTTTGAAATATATAAATAGATGCCTGCATGGTTTCAATAAAGGCCATTATTCCTGAACTTAATGTCCAGCTAGTTTCCCACATGCTATATCTGCTGCAGTTTCCCACATGCTATATCTGCTGCAACCTTTGGACATTATACAGTCGTGGGTGGGCAATACTACAGGTTCAGGCAGGGGCCGGCACCCAAAATGTAGATGCGTACACATGATTGGGCACTAGCAACATTAGGAGTGTTCAATCCAGTTTCCCTCAAACCGCTGCTAAACCGGTCAGCCAAAAAAATGAACTACGGGTAACAGTTCAAATGAACAGTAACCCGCAGTGCATTTTGCTTTGCTGGTTTTTTGAACGGTTTGGGGAACCCGCAGCTGAACAGGCCTAAGCAACATGTTCATATCTCAAGTATGTCTGGATAACACCTAGTCTGCTATGCCTTTTCAATTTTTAAACACTAGTTTACTCACTTTCTTTTGCAAGGTAGTTTGATCTGAGGCTTCCATGCCATGTGTTCTGCCTATGTTATTTTACTTCGTGTCAAGAATGGTTCAAAATGTTCAATGTGAGAAAATGGTAAAACTAGTTCATTTACTGTAAACAGAAGGGGCTGGAAGAAATATCAGCTTCCTTGGGAGGAAAAATAAACATGTAACTAAAACTAAAAAGAAGTCCTTCCTTTTTCCAAGTTCCAGATTAGCCATGAGCCCCACCCTCCAACTTCAATAGCTTTCTATCAGGTCCAACTAAAATTTGGCCATGGGGAATGACAACGGGAAGGGGGGGGGGGGGGGGGGGGGGGGCAAGAAATCAAATTCCCACAAGAGGAATCAGCTATCAGACTATGACAATAGAATGCATTTCACCCTAAAGTTTTACCTTTTAGAAGGATAACCTAACCAGAAAAGAATGCTGGCCGCACGCGTGAATCAGTTGATTTCCAGCCACGTGCACAAATCGGGTCGATTTTCCCCCACCCCTGCCAAAACTCCCGCCTCTCTGTCAATTCACTGCTATGGCATCCGCCTTAAGCCGCTACGGCCTCCTGGGCGTCCATCCAACGCCAAATCTCACCTAATCGCCGCCGCAGCAGATATGGCGGACGCCATACCAGCATCGGTGTGGCGACCCAGACACCACGCCCCCCATCGAGGCAATGCCACAAAAATGTGGGGCCGGTCCCACAGTACTTGACGTGATGCAAATAGAGAAACTGAAAATGTGCTTCAAAAGTAACTTTTTTTAGATTTTTGAGGTTCAAGAAGCTCTAAAGTAGCTGTGCCCATACATCAAATTGACACCTAGTCAGGTTTTGCCACTCTTTCCATAAACTGCAGTATTTCCTAATTTTGAATTATTCTTGACAACCCAGTTACATACAAGCAGATTACACAGAGAATTTTCACTCACAGCTTATACCATGAATAGGGTCCATGGTAGGAAGTAGGAACAATACGTGAACACAATTCAAGAATTCCCTTTAACAAGATGTGAACAAAGAAATCCAGCTGACTAATTCCAATAACCTGACTAATTCCATGGTAGAAATTGAAACATTCTAATCATGACTCAAAAGCACATAACTATTTAAGCAGACAAGTAATTCGCAAGCACCCATGCCGTTTGGGAAGTGCCATGAACAAACACATAAATTGCTGTGAGATCCAGTCCAGGCCAAGAATTTACCGAACCAATATCAGTTAATTATGTGCTTGGACACGTGAAACCGCCGCTAAATTTTACATTTCATTGTACTATAACCACTTTCAAATAAACAGGGGGTGACATCCCTCCAAGAGGAGCAGATAAACATATGGGTCAACCAAACTACTTCACCACTAGTGCTGCAGAGACATACCTTAATATTAACCTTGCTCTTGACTTGGTTCTCCAGCGCATCCGTCATAGACTAAAGGAACACGACAGAGGCAATCAAAACTAGGCAACCAGATTTTCCATATGAAATGAAATACGAAGACAAGGAAAGCCTGCACAAGCGAGATGGTCACCGCACCTTGTCAAACTGGACAAGGACCTGGATGGCAAGCTCCGGGCTCAGGGTGCCGCTAGAGACCATCTCGTCGAGCGTCTCGGTGAGGCACATGCCGATGGTGGACCTCCGGTACAGCTCGAAGGTGGCCATTGGTCGTCGCCTGCACGAGCATACACACCACGCTATTATCACTGATAGTAACCTTGGTTAATCGAGGTCGCCTCTCTATCTGAACCAAAGATTCTACTTCGCAGAGGCGGACCTCCCGCAGTTACGGGCTATTTTGCCCAGTGAGCAATAGGGTGAGGTAGGGCAGCCGCCCTAACCTAACGCCAGCAGAGCAGAGCAGAGAGATGAAAATTCCCCTCCAAATCCCCATGTCGTCCGGGATTGGGATGAAATCTTCCGCCCCCGCGCAGGTTCGACCCATCATCAACTACTTCCAGCCTAAATGTCAACTACAAAATGAAGGGGGGAGATTTTCTAGAGGATGGGGAAGGAGATCTCGGTTCTCACCTGGGGACGGAGGGGGAGCCGCGTCGCCGGCGGGCTGGTGTCGCTCGACCGGAGGAACGGGAGGGGAGGGGAGGGAGAAAGGACGAGCAGCCTCTGTTGGACTGGGTTGGATTCGATGCGGAAGCAGATGAGATTCGAACACAGGAACGGGGAGGGGAAGGAAGAAAAGAAGACCTCGGCCGGTTTTAAGAGCAACTCCAGCACGGGAAAAAAAAAAACTCTGCTACAGGTCCGACCGAATGGTCTCGGAGTGGGACCTGTGACACAGAAGTGAGCCATGGATTGAACGATTCACGCGGCAAGAGGATAGAACGGAAAGGGAAGGGAGATATGTTGATGTGGCAGAGAGTGAGGACCACAGCAAGGAGATGGGCCCCACAAGGCAGGTACATAAGTTTTTTTTACATAAGGACCCTTACAAAAGATACCAACTACGAATAGCTCCTTATTTGAGCTAAGGAGGACATACAAAAAAGTTAAAATTACATTCAAGTCCTTTAGGCCGGGAAATTGCCAAAACGAAACATCTATCATCGCTGTGCCTTCTTCCAAAATACATCCTTAATATATATACCACAAACGAGATCTTGAGAAATTGTGGTTATGAAGAAACTGGCTCTCAAAAATTGAGATGGACTCGTCCCGACCCTCCAACCAAACACATCCTTAATAATGTACACCACACAGGCGGTCATTTGAGACCACCATGCGGTCATCCCATCCACTCAAGATGTTTGGTAGGATGGATGAGGTCATCCCAAAAAAACTTGGCGGCCATGACCCATCCAACCTTGCCCTCCAACCAAACGCACCCTATAAGGTTGCCTGTTTCTTTGTCCCACGTCAAAAGGTTCTTTGTCTTTTCTTTTTCTTTGTGTGCGAATAATTTATGATTGATATTTATATGTACTACCTCCCTTAATGTAAAGATTTATTACCAAAGCTCATTATCATTCGCCACCTTATTTAGCATCAATGAAAAATATTAGCTTAGAGTAATTTATAAATATTTTTAAAGTACTATGGATGGATATTTTCTAGAGATAAGATATTTTTGTGAAAGATTTTTATATTTTTTTAGTGTGTCTCTATGTATAATTTGTCATGTATTACCCACTAATTTTTTTTCTTGAGAGTAGTGGACTGCTCCTTTCTAACTCTATGTGGTTTCGGATTAAATATGTAATATTTCTCTTCTCTCTAATTTAATAACCAGGAATATATCACATGTTCAAAGTGTTCCTCGGTTGTTACTATTATTGTTTTACTTAACTAGATAGTTGAAGAAATATTGTTAGTCAACACATGAATAACAAAAAACAAATTTGCCAAGTATCATGAAATGAGGGTTTATATAATGTTATAAAACAAAATAATATATACTTTAGGAAAAATGATATATGTACCTTTAGTTGATCGCCTTATCTGAAGTATAGGCTAGTTCTACCAATGTTTCTTGGGGTACTGGTTATTGAGGTGTAGCGCATTGCTGCTAGTGTTCACCGCCGTTGTCGCCCTTGGTGTCGGTCTTAGCGCCGCCTTTCACCCCAACCCTCTCCAGGAATTTTGCATCCCTGACCCATGCAGCTTGGTGAAATTGCAACCAGGGGCGTCATGACAACTTTTGCAATAATGAATCTCGAGCCGTGAGAGCTACTGGTGTAATGACAAGCGTGGGCAAATCAATCTGGCACGATCCGCCAAAAATCACACACATAGGCGGCGTTGGAGTGGAGAATCCGACATTGCCTTTAGGTTTTGGAGCCATAGCAAACAATACTCTGCCAGAAACAAACGTCAATTTGATGATAGGCTAGTTTTATGTTTGTAAACAACACCTCCAAGCCATGAAATCTAGAATTTCTAGTGCGAGATCGATGTAGACTTGCTTGATTTCTAGGAGCGGCGGAGGCTCGTGGAAGAAGAGGTCTCCTGGTATGTTCTGCAACGGAGAATGAGAAGTGGCAACGGCGGAACAGCTTCCCGCGCGCTGGCCAATGGGCGCCCTCGAAGTAGATTAGCTCGGCCGCCCGCGCGCGAGAGGAAGAAGGTAGCTCGGTCTGGAGTCCTATGCGCAGCATATCCCTAATGCCCATATGCGCAGAATCTCTCTCTCTCTCTCTCTCTCTCTCTCTCTCTCTCTCTCTCTCTCTTTCTCTCTCTCTGTGTGTGTGTGTGTGTGTAAATACAAATCAGTAGGTCAACCTGACTGACAAAAACATTCATTTGTTCTATTCAGGCCCCAGGATGCGACAACATTCTCACGTTTAATTAAGGAGATATATTTTCATTTGCGGCAGTATTCAAACATGAAATCCTAACCCCCCAAGGCCGCCTTTTCACACTATGCAACAAATTATCATATTGCAGACAAGCTGGTTTCAAGGGCCGGCACACAATTTATTAGTTTCTCCAAACACAATGCAACATCGGCAGATCCCAGAGAAAAAAACGGTTATTTGGCCATTAAGATTACATGTAGAGTGTCAACTGAACCTTATGCACAGATACAAGGATGAGAGTAGGTAGGTTAGTCATGATACACAGGGCAATGATCTGCAGAACGCCCATGGAATACAGGAAGGCCATGGCAAGGTGAGATCAGGATTCGAGAGTTCCGTGGAGATTATTGCCTGTCAGATTACAGGATGGAAATGTAGATTATATGAAATGATCTCTGAAAGTTTATCTTGACTTCCCAATCCGATTCATCGCATCATGGTAATACAAAATCACACACATATAGGCTGCCCATAGATGCAGAAAAATAACCAAAAGATCATGCATGTGCCAACCTATTAAAGGTAACACAAAGAATTGAACGGGTTCACATCAAGAGAGAATAGCAACACAACCAATGTAAGCTAGCTCACTCAGGCTCACGATTTTGGAAGGGTAATAGTGTCGCCCTTGACAAACTGCATGAAAAACTCTGCCTTGAAAAACAAACTGTAGGGGCCTGACCACCGACGTCGACACAAAACCAGTGTTAGCAAATTCATAAATCTGTGCAACCCGAAGAGCAATGTTATGAAGTCATTTTTCCCTTGAGCAACATGTGCGACAGCCTCCATCCTTGATGTAGCTACTCATATGAGTTATACTACATCAATGAAATGCAAGACTATATGGATAACAAATAAGAAACAATGTTTAATCAGACAGGTGAATACATTTTGATACAATAGAATATGACCCTTATATGTTGGAAAGTTGGTGCACAAGTCGCTTTCATAGTCTCCGCGGAACATGGAGTTCAAGGATTTCCATGTTTAAGGGTCATCCTATTACATCAAAATGTACTCACATGCCCGGTTAAATATTGTTTCTCATTTGTTATCCAATTTGTTTTTGATTGGTGTAGTGTAATTCATGAGTAGGGATCTATATGGACATGGTGCTCAAGCAAAAAAGGCTTTAATTGCTCTTCAAGTTGGACACATCTACGAATTTGCTAACAGCGAGTCTGACACATGGGTGATCGGGCCATACAATTGGTTTGCAAAGCCGAGACTCTGTGTGCTGAGTAGTTTACCTGTTGTGTCGCACGAGTTGAACAACCAATAACCTACGAGTTTAGGTCGTATGAATCCATAACACTGGAAACATCCGACTAGAACTAAAGTAGCCCAAGTAGCACGGTAGATGAATTACAGGGTGTTAGACTGACTCCAACCCGCAACACCCAAACCACAGCCCAAAAGAGGCATATAGGTGTGCATGGTCTTCAAAATTCAACACCAAAAAACATGCATCTCCAACCGTCAGACCAAAACAAAGACCTTTTTGTTAAAAAAAAAGAAACTGACCAAGTAGCGCCGGCGCCGCGGTACTCCTCGAACCGCGCCGCGTCGGGCTTGTAGATGATGAGGAAGCAGGGGAGCACGGCTCGCCGGTCGAACACCACCAGCTCGCCCTTGCCGACGCGGAGCGAGTCGTGCTCCTTGCCGGGCGCGGTGGCGAGCTCGGAGTCTTGGCCCGTCCGCGCATCGGCGACACGGCCGGCGATGACCCTGCACAGGAACATGGAACGGGTTCACATCAAGAGAGAATAGCAACACAACCAATGTAAGCTAGCTCACTCAGGCTCACGATTTTGGAAGGGTAATAGTGTCGCCCTTGACAAACTGCATGAAAAACTCTGCCTTGAAAAACAAACTGTACGGCCCTGACCACCGACGTCGACACAAAACCAGTGTTAGCAAATTCATAAATCTGTGCAACCCGAAGAGCAATGTTATGAAGTCATTTTTCCCTTGAGCAACATGTGCGACAGCCTCCATCCTTGATGTAGCTACTCATATGAGTTATACTACATCAGTGAAATGCAAGACTATATGGATAACAAATAAGAAACAATGTTTAATCAGACAGGTGAATACATTTTGATACAATAGAATATGACCCTTATATGTTGGAAAGTTGGTGCACAAGTCGCTTTCATAGTCTCCGCGGAACATGGAGTTCAAGGATTTCCATGTTTAAGGGTCATCCTATTACATCAAAATGTACTCACATGCCCGGTTAAATATTGTTTCTCATTTGTTATCCAATTTGTTTTTTATTGGTGTAGTGTAATTCATGAGTAGGGATCTATATGGACATGGTGCTCAAGCAAAAAAGGCTTTAATTGCTCTTCAAGTTGGACACATCTACGAATTTGCTAACAGCGAGTCTGACACATGGGTGGTCGGGCCATACAATTGGTTTGCAAAGCCGAGACTCTGTGTGCTGAGTAGTTTACCTATTGTGTCGCACGAGTTGAACAACCAATAACCTACGAGTTTAGGTCGTATGAATCCATAACACTGGAAACATCCGACTAGAACTAAAGTAGCCCAAGTAGCACGGTAGATGAATTACAGGGTGTTAGACTGACTCCAACCCGCAACACCCAAACCACAGCCCAAAAGAGGCATATAGGTGTGGATGGTCTTCAAAATTCAATACCAAAAAACATGCATCTCCAACCGTCAGACCAAAACAAAGACCTTTTTGTTAAAAAAAAAAGAAACTGACCAAGTAGCGCCGGCGCCGCGGTACTCCTCGAACCGCGCCGCGTCGGGCTTGTAGATGATGAGGAAGCAGGGGAGCACGGCTCGCCGGTCGAACACCACCAGCTCGCCCTTGCCGACGCGGAGCGAGTCGTGCTCCTTGCCGGGCGCGGTGGCGAGCTCGGAGTCTTGGCCCGTCCGCGCATCGGTGACATGGCCGGCGATGACCCTGCACAGGAACATGGCCTGCCTGCCGGACACCGGCCCGCGCGCTGGCGTGCGCGCCGCCGCTGCCGTCGAAGGTCCGAATGTGCAGGGCGTCCTCCCCAGCTGCAGGTCGCGGACGAGGACGAGCCGTACGGCAGCGCCTGGGAGAAGCGCATCATCTCACCTCTTGCCTCGAGCTGCTCCGCTGCGGCGCCCGCGCGCCGTGGAAGAAGAGGAGGCGGTGGGGATTCGGGAGGACTACTGCTCGCCACCCCGTTCGCCACCCTCACCGCGGAATCGACGCCAGCGGAATCGATGCCCTGGCCGCGGCATCGACGCCCTGGCCGCGGAATCGACGCCCTGAGTATCGACGCCCTGGGAGAGGGGGGAGGTCGATTCCATCGTCGGTTGGGAGAGGGTGGTCGCCGGGGCGCGTCGAGCACGGGGAGGAGGGAGCCGCCGGGGCGCGTCGAGCACGGGAAGGATAGAGCTCGGCGTCGGACGAGATGGAGCTCTCCTCCCACCAGCGCAAGGTCTTCCGCCGCGCCGCGTGGTGCTCGCGCCGCGCCACATGCTGCTCCGACGCGCGCTGCTCTCCGAGGAGGGAGAGGGAGAGAGAGGCGGAGAGCGATGGGTCGGAGCGCGAGGCGGCTCTATTTCTAAGTCGTCCGTCGCGCCTCGCCGAAAGTGGGTGTGCAGATGGAGTGCTGGGTTGGAGATGTGTTTTCCAGGTTTTAGACTCATTTTGAGATATATTGGTCCACTACCTGGAGATGTGTTTTCCAGGTTTTAGACCCATTTTGAGATATATTGGTCCTTTAGGTAGTGGGTTGAAGTCAGTCTTAGATGTTGTAGCAATCAAGACCGAATGGTGTATCGAAGGCATGCCTTAACGCCTACCCGTGGTTGAGGTGAAGACCGGTGGAGACGACCGCTCGTCCTTACGCGCGGATTGCGGCGGCACCGTCTCGCTGCGATCTCTACCCGGCCGGGCCAGCGCGAGTACGTGAGATCGTGGATGACGAGCGAGGGAGGAGCGCGGTCGCCGTCCGGCGTAACGGATCTGCGCGCGCGGTGTCGTGGAAGATCGGCCGACGGTGCGTGGCGTCTGAGGCTCTTCCCCATCTTCGCCTTCCCTTTTATAGCCAACGCACCCCTTGTGGCCTCGCCGTGCCCCGTCCGCCCGTCGACGGCCTCTTGCGACGGATCTGACGGCTAATCATCACGCGCAGGCAGAGAGGCGCTGGAATGGAAAGGAAGCAGAGCGCGTCTTTCGATGGAAAGAAACTACGCTCGGTTTCTACTAAGTTTTGGGAAAATACCACAGTTTTGGGAAAATAATAATAATTTGGCTTAGAAAGACGATGAGGCGTTTGGATGTAAACAGACCTGATCTGCAGTATTGGAAACCATTGTTGTATCTTTAAAACTGCAGTTTTTTCAGACTTTTGGAAAGTTCGCTCCGAGGCTCTTTTTTCTAATCGGAGGACGATCTTGTCCGTCAAATACGTACGGATGCACCTTCTCATGCAACCGATACGTGAAGAGGAGTCCTTATGTCCGCAGAATACATTTTTTTCCCCAATAATACAGTACAATTCAGACACTCACAACGCAGGCATACTCACCTTTATGAACACACGTACGCAAACCATATTTCTATGAACATCTTCGAAAACTGAGCCGGTAAATTCTCGAGATTGATGAAGTCATCACTGACGTCTTGTTATTGACGAAAGCATTGTCTATCACTGAAAATACAATGTCATTAAATCTAAAAAAATTAGCTCCCACAGGGAGTCGAATCCAGGGCCTGAAGTGTTAATGAGACTCTTGTAACTGTTGGTAGAAAATTCACTGAATACACATGCATATATGCCTTCTATGGAATGCATACGTTGCGGTAGCCAACAAACGGCTCCTTGCGCATGTATCATGTGCTCTCTGATAGTACTGATCAAACTAGCGTACGCATATACCTTCAAGATAAGATCGACTGGGGATGAATTCCTCTCGCAAAAATATTAAGAAGATGAACAATAGGTTTAAGAATCAAGTCCATATATATGAGTATACAAGTTCCATATATTGCAAAACCAGTAGCACTAAAAATGGAGGAAAAAGTCCAAATTATTCCCCCAAACTTTGCAATAAGTCAAATGGATTTTAAGTTTATTTTCTGACGCCTTGCTATAATTCCACGACTTATGTGAAGACACATGAGCTTTGATTTTTTTTTAAAAAATCATTGCATGCTTTCCTTGCATTAGAATGAAAAAAAAATCAACTCCACCAACATGAGAAGGATATGCTAGCTAAGGATTAAAAGCCCACTAGGCCCAATTAGACAAATACCGATTCGTTTGGCCAACTGTAGGCCTTCTTCCTCTAAACGTTTGGATGCAATAGTGGGAAAAAAATCGGCCGAAATTTTGTTATTGTTTGGTCCAATTTTGGTTGTACCGCCCCTCTCCGGTATTTGGTGTTACCGGCCTATTTCGATCTATTTTAGACCGGTTTTGAATTTTATGACCAAATTTCATTCAAATTTTGAAAAGATTCGGACCGAAACCTGCCGATTTTTGGCTATTTTCGTTATATAGTCCTTGATCGGTACATATTTTATACCGAAATTCAAAACACAAGATGCAAATCGCTAGTCGCTGGACATGTGGAGAGGACGCCGACGGGCAGGTGTGGAAGGAGAGGGGCGGTATAGCTGGTCTGGCGCCATAGCTAGCTGGCCTGGATCCTCTACTTTTACTGTAGGCCACAATACAGTGGTGGACGGGTGGTGCTACGTTACATCATCATAGCCCAGTTGCGATCCCGAGTCAGAGGAGTCAGCTGACATGTAGAGAAAAATGCTAGAATGTAATGAACTCGATCTATTGCAATATTTTTGATCTGCTACGGTCTTCCATATGATATAATGTACTTATCAACTATTCTGCAAATCATGAATAATATGTACTTTAACTTGTCTGATGGCAGGGTTCTGTTCTTTACATTTCATAAGAAAAAAAGAACTGTTGGCTTAGTTCCTTTTTGGTCATTGTCTCCTAACACAGCATGGATTATCGCATAAGTGAGCGAAAAGTGAACTAAAAGAAAGAACACATTACGCATAGAGTGGAGTATAAAGACAAACTATCTGATTAAAGGAACGAAAAGGTACAGTATAAGACAGCAAAAGGGGTGGAGTATAAGTTAGTGTGGATTGGCGGGCTGTGATGTGAGCACATGGTGCATTTTATACAGCCGTTTCGAATCCACTGAGAGCATATTAATAATCAGACACTTGCACAAAGAAGTCGAAAATGCTCATACATATTTACAAAATTTTAAAAGTGTCCCCATCGAAACTATAAAAAGAACAAAAGGAAAATCATATGTTAAAATTACTAATAAATATAGATGAACCCATATTTGAAGAAAACTAGAGGGCCAAACCCCTATATATTGCTCTATAATATTATTATTTTGCTAATAAACGAAACCATCATGCATGTTCGCTATCAAAGGCTAGAATTTATCATATTATTCATAGAAGAAAAAGAAAATCATCCACCACTATCATCATAAAAAGAAATGAAAATAGACAATAATACCCTCTACGTATATTTTTAAATTGACTACCATTGCCATTATAAAGTAAATAGCCACAAATACCTCTCCACATGTTTTGAAATTACACACCATAACCATTAACAAAAAATAATTTCAATATATAATATATATTTTTTAAAAAATTATTCATTTTTTACCTTTCTGAAAACAATTGATAAAAAAATAATAGTGGTAGAAAATAATGGTGGTAAGACAAAAAGAACTTAATGATGGATCAATACAATACTAATGGGTTGTTGATACTTTCGCACATATACAATACTAATGTGTATAAGTTGTCTCATACTCCTAAATTTTAGCACATGTGGTGGTTGCTTCAACTAAATTTATGTGTAGCATTGCTCAGTGAATTACGCGAGTGTCCTAAATTTGTCTTATCATTTTGCAGTCTCACACATTTGTGTTTGTATTCAGTCACACTGAATCTAATATTATTATATCCCATCTGGCAGATATTATATTTCACTATAGAACACGCGTAGTAATTGATTTCTATATATTGATACACACGTAGTGATTTCCATTTCAAGCGATCTCATTCCTTGTACGATACTGACCATTCGTTAGTCCTTGCTTCAATCAAAGCCCGCGCCATTTTCTCCATATATATGTGCCCGCCGAATCACAAGGCCAAACGCAACTCCAACAAGCGAGCCTGTCTGTCTTCGAATATCAGTACGACAACATGGCTAGCGCATTGCTGCTGGTGTTCGCCGTCGCCACTCTCGGCGGCGCCGGCCTTGGCGCCGCCTTCGACCCCAACCCTCTGCAGGACTTCTGCGTCGCCGACCCGACATCGAAAGGTAGATTGCTGATGATCTCCTTTCAGTACTCACTCCGTACTCGAACAACAATGATCTTATTATATCTCTGCATCATCCTGCAGTACACGTGAACGGGCAGCCGTGCAAGGACCCGTCGACGGTGTCGGCCGCCGACTTCTTCTTCCCGGGCGTCGACAAGCCGGGCGGCACGGCGAGCCACCGCTACGGCTTCTCGGCGCTGTCGGTGGACATCCCGGGGCTGAACACGCTGGGCGCGTCGCACGCGCGCGTGGACGTGACCCCCGGCGGCGTGTTCCCGCCGCACTACCACCCGCGGGCGTCGGAGACGGCGGTGGTGCTGGAGGGCGCCGTCTACTTCGGCTTCGTGACGTCGTACCCGGACAACAAGGTGTTCGCCAAGGTGCTGCGCAAGGGCGACGTCTTCGCCGTGCCGCAGGGCCTCGTCCACTTCCTCCACAACAACGGCACCGAACCAGCCGCGCTCTACGCCACGCTCAGCAGCCAGAACCCAGGGCTCGTGCTCCTCGGCGACGCGCTGTTTGGGTCCGGGCTACCCGACGACCTCCTCGCCAAGACGTTCCTCACCGACACCGAGACGGCCGGCAAGATCGGGGCCAAGTTCAGGTCGTAGAAGGCCAAGCCGGACGGAAAATGATACTAATGAATGTTTTAGAACTAAATTTGTGTTTGTTTCTTTCCCTCATGTTGTCATGTAACTTGCGATAATTATTCCATGAATTGCGAAATAATGGTCGTCTTCTAATTCCCAAGTCCATTTTCCTAATAATATTAGCGTTCTACAACCCGAAAACTCCCAGTCTGGTGCTTCTCAGCTACTCCCTCTTTTATGCGGTCTTCCTGACGATCTCCTCACCGAGACAACACGATAAGGTCCAGGTTCCCATCCTAGAACGCTGCAGTATATTTTTCGAACATCGCCACAAAATTTCCTTTCACGTTCTACACGCACGTTCAACTATCCAACAACCGCAACTGGAATGCTGGAATAGGCCCCCATTGTTTTCTCACGGTAAAGCGTCAACCTAGAAATACGGAGTTAAGCATTGAGACTGAGACAACTTTTTTTTTTTTTTTTTTTTATCATTTGGAGTCACATGGAAGATAAGCAACCCCGTATTCACACTCAGCAGTCAGCACGACCAAACTACGCTAGCTAGCTTCGGGTCTCTGGCGCTTGTAACAATTGGGAGAATGGATCTGCACCGGCATTGGCTGCAGGCCTGTAGCAGAGGCAGACAGCCTCACCCAGCATCATTCTCTGCCTCGCACTCTGTAGACGCCAAACAAGGCCATGCTCAAAAAGTTGTGCTCATAAAAAATACAACAACCTGCATTAATTCCGTGCTTAATCCTGTAGTGTTAGTCAATCGGCATCTTGATACTTGCCAACTCTTTAAACAGGGAGGATACAACAAAACTTCGGGATGACATAGGGGATTCCGTCGTAAGTGTTGGATTCTCTAACAAAGTGTACACATAGCTTTTCGTCAAAAGAGAAGTACGTATACAAATAGATGGAGCATCTGTCACCATATCGAAAATTCAAGACGACACGTCAGCATTTTTCATTTGCGGTAGCATTATCTTCACACTTTACAGCGACTTATCAGATTGCAGACAAGCGTGTTACACGGGCACAGAGTTTAATTTCCTCAAACACAATGCAACATTGGCAGATCCCAGAGCAAAAAGGGGAATAAAAATTTAGCCATTAAGATTACATGTAGTGTCAACTGAACCTTATGCACAGATACAAGGGTGACATTAGGTTAGTCATCATACACAAAGAAACAATCTACAGAATTCCCATGGAATACAGGAAGGCTATGACAAGGTGATCAGGATTCAGGACAGTATAGTTCCGTGGAGATTATTGCCTGTCAGATTCCAGGATTGAAACGTCGAACAAACAAAATGATCTATGAAAGGTTATCTTGACTTCTCAATCCGATTCATCACATCATGGTAATACAAAAGAAGACACATAGGCTGCCCATAGATGCAGAAAAAGAACCAAAAGATCATGTTGCCAACCTATTAAAGGTAACATAGATTAGAATGGGTTCACATCAAGGAAGAATAGTAACTACAGCAACTAAGAAAATATGGCTTACCATTGTGTCTCTAAACTTATTTTTGAGGTATGATGTCAATATTATAAGGGGAATCTGATGAGAAGATAGAGAGACGTCTGTTAGAACAGGTTAAATGAGAACATACGATGGAATCTAATAGTCTACTTCGGAGACAGATTTCTTCAATACAAAAGATTATGCTCATAAGACAGCAGACTATCCAAACATAAATGACGAACTGCTTCAAAAAGTGAAATGCTGAATATATTCGACATGATTGGGTCGCATTAAATTACCTGCAGCATGATTCCTAAGAAAGCCCAAAACTTGAGTATGCGGCAGGGAACAGCAACACAGAGCTGGGGGTACAATCATATTAAAATGCATTATAATTTGGTCAAATGTGCTGAATTTCAAAATTATTCAATGAAAAAAAGAACAATACTTATCACAGCAACTATAGCTTATAAGTCCAAAAGAAAAGCTAAAGCGGTTAGATGGGTATCAAGCAACAGGTAATAACTAATGTCCACAGAAGAAGAACCAAAATGTGAAGGAAAACAGCGACCTGGTTTACCTCGTGGAGTACAGCGGAAATAAAGAACGATATAAAAACAGCAACTTCCTGCAAGAAAAAGAGCATAAAGGGCATTTCAATATAACAATAAAAACAATAAAAGCACACAAGACCAGACATAACAGAGTACAGCATTTCCTGAATATTTTACAATTAGCATGCCATTACTGCCATCCAATACCAAAAATGAGCATCAAAGGGGATTTCCGGCCCAGTGGTTCTCGCGTGCCACAAATCAGATCCACAAGAGTCCTCCTTTGCGATTTGTTCACTGACGGAGAGGTGACGGCCCGTTAACCCATCCCACTCGCTCCCTATCTAAGCTTCTTCCTTCCCTATCGACTATCGTCTTCCACAACGGCAGAGGCGGTGGCACGCACAGCTGATTTCGGCGATCTCCCCAGGACGCGAAGATGCCTACCTCGCCGCGGCAGCCGCCTGACCACCACCGCCCCAGCCACCTCTAAGGTCCATGGATTTCGCTAAGCTCCCCGATCCAAACCCTCCATCCCTAAAGCTTCGGCTGTAGATTGCTCATCGGAGATGGCGAACTCCAGCGAGGTCTGCACCCCCGGCTCTGCTCCTCCCCATTTTTCTTTATTCTCTCAGTTGACGGTGATAACGGAATACGTTGCTACAGATTGTGGTACGCAAGCCATATAAGGCGCCAATGAATTTCTCAATGAGCATTATAGATCAAACAGTTAAACCCATCGTTTGTTACTCGCCTCATACAGATTTATGAATGAAAAGAAAAAGCAGCTGCTCACTTATGGAAAACTAGGGAAAAGCAAGGGACCTATCATGTAAACCATCTGTATTGACATAATTTGTACCTTTGATATACCATTTCGCATGCAAGGAAAGTATACATGACGAACAACCCATTTATGCACAGGCTGTAAAAATGTAGACA
The DNA here is from genome assembly GCA_007726485.1 of Eragrostis curvula. Taxonomy (NCBI): domain Eukaryota; kingdom Viridiplantae; phylum Streptophyta; class Magnoliopsida; order Poales; family Poaceae; genus Eragrostis; species Eragrostis curvula. Next base: position 2,087,045 of record CM017445.1, read on the forward strand.
GTAAGTCATCATATATTTGGCACAATCAAACAAAAGCGGATAGTATTATAGCTGAATAGATCCACCAACTGATATTATGATTCATTTCTTTACTTTCTGCTACCTACTCCGAACTTAGCATAGTTCTTCAGAGCAGAATGGAGGTTGAGATTCCTCCTATCTCCATAGTATTACGTTAGCTTGTCATACTTTAATGCTGTTTCTTTGAAAATGGTTATATTTAACTTCAACTGTTTATATCATATCTGATATACATGTACTATTATTTCAAACAAAAGAAAAGACCTACCATGTTCCATTTTCTCCAAGATACTATTCATTTCTTTACTATCTGCTACCTACTTCGAACGTGGCATAGTAGTTCTGCAGGGCAGAATGGAGGTTAAGATTCATCCTATCTCCATTGTATTACATTAGCTTGTCATATTTTAATGCTGTTTCTTTGAAAATGGTTATATTTAACCCCAACCATTCATATCATGTTTGACAATACATGTACTATTATTTCAAATATAAGAGAAGACATACCATGTTCCATTTTCTCCAATACTGATCCCATCGAAGTACACCAGCACATACAGCATAAGCAAACATCATGCACCAACATTAGCTCCGTTCACCAAGCTTCTTTTCTATACTGAACAATCGAAGAATTGTATTTTACCTCATCAATTGTTTTTGCATTCCACCAATCTTTGTAGAATTCACGATCACCAAATCGAAGAATCTCAGCAAGTATATTTAACCTAAATTAAAAATGTAAGTTAAAAAATGCAAATATGCATATTGTACAGGGCATAAAAAATAATTTCTTCCAAATAAGTAATAGAAATTCTAAGGGAAACTGCGAATAATTAATATAAACTAATATTTTTAAGGATTAACTAATGCCTATTTGAATGTATAAATAGAAAAGGGAATTTACCATAGATGGAAAAAGCAATAGAACATGCAAAGCCACAAGTAAACATTTGGTAATGAGAGCTTCAAAACAGTCTCTACAGCATCCAGTAATCCTCCCTTCAGTGGATGTTGAGAGTTCACAACAATTGGATTTATGTACTGCAAGTTTGTAAAAACAACAAATGAGTATGGACATGAGGATATTTACACTATATACATGATATCTGAATGATTTACCTGTTCAATAATGAATCCTTGGACACCAGTAAATATCAAGTACAGAATAATTTGACGCACCAGCCAGCCTTTTCTAATATATTGAGTTCGAGGATAGCTTGGCTGCAAAGACAATAGCAAAAAGGTATTACTAAATGTTTGAGACCCGTAGGCTCTCGTTTAGAGGCTAAGAAGACATCAGTAACAAATTAGATAAATATCACCAATAATGGTAAAGTTGAGACATATGATGTAGAATTTTTGTCAGCAAATGCTAGTGACGTTGGTACTGAGTCTAAAATTACAGTTTGAGCATGAAATGCTAGGATATAGATTAATGTACTCTCCATGAACCACAAATGAATTCACCAAGCATTACTAGCCTGGAGCCTCTCAGAGATAGAGGCCCAAATTGTATAATAAGACTCCAAAGAAGGTTTTGATGGCTGTCAAGTAATGGCTATGTCTGAATGCAAATGAGTAAATAAACTGTTATGCAAATACATTAATAAGAGTTTGAAGTTATTTCAGGTGCCTTACTAAAAAAAAAAGGAAAGATAAACTCTAAAAACTGCAGAACCTCCCTCTGGTTCTCAGTTTTGCACAATGCCATTAGAATTAGCGCACACAATGACCAGAAATTACCTGATAACAGAGTGTTGGTGCCATCATAAAGTATATTAGACTCCCTAAAGTTGGAGGTTGTAGATTATCCTTGTCAGCTGCACTGAGTTCATCGTCAACCTAACAGCAAAGGCATGTAAATGTAGCAATATAACTGGTTGTAGTGAGAGGAGTTCACATATTTTCAGCACCAGTAAAGCAGGACAAAAAAAGGAAAATCCAACCAAAAGAAGGAAACAGGATACATGACATACCTTCTTGCCGCTAACAACCAATTTCCTTATATCATGGTTGGTATGCGCAAAAGATACAAGCTTCAGGCAAACAATGCAGGCAATAAACATCAACAGAAAGCCTGATAAAACTGCCGAATCACACCTGAACCAAGTTATAGAATCTCAGATTAGAACAATGCAAAGGGACACCACATCTTGCAAAAGTTCAGCTCAGAGAATACCCAGATGCAACTGCTAGAAATAAAGCTCATGGTAACTTATTATTAAGCACATTTGCAGATGCATTTTCTTCTACTTCTTCTTGAAAAGTTAGGCAGCAATCTCTAGCTAAACAGGCACAGTGAGTGCCTAATCAATTACATGCTTGAAAGGTTACATATACTTACTTAAGAATCACCAGCACTGGATATACAATTTCAGAAGTTGTAAGAATGACATGAAGACAGGTGGCAACCTGCAACAAGTGAAAATATTAGTTCTTTGGGAGAATACGATAATTTTAAAGAAATATTAACAAAAGGGGCCCCATGCAAGTTTCTTTTAAATGGAATGAATAGTCCACAACTCCATATACGCTACAGAAAAAATATTAACAAAAGGGACCTCATGACACTTTCTTTCAAATGGAATGAATAGTCGAAAACTCCATATACATTACAGAAAAATATATAATGTTTTGAAGAAATATTAACAAAAGCATGACGATTCCTATCAAGTGCAATGAATAGTCCACATCTCCATGTACAGTAACGAAAATAAGTACCTTTTAACAAAAAAATATGCATTAAAAATGTAATGTGTGTCGCTCAGAGATCTCTACTTACGGAATCAGTAATAATTTTGTTGAATGCCAGCTTTTCGACTGCCAATGCACCAAGGGGAAAAGCATTTAGACTAAGGCTGCAAATATTATAGAAAATGAAAAGCTTAAATCAGTTTCAGAGATAAGAAGTCATTGAAGTGCATGATAGAGCATGTGAGAATTACCAACACATTAGCAGTGGCCAGTCCCGCAGTGATTTATCATTGAACCAAAAGCCAGCTCTTATTAATAAGCCATACTGCAAAAAGCAATAGGAGAAGAAAGCACAAACAAATATATTAAATGTTTGAGAGTGAGCGCTGGCACAGACATGCTAGACAAGGAAAAAGGCTAGTAACAACCTTCATTAAGTTCTCGATAATAAGCCTGCTGTTCACTGCAACCAGAACAACTATGCATAGGTTGAAAAGGCCTGCATGACTCTGTTACAAATTACAAAGGAGAAGAATAAGAGGACAGGGTTTACAGGAGCTGGAAGATATGACATTCAGAAATTGGCGCTTCAAAGAAAGTGGATAATGATACAATAAGATCAGGCAAAATATAGTTTAAAAGAAAAAACAAAGGTATCCTAAACCATTACAGTCTTTGTTTGTGCGCTGAAAAGTTGATGTGGTACAATGCATAGGATGTGTCTACAAAGGTCACGTGATTTAGACACACAAGACACAACTTGCAGAATCTAAACAGTACTTTACCCAAAACATGCATTTCCCCAGACGAAATAAGTCATGCCATGCCACTCACAAGCACGTAATCTAATTGTACTACAAGACGGCATGCAACATTGGAATTTCCAAACTGCTAAAAACAACTCCCAAACCAATTTCCCATAGTAGTACTGTGTACGGTGTACTAGGTCTCGGAAACAAAAAGCTATCTGTCCTACACTTGCGCATCTCGCACGCATCAGCAACACGAGATGTTACTTTCCCCTTCCATGTGCGCTCACCAAAAAAAGGGGACCACTTTATCGCACGGGCACCAGGAAACTACCAGATTATTATGGTTACACGACATGGGATCAAGCAGAACAAGATAGTTTCCCTTGTTTCATATCGATCCCAAGACAAACCCAACTTTGTACTCCCGGAAACTTTGTAAACTTCTATGATTCTCCATCTTAATAGACGTATTCTTGAAAAAAAAAAAAGCAGAACAAGATAGTTGAATTAGGACATTTGGGCGAACAGCTGGCGCGGCAGCGCAATGGGGCCCTGCTCTGACCTGCTTGAAGATGGCGTCGGAGCTGAGGGGGCTCTCCTTGGCCTTGCGGTGCACCGGCGCTGCCGCGCGGAAGGTGAACGCGGCGAACTCCCCTCCGCGGCCGGCCCCGGGCCCGCCCTCGCCCCCGCTGCTGACGGGCGGGGCGTCCCCGCCGGAGTCGCGGCGGCGGGAGGATGTGGACGAGGACGACGACGAGGGCTCTCCGGGGCCGGACTCGTCCCCGGAGTCGGCCGCGAAGTTTGCCCGCGCGACCGCCGCGGCGCGCCGGCGCAGCGCGGCGACGAAGCCCTTGGCCGCGGCGTCACCGCCCCGCGGGCGCGGCGGGCGGCGGTGGGAGGCCGGCGGCCCGTCGGAGTCCGCCATTCGAGGGAAGGCTGGGTCGGGTTCCCTCTGTGTCTCTCTCACCTCGTGTGCGTGCGATCCGGCGGAGGTGGAGACGGAGGGAGACACAGACACGACACGAGACGTCGAGACGAGGAAGGATCGACGCGGTGGGAGTGACGTCTCGGCGAGGACAGCTTCGTTCACACGTCGGGCCGTGCGGTGGAGCCCACGTGTCAGTCACCAGAAGCGCAGAGGAAGATTCGCTAGCGGCAGTTGGATTCCTTCGGGGTTGTCAACTTGCGATCTGAAACTGTGCTCCTCCGGCTCCGTTTGCTGGCTGCGGTATAGCGTCGAGGTCAGGGAACCGAGAGTCACAGAAAAGACAGGCAGAACTCCGGACGGTCAGATATTTCCGCAAAATGGAATTCCAAGTCCAACAGCTCGTTTGTCCACAGATCTACGTACTCCCTCCCTTTCAAATTATAAGCAGTTTTAGATTTGGACACAGGAATTAAGGAGATATGGAAAAATGATGAGCACAAAAAAACAATAAGGAGTGAAGGAAGAGAGAGATAGAGATAGACACAGAAAACGATGCATTGAGAAGTGGGAATGAGAGGAGACAAATGCATTGGAAAGTGAGAACTACATCTATTTTAACAAAAATTTTGAATGCTAGAACTACTTATATTATGAAACAGAGGGAGTAGTAGGAACCAACCGGCCGTTGCAAATACAAATTCGCAAACCCAAAGCTAGCTCTTTCGTCAAAATTTGTAACTATCTAATTTTCGGTTCAGTCTTCGGTTCTACCCAAAATATCCTATTTTTGGATCATTGAGCACTACGAGTTGCAGCACTATTTCAGTACTGTATGTTTGATTAGAGTTCAAGCACTTTTGGTCTCACAACTTCACAATCGTAAGTTCAGATGTCATCTGGTACTAATAAAAGAACAAGAACGCCACTTGATTTGCAATTCACCTGAACTGCCTATTTTATGCATGTTTTTGTTTCTCCTCGATATCAACGATACATTGTGTCAAATCCTGATCCATGTTTTTCTTAAAAAAAATAAATCCTGATCCATGCGGTGCTAAAAAAAATTAATCCTGATCCATGTGACCTGCATCCTGTGAGGGCATCACGCGCCCATGCACATGGATTGGGCCTGCTGCAGGCAGTCTGCGAGGATGGATGTGTGCTCGTGTGATAACTGCAAAGTGCCATGTACTACATGCGGCTTGCTTCCTTCGGCTTCCTGTGTATTCGGTTACTCGTACCTGAGAGTCTGAGACTGATGAAACTCGAAATATCGGTCTCGTTGGTCTTAGTTCAGTTTTTTTTCCCCAGCCCCAAGCGTTTTCATCCAAAAATAAAGGAACACTAGAATGAGAGACTTGCTCCGATGTGCCAATTTGAACCCATATGAAATAGGATTCAAGAATCGAAGAGCTTAACTCATCTGGTTAGATTGTGGGACCCTCTCAAAGCAGCGTAGGTTCGATTCTTCTACATGTCATCATGAATATACGTTTTTTCTCTTAATAGTTTTTTTCTGGCCGACATATTACACAAGCATGCGGACCATGAACGGGCTCGACGACGCGGACCAATGTCCCGACAGCAAAACCAGGCCCGTGCACTAGTTGAAGCGGGCCAGAAACATGACAAAGCCCACGAACAACACAACGAAGAACAAGCCCAAGATGCAGACCGAAGACACAAACTACGCGTCGTAAAACTGGCCATGGGGCTACAATTACGGAGATGACAGTAGCCCTTCCCCGTTAAAGAGTAGCTTTTTTTTATGATGATGAAAGATTGCATTAATCCTAACCTTGGCTTTCAAAGAAGTTAGATTTGGCTTCTAAGAAAGTTACAGCCAAACACAACCACGGATAAAATCGGCCGTCAGAAGTACATCACGCACACCGATGAACAAAAGAATTAATAAAAGAAAAATCTCCAACTTGCAGCTAGCCTAAATTATCTTCTAAAGGATACATATGAGTAAGGTCTGGTCCATCATGTGCCTTCTCCCATCGCAGGAACGGATACAACATTGGAGCATCTGCCAATCCAAAGTCGAATGGCTTATTATTATGCTCGGATGAACATGAGTTTTCAATGTTTTCCTTCAAATTTGATATCGGAGGGAGTAGTGTATCACCCTTGCCCATGTAATTCGAATTCACCACGTGTTGCCTGTTTGTTGTAGGTACATGGAAGGTTTACAAAAACCAATCTAGCCACAGAAACCGAATCGGACCGATTTGTCTGGTTTTCACAAAAAACAGAAGAATCAGTTCGAAAATCGATCAAAAGTTTAAAATTCAAATTTACAAGAAATTTGAAAATGAATCGAGTGGTTTTTCTGTTGGTTTCCTAGTTACATTTTTTCTAGTTTTCTATCAATTTTGTCGATGCTATCGGTTTAGCGGCTGGGTTTGTGGTTTTTGAAATTTCAAATTTTCAATTTTTTCAAATTTTAAATGTGAAAACCGAGAAAAGCAAACTGGACCGGTAACTCCTTGGAGTTTACCGCGATTTTTACCTTGGGGTACTCGGGAGGTGACTGATAATACATGGGTGTGGCATGTGTTGAACTATGATCGATCATCATCGATGCGGGTGGAGGATAGATTAGATATCTTTTTTCTTTTTAGAAGCGGGTGGAGGATAGATTAGCATTTTTTTTTTCTTTTTAGAAGTGGGTGGAGGATAGATGGATTTTTTTTTTTATGTTGATTTGCATCCAAGAGGCAAAGAATGAAGATTTTGATGTTGCGCAGAGGACAGCCCTTGATTCCGAATCTACCGAACTACATTTACCCGGCGCGAGATCATTTACAAGTGCATCTTGCGATCTCAGCACCAGCAGCCGCAGCAGTGGCAGTTCCACGCACAGGAACGAGGCCACCACAACGTCGGCAGCGACGGCCAACAACACGCGAACTGGCACCACCCCGCGGCTTCCTCCGGCGTCTTTGTGGTGGACGCCGCCGCCGGGACCTCCGCCGTGGCGTTCGCCGCCCTGCAAACCAACCAAGTAGAATTAATTGTGCAATTAATGTCAGGACGACGTACGGCAAGGAGGAGACAGGAGAGAGCCAGTTGAATTTGAAAGTGGCCATGGATGGATGCATATGCAAACACAAAGATGTGTGGTGGTGACGTACGTCGGGAATCCGGCGGCGGAGCGCTTGGTGTCGGCGTAGGAGACGCAGTCGGTGGCGGCGAACCTGACGGCCTTCCTGACGGCGGTGGTGCCGTTGCACCGCGCGCAGTCTTCCCTGAGGCACAGCCCTCCCGTGGAGTCGGTCCCCGCAATGGAGGAGGGGAAGCGCGCGGCGTCGTAGAAGATGACGTCGCCGTAGCGGCCGGAGCTGGTGCAGCTGCTGAGCTGGATGCTGAAGAGCGAGTCGTTGGAGGTGACGCTCCACTCGGCCGGGTTGGTCGACTTCGTCCGGAACATCGCCGACGGCAGCCGCTTCGGGTCGTACATGGCCTGCGCCGCCGGCGCCACCCGCGTCGTACTGGCGCCCGGCTCGTCGAAGTCGAGGCAGTCGGGGTCGATGTGGAGGAAGCTCTCGTAGGAGGAGGAGGACGCGGAGGAGACGGACGACGACAGCTTGCCGAGCTCGGACGAGTCGTCGGCGGCGAAGGGGATGCTCTCGCAGGACGACGACTTGTGCGACGGCGCCGGGTGGTAGGAGGAGGAGTCGGTGGACGCGGACGAGGGCGCCGGCGACGCGGCGGGCGACGAGAAGGACGCGGCGGAGGAGAGCCTCCTGCGCTCGTGCTGCGGCGGCGGAGGCTCGTAGCCGCTGCACGTGCAGGTGCACGACGTCTGCCGCCTCAGCGCGCCGCTGCCCTGATCCGGAGGCGCCATTTCTTCTGCGCGATCAATGGCCGACCGCAACAATGGTCAGAGAACGCGGCGGGAACGCCGCTGCTCTGCAAGACGTACCACAGGGGCAGAATATTGTTACCAAGGGTTGCCCATTGATGCCGGGATCGTCGACAAACATATTAGTGGCACATGCATGTCTCTAGCTAGAACATGACGAATAGGAATTGATGGAAAGATTGTGGTCGAATTTGTTCACCACATACGCATTCGTCGGATCGGATCCTACCTGAGAAGAACGGAGCGTGCGTGGACATGGAGCAGAAAACGATGGCCGGAGCTCGGCGACGTGGCCGGAAGCAATCGAGGAATTGAGCTCCGACAAAGGGGAATGGTCGGCCGGACACGGTTTTATAATCGTAGGCCATCGATCGTCGGTCGTTTCGTCCGGCTGTAACAGAACCTACTTTTGGCATCGAAAGGAAAAGGAGGAGGCCAAAAAGACTAAGCACAGCTCCCTGTTTCTGCCGGCCGGCCGGTGCAGATCTAAATCAGGCTTGTGACCGCATGACGGGAGGGTCGCATTTCGCGTGGCAAACGTGACGCCGGCCATCTCCGCCACCGTGTCGCGGCAGCGTGCCAACCTCCGTCTCCACGGGTAAACACCAACCTCTGAACCTCCCGCCGACACACAAAAGGCGCTCTGTAGCGGGAGACTCGCCCATTCAGTTCAGGCGCCAAGTCGCGCAAATGGAAGTTCGCCTCGTTCTCCGGGTCGCACTCCCTCCGCTTCAGCCCAGCTGGGCTAGCACGCCTAATTTGGCCCACCATTGTTTACCCTGGCCTCACAACTTCTCGACAGCAGCCCATGGATAATACTCTCTCCAAACAAAAACAATTGCACTTCTGTTAGTCAAAGCTAAAAATTCCTATCTTTGACCAACGGTTTCTATAATTCATATAATTTATTAATATGTATATTTTTAAAATTCATAAGTGATATAATATTTTAATAATATATATTTTAAGTAGTTATTTAATTAACTCGTTAATTCAATCCCAGGTAATAGTTGCAAAATCGATCTTGATCACGGTGCACCTTTTATGTAACGTCTGAAATGCCACATTTATACATAACTAAAGTCATGTGAGTAAAAAACGTCTATGAAGGAAACCAGAAATTGGCACCGGTTGTGGCCACCTTGTAGACCATGTTTTTTTTTTTTTTAACTTAGACTGACTCCAACGGGTCACCTATATGGTGACCCATACTAAAAATAGGTTGTAAAGAGGGAAAAACAACTCTCCAACAGATGACCTGAAGAAAAGCCCAATTTTAGATCGATGCACTTCGTGACTCAGAAATAGATCAACTACTCTCGCGATCCATCACGTCCACGCGTGTCTTCCTTTCTTCCTTGCCACGTCTCCCTCTCTCGCTCTCCTGATCCGGCGCCGGCGCGCCGCCGCGGAGCCCCCCTCCCCCTCCTCTGCTCGGCACTGGTGCGGCCCCTCTCCCTCCTTCGCGTCGTACCCCTCCCCTCCTCCGTCAACATGCGCAGCAGCACGCAGCAGTAGCCAGCAGCGCACGCAGCAACAGCACGCAGCACGTAACATCAGCCAGCAGCAGGACGCACGCGCAGCGGCACGACGCGACGCACGCGGACGACGGCAGTGGCCTCCTCTCCCTTCTCGCGGGACGACGGCGGTTGCCTCCTCTCCGATCCCTTCGCGCGCGGTCTCGCCCTCCTCTTCTTTCGTCCTCGCCTTCCTCCGGGGGGCGCAGGCGCGAGGAATCGGTGGCGGTCCGCGCGAGGCGACGGGTGGCTGAGGCTATGGGGCCCGATTGGCGGCTGCGCGCGGCGGTGGGACTCGATTGGCGGCGGCGGGGCTGCGTGCTGCGTCCACCTGAGCTGGAAGAGGAGGATGCGGACTGGATTTTTGGACGCCCATTTGAGATTGGCATAATTGGATTGTGACCTTGCAGCTGGAGGACTCTCCATCCACTTGTTTTGGGGTCTGATTTGGGTCTGAACCATTGGAGTCAGTCTTAGACTATCTCCAAGGGATGATCCTTTCCATCACTTACACTCAAAATGGGTTGCAAAACTGTAAAAAAAGAACTCCAACGGATGACCCAAAGGGCATGCTCATTCTTGGAGTCGTCGCCCTCGTCACCCAGAAATGAAGCAGCACGCGCCGTGACGCAGCCGCCTCGCACGCCTCCTCTCTTCTTCCCCGCCGCATCGCGCGCCTCTCCCCTCGCTCGCCGCCGCCGAGGCCCCCCGCAGCGGCCTCGAGCGGCGCGCCCCTGCCGCGGCCCCTGCGAAGCCTGCACGCGTAGCTCCCCTCCCGCCTCCCCCACTGCTAGCCGGCCTACCGCCTACCTCCAAACTCCATTCGCGGCGAGTCGAGTGGTGGATGACCAGAGGCCCCGACCAGAGGCTGAGTGATTTTCTTCCTTCACTTCCTATCTTTTTCTTTCTTCATCCTGCTGGTGAGACACAAGACCATCTTGAAAGGCTGCAAATAATATAGAGAAAAGTCTTTTTTGCCTCCCTCAATTATAGGGGTAGCGTAATTTACAACCTCAACTACAAAACCGGGTATCTGATACCCTGAACTCATCACCTTGGTGCAATTTACCTCCCTAGGCGGTTTTGAGAGCGATTTTGTCCTACGTGGCATGGTGGGTCCCACACGTCAGGTGCCACGTCATTTTTATTTTTAATTTTCTTTTTTCTTTTCTTCTCTTTCTCCGCCTCCTCAGCGTTGCTCCAAGGACGGCGGCGCCGCCACTCCCGCGTGCGCCTCCCCGCCACCGCACCTGCAGACACCGTCACCGCAGAAGGAGAAGGGGGAGGAGCCGCGTGCCAGTCCTCCCCCGTCCAAGGACGGCGGCGCCTCCGCTCCCGCGTCCGAGCTGGAAGAGCGCGTCGTGCATGCGAAGCGGCGGTGGCGATGTCGGCGCGCGGTAGGTCCAGCAACCCAACCTGGCAGAGGAAGGGCCGAAGCTTGGGGTGGCTGGCGGCAGAGAGAGCGAGACGCCGGAGGTACGCCACGTCGAGGTGGAGGTAGGCCGCGCCGAGGCGCTGCAGGCATCGTGGAGGACGTGGTTGTCCGGGGCGAGCGCGATGGCGTCCGTGAAGTGCCGCGCCGCCTCCTCGAAACGGACGGGGATGCGGATGGGCGCGGGGGGGGGGGGGGGGGGGGGGGGGGCGTCAGGCAGCAACGGCCGAGGTGCGGCAGCTGGCGGTGCCCGGGAGTGCGGCAACGCGCGGAGCCGCGTCAGGCAGCGACGGTCGGGTGTGTGGGGCGTGCTGGCGCGTCGGCCGGCGGTGAATAGTTGAGGGAGGCGAAAAGGACTTTTCTCAATAATATATGCCCTACATCTCATTACAGATTTCTACGTTAGTGGGCTCACATGGATTGTGGTCTATAAGGAAATAGAGTCCTAGTGGGCCATCAATGTGAAAAGCCTATTAGGGATGTTGGAGGAGGTGGAAAAAATACATGAACAAGTCAGCTTGGGGTTGGAAGGACTGCCACACACTAACCTTCTGGTAGGCAGTAACCTCGCGAAGTTTGCTATTCCGCATAGTTGCCTACCTTGGTCAACATGTGCCTTTTTACGAAAGTGTATTTTGCGGAAGAAGTCTTATAACTAATTAATCACCTACAAGTTTTACTGTTGTTTTTGTTTTTTTAATTTCGAGCACGTCTGTGGTTGATGTTCTAACCCTATATGTGGTGATACCTTGGAGGTGCTACTGCAATTGCTGTGTTTCTACTAAGTACAATTACTTCATCTCAACCAACGCGCACGATGTTGGATCGACCTGGTCAGACTCCTCTTCTTCTACTCTGTAAGTCTCTAGTGGTAAAGATGTATGGTTCCCTATTACATTGTTGTCAATGTATGGTTCCCTATTTACATCGTTGTCAATTTGAATTTGTGCTATCCCAGCCCACCTTTCCCCAACATTGGTGGGGTGCAAAATGTAGTTTGTTGCTGATGTCTACCAATGTGTGTAAGATTTGCTCTTGTGGGTCCCAAAATATATTTTTTAATCTACTGCTACATCTAAATCTGGAAAGTTGTTTTTGAAAGGTTCCGCAATAATTTATCCAACAAGCCTGTAACTTCTTCATCAAGACAGATGACATATTTCCGGACAATGTATCTGGTCTAGATATACATTATATATATTTCTTTAAGTTCTTACGAACCGTGTACATGCATGACTCTTTGCAAACAAACAAAACATTGCCTTATAAAGAAAGGTGCTCGGCCTCTGAAATTACAGGTCAAAGTCAAATTGACTTTTTAATTATTTATTCAGTTCATGAATTCTGGGCGCACATGCATGCATATAATGGTCTTCTAGAGAGCCACTTGCTAGCGCCAGAGAAGCTCATAAGAAGGCAAAGTTCGTGATATCCAACTCCAATTTAGCCTGGAAACTGCATCTTCCAAGCTTCGGATAAGGAGACATACATTGCATCAGAAATAAGCACACGTTGCCAACTCGAGACAACGCGGATTCTGGTTGGCAAGGAGCCAAGTAAGAACTCGAAGGAGATATACTTAATTGGGAGCACACCAGCTAATTACGGAAAAGAAGCTTAATGTCAAATCAATTCAGACGTTTCTTTAACCTTTGCTTTTGAATAGGGGACGTGACATACATTCCTTGCTTACAGACGCTTTGCCAATGGATTGACTCTCGCAATATGTACTAGCCATCTCTTCTAGAATGTCATGTATCTCAAAAGCTTGCTTTCATACTCAAGTTTAAGTATATGGATTTGTATGCGTAGACGAATGTTAGTGTCAGCTAGTTCAAGCTGTACGTACCCTTTTGATTAAATCACCGTTTGACATAAGAAAGTGTTATGATATCATTTGAAAAGCTTGGTTGTCAAACTTCGAATAGCTCTACAACACAAAGAACACGAATGAACTCTTCACACTTGTGGCCCGGGAAAGACAAGCTTGCTAATTCAAAAGAAGAAAAATGATGTTGAAATCTATTTCTCAGTTTGACAATATAATTAGAAGTATTCGTTGCTAAAATCGGAAAGAAAAGGAACAATGAACTATTAGTTAGGCATTTCAATCAGAAACCCAACCGAATCGGCACACGTGTGGCAAGGTATTAGGCTTGAAAATATAATTATTTTGTAACAAAAGAACTCAAGACTTGGCCTCCGTCAGATTGAAATTACTGAACTCGCCGACTCAAAGAATATCGAGTTTTGCCTCTTCAATAGCTGAGACTTCATGGGTATTTAGTATTTACATGGTCTGATCTCAACATTAGGCCCTACTCAACATCCACTGGATCTTTCTACCGATCCCATCGTGATATTTGGCACATGGGTACGCTCCAACTGGTTTGGAACTTTATGGGGGACCTAATCAATATTCCGATTATAAAACGTAAGGTTGAAAATCTTAAAGCTCATGTTCGGTTCTTAGAATCAAGGGGTTATAAAAGTTGCTTGCACATCCCACCTAACCCATTTTACGGCTGATTTGATTCTTTAGCTTAGGTAGGCTGCTAAGGCCGAGGGGAAATGCTGTCTGCTGGAACGGATGCATGATACTGGAGCAGTCCACGTTGCGACCTCCATGATCTTGCAAATTAACTATTGTAAGATTCAACACAAAGATTTGCAAGCGGGAGTAGAACAACTTCTGGATAAGGAAAACTTGGCAGATTAAATATTGCATTACGTGATAGTTGTTAGCAATAATATAAAATGCTGGAAGATACCATTGTTCTTCACTGCGAAACTAGAGTACTGTTTATTCATCTGCATCTTCAGAAAGCTACTTAACAACCGTTGGGTGATTGTCTAGCCTGTTCGTTTCGCTGCAGCTGCGGCTGCAGAAAAATAACTGCGAACACTGTACGTAGCTGCTGCTAAAAACACTGTAGCTGCTGCTGAAGAAATAACTGCGAACACTGTAGCCGCTGCAGCGAGACGAACACGCTGTCGTTGTGGCAATAAAATGTCTGTGCAACAACATGTGTTTGTGGCAACAAAAAAATTTATAAAAGGTTATAATTTAATATTTTGCTTCGCTGCTATGAGTTGAGGTCAAATTAACTTAAGATCTATTTTTTTTTGCGAGGATAGCACTTTACTATCCTATTTCATTTTTTTTTCAGAAAAGGTGCAGGAGCTGGAGTGCATTAAGCTCCTATTTACTGTCCTATTGCCACTATAGGACAGTAATTCATAACTGCCAATTCAATAAGATCTTATCTGTCACTCCAATCAAAATAGATCTTAAGTTAATTTGATCTCAATTCATAACTTGTCCTATTGCGAGGTCAAATTTAGAAAAGTGTGAAGTATAGCAGTAATTCATAACTGCCAATTCCTTAAACTCTTATCTGTTAAAGTATGAAGTATAGCAGTTAGGCTTTGCTTTCATTCGTCGGAAATAGTTGACAGTTGAAACCCGCTAAGCCTTAAACAGCACTTTGGATGCGTACCTTTCGCGTTCGTGTTTCTGAAAGGTTATTTGTCCCAAATAGCTAGTCGGTTCATATCAACACTATAGTTGCTAGCGTGAATAGTCGAAGCTGTTGCATGAGTTGCACCCTTAGGCGTCTAGTCTCGTTTTACGTCTTTGCAAAGATAATGCTTGACTCATGATCTATGAGAGAGTCATGCCACCTGATGCAAAAGAGTCTGATTCTCTAGACAGTATACGCTGGATCAAAGACCAGAGGCCACACATCACCTTTTAGTGGAATGCAGTTACGCTCGACAAGTAATCCACCAAGTTTCAATGTGGTTTGATTTTGCAGGTCACCAAGCACCAACATCACAGGAGGTTGCACAATGCCTGCACGAGGTGGTCAGAACCATGCCACAAGCTAAAAGAAGACTGCTCACATGACTCATTTTCTATGCCTGGTGGAATACATGGAAAGAGAGGAATAGGAGGACGTTTGATGCACTCCAGCACTCAAGTTTTGAAGGGGCAGCACAAACCAAAGAGGAACTGGAGACATACCTGTGGGCGACAAGACGAGAACAGCTACATGAAGCACAGCAGGAGGCCACAAATGGAGACTAGTCGTTGTCACTTTGATACTACCGGTGCTTGTTTCGTGAACTCTCCTTTTCTTTCTCTTTTAGGCCAGATGTCTGGCCATTGCGGGGTTTTTTTTTTTTTTTAATCTTTCAGCAGTGTGACCTGCTGTGTTGTTTTCTTCTTTCTTTGCTTTGTGCAGCCTTGGCTGCTATAGACTTATTTCTACCTTCTTAATGAAACGGCAGATCATTTATCCTTAAAAAAAGTACAGAATGCTATACAAGAGTGCGTTAGGCCAATGTAATGTCGTGATTACTGATTAACATAGTCCAAAATTATTTGATAGTGATCATTGAAACTGGAATAATACATACAGATAATTCCAAAATTGTTCTTTCCTCCATCTCTACTTTTCATGAACGCGTGTACAACTCACACATCAAACAAAAATCTCTTCTCACAACCTGTTTGACCTCGTAAGAGAACCTACGAGTATGTCAACAAACGAAAACCGGCCTCATTAAGCCGAGTTGGACCATGCATGCTTGTGTAGTGAAAAGATTTGCACATGGGAAATAAGCCTAACTAATGATCCTTTGAATGGATTTCAAAAAATTAAATACATAAAACAAGGTCAGATAACCATGACACAATGGCAGCATGAATCAAGGGCTTGTAGTTACGCAGCAATGCATATGTTAGAACTCCTATTCCATTCTCTGAATGCAAAATAAAATAATGTGAGATATAGCCAATCATTGACACCCCAAAAGTCCACCACCAAGCTGCCCCCTCCATTATTTTTTAATCATTTGAAGAAAATGCAATTCTTCAACTCATGAACTCCCCCCAACTTGACATTTTCACACACGACATATATAATATTTATGTACACCGTGTATAAATAGTGATCAACCCGAGACATTGGCATCGCACCTTCAAGTTTCTTGGAGAGCTAGCTGCAGCATAGAAAGTGTCTTGCTTGCCTGAGCACTCTCCAATTGGCATTGCACCTGCAACTTTCTTGGAGAGAGCTGCAGCTGGCAATCTCTGAATCTTTCTCTAGCCTGATCTAGCCTCTCCCTCCTCTGTGTCTGTTCACAATTCACAAAAAACTCATGGGTGGCAAGCTTCTTGCTTCTTCTCAGCCGGAGCCACCGCTGTCGGATATCGCCACGTCGGCTGCACACGGCGAGGACTCCCCCTACTTTGCTGGATGGAAAGCCTACGATGAGGACCCCTACGACCCCGTCACCAACCCCTCCGGTGTCATCCAGATGGGCCTTGCCGAGAACCAGGTAGGTTTGTTGATCATGTTCAACCTTCCATATCCCTGCAAAATGCATAAAGAAGCTGACTTATTGGCCATTGTTTGTGTAGGTGTCCTTTGATCTCTTGGAGACGTACCTCAGGGAGCATCCGGAGGCTTCCGACTGCGGCGTCGGGTTCCGAGAGAACGCCCTGTTTCAGGACTACCATGGCCTCAAATCCTTCAGGATGGTGAGATAGAATTCTTACTTTAAAATCATGCTCTTCCTTTGTTGCTGGACAATGAACTCACCGTGTGATGTTTGCTGTGATTAGGCAATGGCGAGCTTCATGGAGACGATAAGGGGCGGCAAGGTCAAGTTTGACCCGGACCGCATCGTGCTCACTGCCGGCGCGACAGCCGCCAATGAGCTGCTGACTTTCATCCTTGCCAACCCGGGCGACGCTCTCCTTGTCCCTACACCATACTACCCAGGGTACATACATACACACTGTTCCATTGCCTCGATTAATTGCAGGCTATATGGTGTCGAGGTGACAGGCAGCTTAATTATGGAGTGTTTCCTGTGCAGGTTTGACAGAGACTTGAGGTGGAGGACAGGTGTGAACATCGTGCCGGTGCACTGCTGCAGCGACACCGGGTTCCAGGTCACCGCCGGCGCGCTCCAGGCGGCGTACGACGCGGCCGTGGCCGCCGGGACGCGCGTCCGCGGCGTCCTCCTGACGAACCCGTCCAACCCGCTGGGCACGACGATCAAGCGCGCCGTCCTGAAGGGCGTCGTGGACTTCGTCGCCCGCCACAACATCCACCTCATCTCCGACGAGATCTACTCCGGCTCCGTCTTCGCCGCCGACGACGAGCCGGGCTTCGTCAGCGTCGCCGAGCTCGTCGACGGCGACGACCTCGGCGTCGCCTCGCGCGTGCACGTGGTGTACAGCCTCTCCAAGGACCTGGGCCTCCCGGGCTTCCGCGTCGGCGTCGTCTACTCGCGCAACGACGCCGTGGTCGCGCCGCGCGGCGCATGTCCAGCTTCACGCTCGTCTCGTCGCAGACGCAGCGCACGCTCGCCGCGATGCTCGCCGACGCGCCTTCGCCGCCGCCTACGTCCGCGCGAACCGGGCGCGGCTCCGGGAGCGGCACGGCCACGTGGTGGCGGGGCTCCGGCGAGCCGGCGTGTCGTGCCTCCGCGGCGGCAACGCGGGGCTGTTCGTGTGGGTGGACATGAGGCCGCTGCTCGACGAGGCCACGGTCGCCGGGGAGCTCAGGCTGTGGCGGCGCGTGGTCGCCGAGGCCAAGCTCAACATCTCGCCCGGGTCGTCGTGCCATTGCTCCGAGCCAGGCTGGTTCAGGGTGTGCTTTGCCAACATGAGCCTGGAGACGCTGGATGTTGCACTCCAACGGCTCAGCTGGTTCACGGAGAGATGGAGGAAAAGCATAAGAAATTA